>JAPZDZ010000002.1:7964975-7994361 GCA_029783805.1 Acanthurus tennentii | reverse complement strand
AAAAATGTTATAGAGCTTATTGGCTTCTAACTTTCAAAATACTGTTGAAATCCTGGGTTATTTTGTTAGTTGAAGGAGAGCAAAGTGAGCATAAGTTTCTGTATGTACAATCATAAATAACTCAACTGAGAAGTGATAAATGATACATCAGGAGTGCTCTAAAATTTTAAGATTAAAGATAACCACATTTCAGAAGCAAAGGCGCAAAAGTGAGTGAGAATTCAAATGAAAAGCAGGAGCAATGAAGTACTGACTAAGTAAAGATAGTGATGTACTGTATAGTACAAAAGGCACATGATAAAACTTAGTTTATCCACTGAAATCACCTGTCTAAGTGGCTACAGTGACCAGCAAAAGATGCATTTTGAGAAAGGCAGACATTTTACTACTGCAGACTTGTGTCTGGAAAAAAAATCTTTTTTAAAGTATATAGTGTTTCCAATAATGGTAGTGTCAAGAGGTTAAACACATTAACATTTTATTAGGTTACTTCACACTCCCTATCATGTATTGTCAGTGGAGAATACCCCCTCTCACTGTAAAACACACATACAGACACATGCAAACACATGTGGCTGGGCCAGCAAGCAAAATCAAGAATGATGTAGTATGTGACATGAAAAAAGAGAACGTACATAAGATAAATTAGCTAAATCTCCGTACCAATCTCGCGTTTGACAGCCCTGTGATTTACAGCACTGAGAACTTGGTGGAATTTTGTATTTATAACACTAAAGTTGTAAATGTCTGTGTTTGTATATGCACAAACAGAAATATTATCCGCACTTCAGATACACCTTAATCGCAAATCACAGAGACATAAACTTAAGGTTTCCTCTGTGACAGATGTAAACCAGGTGCACATCAGACTACTCAAACAATAACTTGTCTCCCTAATGGAGCACTTTCTTGTCTTTTTCCCCCCCTCTTTGTCTGTTCTGGCTTTTCCTCTCCTTCATCATGCTGCCTTTCCTTGTCAAACAATCCTTTCCAGCACAAAAACACTCTTACATTTTCCCTTACTTCTTCTGTGCTGTTTCTGTGGTAGTTCCCTCTTTTTTCTCCCCTTCATTTGTCGTTTTCCTCATGTTTTATTTAGTTTTGTGTTTTTTTTCTTGTTTGCTGTGGCCTTTGTGCACCTTTTGCCTCATTATTTCTTCTCTGTCACAGCCTTTACTGCGCCCTTCTGTGTCAGTGACTTTCCACAATTATTCTCACGCTCTCCTCTGTTACAGACCCTGTTTCCCACCATGTAACTCCCTTCTCCTCTTTACCTTTTCTATTATCTAACTCTGTCCACTTCCCTTCAACAAAAACTGACTCTCTTACATTCCCTCTCTCTCCCCTTGCCCCATATTTGACTCTCTCCCTTTCCCAGTATCTCACCCTCCACTCTCTCCCCACGCCTATTCAGCTCTTCAGAGGACTTAAGCCCTTAAAAGGAAGTAGCCATGTCCTGCTTACGGCTGCACTGCTCTTTCCCAGCATCACCAAGTCTGACAACGATTTCTATGATAATAAGGTCTATGCTTTCTCACGTCACAAGCAGAGGGTGAAATAAAAACTATGTTCACTATATTCATTGTCATTGTACCACATAAAAGTAATACAATGATCAAAGCAACAGCAGTAACTTAACACCCGGATAACCCTATAATAATGCATGTGTCGCTAGCATGGCAAGACAGCACCACTGATTTTCCAAAATTCATGTGTTTTTAATTCACTAGGTCCAAATATATTTCAATCCAATTTAGTGTTCTGGTGGCATGGGATATTTCAGTTACAAAACCAGTGTTCTTAAGACATGAAAGAGATTTTAAGAGAACTACTTCTTTCAATAAACAAGGAGTCCTATCACCTGGCACATTTTTAAAATGTTACTGTTTACCATAGGATAATGTTTTAAGAAATTATGTTAAAAGCAACCTCTGTAGAAAACAACGGGGTACTGATACGAATTTGGCAACTAAATATAAAAAAATGAAGTGAAAGAGCAACAAAGTAATACCAGGTATAAATAATGTATTTCAACAAGGAAAATAACTTGATTTCTTTTCAGTTTTAAACAAACTAAATGGCCATTTGAAAGCAGATCTCTGAGTTTATGAGGTGCCCTCGAAAGCATTCTGAAGCCCCCATTGGTGTCCATGTGCTTCGCCATGCAAACAAATGTAGATTACAGACTTTACAACATACAATGATTACACAATGAAGTGGCTCTCCATTTGTGTGAGAAATTCTGAGGCAGTCAGTAGACCCAGAGGAGGACAGAGGTAATGTGTCCCCTAGTGACACCAATGCATGGTAAAGACTCTCAGCTCTGTTTTTCATTGCATGACTATTTTGGTAAAAACACTTACTCACCAGTGAAAGCCTTTTGAGAATCCTTTGTCAAAAAAAAACCTACTCCGATTTAGCACTTGAAGGGTATTAGGCTAATTTCGATTGGCATGAAAAGGAAATTTATTTTAAACCCAGCCAAAGTTTCTAGGTAGATTCGACATCTAGGTAGAGGATATGCCACAAAATTATCACACAGCATCTTCACATATTTATTTGCTCTGGCGAGCAACTTTTTAAGGTTTATAAGCCCTACAGCTCTGATCTGGGTCTTAATTCTCAGTGGTATCTGCAGTACTAGCACCTGTTGTACTTAATGCTATGTTTCAAAAGTACACCATTGACCCAGCTTGCATTATTATAAACCAGGAGAATCTGTGGAATATTACCTGCATCTGTAGAGTGTGACACCACAGAATGTGGGTGAAAGGAATCTTTATTTCTGATCTTATCTGGCAGTGATCCATCATCCACACATACACAAGCATTTATCATTTATCATCCACACACAAACCCAGATTTTTCTGACTAAAAAACTGATCCATCAGAAAAATCTGGGCAAGGTAAGGAAATTCAGAAATGTGTTAGGAAAACTAAGTTTTTGGCCCGTGAAGACAGACCGTATGCTCTTATCTCTTATGTCCGACCACAAAGTGTGACCACCTGGTGTTGTTCTCATGACACTTCCAAAAAGGCCTTCAGCCCAACAGCGTTATCGCGATCAAGGGCAATGTGTGGTATGGGGGCGTGGTCCTCAAATAGGTGGATAGCAGCGTCTGCCACAACCTAGAAATAGTTCACATCCTTATGAGACATAAATCTTAAGTTTTCACTGAAAGTTCAGGAGGAGCATAAGTAACTGAAGAGTATTAGCGTTTGTGATCTGAGTAAGTCCCCTTTGAGGAAGTAGAACCCAAAGCAATGTGTACACAGATTACCATGCGACCACAAGCTCATATGCAGCACTCCAATGAAACAGTGTGAAAATTCACAGAGAACAGAAAAATGTCCACCATGCCAGTCTCTGTTACTCCGAAATGTCCTCCCATGTTTATCTCAATAAATAAGTGTCTGACTGAGATCTCTATGTTCCACCAGTACAACGATTGAGTCACTAGATTAGCATTAGCTTGTAGCAGGAGCACAGAGGAAAAAGACAGAGAGAGAGAGAAAGAGAAAGAGAAAGAGAGAGAGAGATAGAGAGAGAGAGGGAGAGAGAGAGAGAGAGAACAAGTCCAACAGAGTTAAAAACTTGCTAATCCCCGGGGAAACTGACAAAAGATGGCAAAAATTAGTTGTCTACTTAATGCTAGAGGTTATTTGCAACACTTACAGTATGAGACCTTACACATCATTTATCTCTTAGTAGCAACATATCTATTTATTGCCTCTTGCTAAAAGGAGAACTCAAACGAGATGGACCTTCAATTAATTTTGGGGTCATGACACTATTTAAGAGACTTGGCAGCATTACATAAACCAGTATCATCCCAGCAGTCTGGGATGTAGCAAAAGCAAGCTAAAAGAATTTAGAGATTACGATGATTCAGGATCCGGCATCTGGGTCCAAAGCCTCAAAAAGTACAACAACATATCTTTATATCCCCAAGTTATTCATTTTTTCTCTCCTGAGTAAAAAAAGTTAACAAACTTGCGGGCTAGAAACTAAATCACATTAACAGTATAGTAAAGCACTATATCAGCCAGAAGTCTTGTGTGGTGGTAAAACGTCAAACTGCAGAACAAAATTAGTGGCCAGCCTGCGGATAGAAGAGTGCAACATGCTCTAATCAAACCACTGGTGTGTAACGTAAACAAGGCCAATCTGGTCTCCCATTATGTGACCATTTACAGTCACACAAGAACTCCAAACCTCCACATTCTCAGGCCTTTGTTTAGAATTTGGTAATTCAATGCAAAACCATTTGACTCACAGCTGGTACTACTTGCTGTGCCACGGAAAATAAGAAAGCACACTTGTATGCTTACTTAAATCTGACCATTACAAGCGGTCACAAAAAGACAAAAACAGGGGCATTTGGCCTGTCAACGTTTGTGTATGTCATGCTTAATAGACCTTAAGTAACACAGTCTTGTACAGGAAGATGTGTGGTTTTATACATTATACAAATTTAGAGTAACAGCCTAAGCAGCAGGGGCAAAAGAGTGACAGTTTGTGCTCTTCCTCTCTTGCTATTTTCATTTCAGTCACTCTCACTTTTAATGACAACTTTATCCTTTACTGGCTGGCAGTAAACAGTGCAAGTGCCCTTTAAGAAGATACATAATAAGAGGGTTTAACAAACACATTATCAGAACTGCAATACAATGACAAAGATATGAAAGTCTGTTATATCAAGGCTATGCAAATACACTGATAAAGGCTCTTGTTACAGCTTAGATGGCTGTGAACTACAAGTGACCTCCTAACTTTCTTTATTTGAATCATGCTTTAGTGAGACCACTGTCACTTTCAGCAAAAATTGGCTGAGAACAATTTTAATGTCAGTGGTTTCTATGGTGACCATGGCTGTGCCACTTCAGGCCACCATGTTAAACCCACAATCTACATCTACAGTATTAAAATGGCCCCCAAATGAAACTTTTATAAAGATAAGTCGTCCAGCCTTTTTGCTGGCTGATAGTAAAAAACAGCTGGTGGGTTTTGAGATCCATCATTAAAAGCTACTAAGGAAAGAACGTCTTCTACGCTAAGTCAAGCCCAATCACAACCCCCTTTTTACAACACTGAATAAGAGAAAGTGGAACCTCTAACTGCCTCCAACAAGGAGGTTACATTTTCAGTCATGTTTGCCTTTGTGTATTATCTAGATATCCCAAAAACTAAAATTTCAATGACGTTTTATGTAAAAAAGGTTGCACTGTAAGGACATCACTTTTTAAGATCACTGCACAGATTTAAGTGCAGTATAATATTCCGTATAACCTTAACCATGTGTCATGGGTGTGGTGTTATGTGCAAGCAACAAAGAAATTACAGCAACAGTGCAGAATTTATAAAACATACCCCAGTTTCACATGTGCTCTCTACTGTTGAGTTGACAAGTCAGGATGATGTCTGAGGCAGGGTGTGATACAACCACAACGACATGCTGGTCTTTGTCTGTTCAGCTGTCTGCTCTAACAGCCAATTTGGCAGGAAACCAACTATCAACCCTTTTCTAAAACTCATAGCTGGAGGCTGAGAATTTCTTTTGTTCACATAACACAGTCACAGGTGAAAACCAAAGTATATTTATTGCCTTGATCTGAGATTACTCTGGACAGGTGAGGCTAAAAAGTGAACTAAATAGAACATTATGAGGCATGTCATTCCTCATATTTTACACATTTAATAACATTAACTGCAATTTTCCTAACTTACAGAAATCCAAATTCCATATGACCCCATATGCCCCCAAGACACACATTTGTATAGATGTAAAATGAAATGACAAATTTGAAACACTTTGTAAAAAAGTTTGTCATCAAATTTGAGTTGCTTCAAAAAACTGGGTTCCTAGAAAGATCTGAACCCAAGTGTTGAATTGGAGGTGTTCGGTAATATTTTTTGTTTTAAATAGTCCAGTGCATTATCATGTTTTGCTCTGTAGATAACTGGCATTGATAGCCTCAGCTAGCTTGAGTGACTGGCTAGCTGTTTCTCTATTCACTCCTCCTCTCTCTCTTTCACATTTGAAGTAAATGAGTTAGTATCCAGCTAGGTTAGGATTTCAAAATTTACAACACAGTTTACAAGAGAGACATTGCTTTGGAAGATCTCTTAACAAAGTGGCTGAAAAGGAGGACGACTCCAGCAGCCAAAGTCGAAAATTAACTGCATTTGGCTAGTATTTTACATGGCTCTAACCCCTGAGTTATTCTTTCATTCAGTCTCTTCTCATTCATGTTCTCCTTCTTTCTCTACACTTGTCCCCCTTGTTAATTCTCTCTTTATTACCGTGCCAAAGACGGTTCTGCTAAACCGCCCTTATAACCCCTTCTCTCTCTAAGCCATCTTGTCTAATGAGATTGGGCCTGTATATTGAGACTAACACATGGAGAGCGAGGGAGACAGGGTGGACTAAGAGGGCAAGAGTAGTTTCAGAGCAAACAGGATGAGAGAGTGATGGCTCACATATAATGACAGATTGACAGGCAGATTAAAAACAAAGATATAGTGGTTGATGCCTTGGAACGGTAGAGATCTAAACGTGTCTGAAGGCTGAATTTGGAAAAAAGCACCGAAGAATGTGCAAGAGTATGACAGACAGAAGGAGAGAGAGAGAGAGACAAAAGCATGACATGTGTTTAGTCATTCTGTCATCCTGACCGTGCTTAAGACCCAAGCAACCATCCCCACGGTGGAGGACACATTTGTGCATGTCACGCTGACCTGTTTCCACAAGCTTATCTTGTGCAAGTGTAGGTTAAAAAATAATAAAAATGAACGCTAGGTAACCTAGTGTATTAGCCCAAAACCTTGGCCAATTCACCACTATCTCACATTGCAAGGTTGGGAAACACTGACAAAAAAAGAAGTGTGGGAAGTTAGTTTATCTACTTTTACGGCAACAGCATTGAACCAACCACTGTTTAATTTAAAAAGATCTGGTGGCCTGATAAAGCATGCCACAGGACTGATAAATGCTTGAATCCTATCACTCCTTGTATTTGCATTTCCTGCAACGATCCAACTATTCAACTGACCGTATTCTAAATAGTTCCTCTGTATACTGTGGCATAGTTTCATCAGAATTATTCAATTCGTATTTTTATTCATGCTCATGATGATTGTCTGCTGAATGAGACCCCACATTACGTTATATTTTAGTTTCCCCTTCGCTTTACACCCATAGCTGCAATACTTTTTTCTACTATGGTCAATATCCCTCATGCAAATTATGCAAACACTGCTCCAAGCTCCTTTTTTTTTCAACAGAAACAGTATATACATGAGTAAACTCAGCTGGGAGACGAAACTCAAAGCTGTTTGTCCTGAGGTAAGTCTTAGCACTTGGAAAATGGCCACACAGGAAGCATGTTTGCAAAGAATTATATAAAGAGCTTATAAATGACAAAACATTGAAAGATATATATCGAGCGATGTGTTTTCACAAGGGAACATCTTAGACACATTGTGAAACAGTTAAGTTTCCGTTATTTAACTATTTCTAGACTATTACTTTTAATTTCCTCTGCAGAAGGTGAATGCTTAGGCTTTGTTATTCTCTCTAAGCATGACAGATACTGTATTAAAAGAGGCAAAATATATCTATATATTTTTTAAGATTATTTTATTTACTCATGTATTTATTTATGTTTTAATTTTATATTAACTTTGAGGGGGCAGGGGGTTGTAACTAATTTCTTTCTTCTTTTTTTTTGCCTGCCCATAGGCAGCCTCTCTTTATTTTGGGGCTTCTGAGATATTCAACCCATTCCCACGCAATTCATGACATTTTACTTTTTTGAAAAAATTTCCTCAGCTTTAAAGGTGAATTACAGTTTATTTTTGGCTCTTTAGCACAATGACACTTTGGCTGTATAAAAATAACTTGGAATGGATTTGCACAGGCTATGGGTAACAAGTTACTTGGCTGAGGTGGTTGTGGGTGACAAGCTTGCATTTTTGCTTGTTCAGCACTTGTATGATAAGTTGATTATTCTGTCTGTTTGTTGCACGAATGAATAATCTAAATGGGCCTCACTGATACCAGTAAAATACACTGAAAGTCTGTTTTAGTTCCTCTGCTGTGGGCTCCACTCTGACATTCTGTCCACACTGGCGGCATGTGAGGATCTCAGCCTTGTGGCCTCTCCTGCCTGCAAACAGGCAGCGACACCAGCACTATTGGTACAAAAGCAAAGAGGCAAAAGTCATCTTTTATGTACCTTTAGTTTCACTAATTTTTCACTTATTTTTCATACCCATTGGCCCAAAGTACATTTTGCAGCAAGAAATAAGCACATACCTAAACCTCAATCACAGAAAATATCATTGCTTGGGCTAAAGTACTGTCTTAACTGGGTTAATAGTGAAATGGTGGACATAAACACAACATTGCCGTTTGCCAAACAGTATTGTTTAAAGAAAAAACACACACTTAGGAAAAATGAGGATCCTAAACTCTCCTGATGTTCCTCTTAAAGCCCTCTATGAAGAACATTGAGCCTGTCACAATAATTGATCACTAAAGGACAGATTCCTACATCCTCTGTAATTTGACCAGCCCACCTCATCCTCCTCCACAGGTTATTCCATATGAGTTTCTTTTCATGTATATTTTTGCTTTATCATCATCCTTTTCCCTAACTTTGTCCATATCCCTTGCCATTTTCCCTTCATCCCCTTGTACTCCCACTTCTCTTCCAAGAGAGGCATTAGTACATCAACAGTAATTCTAGTACTGTAATTTTAAAAGCATTATTTTAGCCCAATCTCAGCTTAACTGCTGTTATCTGGTCAGTCGTGGAATTCTTTAATCTGCATGAGTGTCACTCACTGTAAATTTTCCATTAGTAAATTTTTTAAAATAGTAATCACAGTAGCAAGGGGAAAATATTTTGAAAACTGCAAGAGTTTTCCTATATTTAAATTTTTATTCAGACACCAATAATATGTTCAAATTAGTAATGGTCAACCATTTTTTTTCAATACTTGATTTTAAGGTTTTTGAAACATTCTCACACTCTCTCTTTAAAAGAACATCTTCCAATGTGACCAATCCTGCACACTCCTTTTTTCATCCCCCACCCAGAAATGTTCCTCTGTTTTTTTTTCATTCCCTCCCATTTCTCTCTACAGACAGGATTCATGGGGTCAGATGAGCTTCACGGTCATTGACTGTTTCTCTCTAAACATCATTCATTGTACAAGGATTTGATGCTTTTACTGCCTATGTGTTAAAACATAAACATCGAAGCTGTAGATCTCTATCTGAGGAAAACCGAAGATGGTTTCTCCTCAGATATTTTACCCTCTAAATTCTCACATTTTCTTAAACAATTTCACCTTCACATATGACAGGTATTCTTTTTGCTTGTGTTACTTTGTCTCCATGAATGGAACATTAGCTTTTATTGAGTCTCTGTTGTTCATAGTCTGAGGTGAAAAATAATTTGTAGCATCATGTAAATTTGCAATAACAACAAAAAAATTAGAAGGAAAGTGCAACACACCCTCACTTTTCTATAGATGACTTTGAGTAGGAGGTAAACATACCCATATAAATATTTTTTGGTTGTGTTAATATTCTGAAACTGCTTGGAGTCATAAAGACCACCATCTGTTTCATCAGGTAGTAAGTCACTGCAGGCTTTCAGTGGATTGGCGAGGCAGTCATCTGACAGCTTCATGACTTAAAGAGACATACTGTGTTGGAGCAAAGGGGGGAGCGTGTGAACTCCAAACAGGGGCATCAGATGAGAATGTACAGCCAATGGCTAAAGGTTTGCCAACCTTGTCTATTTCCTCATTTTTCTGCAGCGCCACTAAAGATGGCTCGAGGACAGAGAATGAGGAAGTGCAAAAGTTTAAATGATATCAATCAGTAAATGCAAGCACAGGTACCAGACTCTGCTCTGTCACTGTCTCATCTGTCTTTTCTATGTATTATCTGGATTTGCCTCTGTACTCTTGCAAAAGAAGAACAGCTTGCCACTATGACATTCTAACAGAACAACAAATTCCCTGATCTGTTTATGTCCCTTTGACAACCACAAAAATGTCCTAGTTGGATCAGAGAACTACAGATACAGACTGAAACAGACTTTCAGTGTCTTTGCAAGTAATTTAAAAGTGCGTCTTTATGACCTTAACTGTTGCCTAAGTACTGACACATATATAATTTCCACAGTGTACTAATTTCAAGCTGTTTCTGTTTTATCTCTAGTATCTAAGCTGCACAATACAAATGTGTCTCTAGCCTACACTGTTTATGTTTTCTAAAATGCCTTTTTCTAATAGCTGACAAACAAAACTGATCTAAACACAGAAAAGGATGAAAAGACAAATGATCCAAAGAGTCATGTAGGGAAATATGCTGGCAGGAAGATTAGAAAAATATAGCAGATAAAAACAAAGATAAAAAAAAAGAAGGGTGTGGAAAAACAGGTACAGAACAAGGGAGGCATATAAGGCTGCAGAGATTTGATAAAGAAGATTAAAAAAGATAAGTAAGGCAAAGTATGATGTATGATGATAGCAGGCAGGTAGGCAGGAAAGTAGACAGACCAGCACATTGACATTTTAAGAAATGAAGCAAAAAGAAAAAGAAAAGGAAGATAGTTAAACAGAGAGGATGATCTGCAGGTGGACATATGACAGACATGCATGCATTCATAACAGGAAAAATGTGAGAAAAAGAAACACACACACACACACACACAGAGCAAGACAAGGGAGGAATTTCACTAAACAGACACACAGGTAAAACAGCCATCTAGGCAAAGAGCCAAAATAAGTGTCAATAAAAATAAATATCGGCAGAGAGAAAGACAGACAAGAGCTGAAAGGATAAGTCAGGGAGAGAGACAGGTACCATATTGAAAAACAGTCAGAAAGTCAGAATGAGTAGCATGAGCTGTCTGAGGACTTTCCCACTTAGTACTGTCAGTCAGCCAGTTAGGCAGGTCTCTGTGGGGATGCTAGGCTTCATCAGCTTTGCCTGCAGGCTAAAAGCACACTGGACACATGCTACAATCTGCTAATCAGGTCACCTGTTGCATAACACTGCACTGAGACCTGCCACACACAAGCAAACACCTATACAGACAAATGTACATACTAAGTGACAGGCATCTGTGCATGCATGCACTCCCTCTGTCTTTAATTGCTCATGAAACACACACAATCACTAAAGATAATGGATAAGGACATCACAGGTCTGCATATTGTGCCAATTACCAGCTCCTTTGGGGGCTCAGGATGATGTCCATTTATCATACACACAACTGAAAGGAAAATGTCACAAAGCTAAATTGGACTAATAACATATTCCAGATTAAAGAACTGAAGAACACATATCAATCAGAAGGAAAAGGGTTACAAAGAGAACAGATCAGTAAAGATAAAATAGCGCACACTAAAGATGAATATAAGGTTTTCTCTGCCCTTCTATGTATGCGATGCAAATTAGGAGTTATTTCAGCCATTAAACACACAGCACAATCATGACCATGCTGGAGAGGTAAAAGGGAAATGGGTGAGAGAAAGGAAGAGGAAAACAGAGGGGGGGGGGGGGGGGCAGAAAAGCAGGAGATGAAGGGAGGGACAGAGAAAGGGTGACAGAAACAAATTAAGAATGAACAACAATGAGGATGTGGTTGCAGAACCAGGGAGGAGAGGTCAGAGAGGCAAGGTTGTGTGTGATCATGTCCCTGGCTTAACAACAACCAAACATGCAAGAATATTTATCTGCTTCACACACAAACACAATGTACACAAACGTGTTCATATCAGGGCTTGGCAATATATAAAAAATATTGATACTGTGATATAAGACTGGATATGGTCTAAGATTTTTGGTATCATTATACTGGGAAACAGCATCACTGCTGTCTTTTCCTGGCTTTTAGGGCTGCATTACTGCAAAGTAGCATAATTTTCTGACCTAACTAGTATGTACTAGCTCTTCTAATAATTGCTTTTACTGATTTAATTGTCAGCAATTTGGATGAAATGACTATCAAAAATCTCACTGAGTTTATATCTTGCATAATAGTCATTCCTGAAATTGTGGCATATTGTTGGATAGAGGCATTTAAAAAAAAAAAATTATATTTGGTTTTCTCCATATTGCCCAGCCCTATGTACAGTCCTGATATCTGCAGTAATTTAAAATATGTTACTTATTGACATGTTCTGAGGATGTTTATTTTCAAGCAGGGAAGGAAAAATCTTTGTAATTTATTGAGATTGCAGTCTATTTCAATAAAAGTCCTTGTAACATCTAAAATGTGACTTTGACTTTTAACTGGGCATTTGGGCAGCTTTGTAGAATACCTTGCCTAAAATCAGACAGAAGTACCAACTTGTTATCTTCAGTCACACATTCCCTCCACTGTCAGTGATTTCCATGGAGGAGGAAGATTCCATTTTCCCTAACCAATCACTAGAAACCAATTTATGTGGACGTTATGTTGGACGTTATGTTTTTCAACCTGGCATCTGATATACAAAGTTTTACTTTAAAGATAAACGGCACACTGAAATATATTTATGAAAAACAACAGAGGCAACATTTATGGAATGCAGAATCATGGTTTATATTTTATCAGCTGTACCTAGTCTACAGGTTTCTCCTTGGTTTTGACATATGCTGTATTTTTTCCTAGGATGGTAAAGGCAGTACCTGCCTTATATCATGCTGATGCATAACAATTTTGAAAAGAAGAACACTTATTGCCCAGCATACAGCTTGACAACACCCTGACAACAGCACGGCCATGATATCAGTCTTGCCAGTCGGACTAATGTCATGGCCATGCATCGCACAGATTGGCAAATAGTTAGTTGCCTGCTGTGCTCATCGGACTGCACATTTTTTGGACAAGAAACCACTGTTACATGTTGCACTGGCAGACTGTAGAACTGGTCAGCAGAACTCGATGGAGTAAGCTGATTCAAACATAAAGCAACATGCAGAGAAAGTTTAAGGACATGCAAACAATTTTGCTCAAATCACTTGAAAGAGAATCAATAAAGAAATGAATGAAAAGAACTGATGGTGCATAATACCTCACAAAACAAATGCTGAGGCTGAAAACCATAGCAACTAAATTTATGGTGTTGAATCCCTACATTGTATTTCACAACTTGTAAGGCTTTTAGCCTATTGACAAAATTTCTGACTTTATAAAACTTTCCCAGGCAGACAAAATAATGCTGGCAAAAATGCTGCTGCTGTTGTTTCACATGATATACAATGATGATTTTTTTTTCTTTTTAAAGAAATTGGGGGCAACTTTGCAAGTTTTACTGGTGCTTCCAGTTATCAAAACAAGCCAGGCGGTCTCAAAAGTGGTCACGGAAAGTAACAAAGCAGTCACAGTTTGCAGTCCTGTAGGCAATTTTTGCTTTTGGCTTTGACATGAAATCCTCCACCACGATCCTGTCAGTCAACTACATCAACTCTCTTTACTCTCATCTTGTAAAAAATTTAATTTGACTCCTGCTACTCCTGCACTACCACTCTGCTGTTGGCACTGGTGTATGGAGAAAATGTTTTTTAGTTTATTATTGTAGTGTATATTACCTGACAAGGTTTGATAAAAAATTCAAAATGATGACAGTGATGGTGGCAAGTAATGTACGCAGCAACCACAGTTTTTTTTTTAACATTTTTTCTTGAAGACTCTCGGCCTCTCTCCTTCCTCAATAACTTTTCCAATTATCCTTTGCTTTTTCCCTGGTCTGATAAAACATTCTTAATTTCACTTTCATTATAACACACTCCATCCATCTTTGATAAAAAAAAAAAATCCACTCATTTCAGTCACAGAGGCATACATTCATTCCTGCCTGTTTCTTTTGGTGAACACCACTGCCAGAATGACACTTGACTGGGTGGCTTGAAGGAATAGAACAAAAAAACAAAAAACACATGCTCATATTAGGACACATATTTGTGTTGCACCTTTATTGGCCTACAGCCTGAAGCTTCCTTCATTTCTACTGGTCTTTGCAAATCAAGTGACTGCTGAGCGCAATGGAAACATCACACACTTCACCTGGATTCACCAGTTTGTTTATTTAAAAAGACAGATGGTGATTTTGATATTTCAGCACTCAGTTTTACTCAGATAAACTCAACATTTAAATTTAACTTGTTAACAAACTTATGCTCAAGTCTCCAAGTTAGCTGTTTTAAAAAAATAAAGCATCTCTTAATTAGTTTATTTCAGTTGGTCCATATCCCATTTTAACTCAAACTGTGCCTCAACACAGAAAGGGTTACTTCAGAATCTTTGGCCCATCATCAGTAGATATGACGGAGGTACAACAGTTTGTATTCAAAACAGTATCTCCTTTTGTCAAGCAGCTTAGACCTGTGTAGTGATCCTGCTGCAGATTTAGTCAGCAAGCATTAGTAAAACAAGTCACGTAAAATAGGACGTCATGTTTTAGGGGTATACTGTACTATCCATGGGAATACATTACTGGCTAGCTAACTCATTTACATATTAGGCGTTTAGCAGGAACACTCATACACAGCGATTTCCTGCAGCACAAATAAAAGGTTAAGAGCACATAGATGAATCATCATGGCTGTAAGTAGCCTAATAAAAGACAATAACGAGAGTGTTAGGAATTGTTACATGCAAAATATACAGAGCATGTTCATATTACACAAGTGGCATTTCACATTGAAACTCTCTGGACTGTTTTTATGGGTTTTTTTAACAAATACGGTGCTAATCATTGGTCTAATAAAGCTTCCTCTCCTATACATGGACTGCCTCTCAGCTAAATTCAGTATTTCACAATGACCATATTTCTTAATCATGAGGTCAAAACCCGAAATGAGTTATTGACCTACTTATTATCTTTTAATATGCTGTGCTCTAAAACTGAGAAAATGACTTTCTCTGTAATTTTTCACCTCTGAAGAGTGTATCAAAGTCAGGCCTCGGAGTATTTTCTTTTTAATGCACCTTCCCAACAGATGAGAGCAGAACTGTATTAACATCCAACACGGGTACAACCAGAGGTAAACCAGGGAATTTACAAGGTCGGGGTCTCATACCCTTAAGCCACGAGAACACCTCATTAAATTGTATCGCAGATTTGCTGCACTTTAGGGCCCAATCATTCACAAAATTCAGAAAACACAGGTGGAACCTCAAATTTTGTTGATAAAAATAAAATAAAGTATAAAGGCAAAGATTTAAATCAAATCAGGAAAATTTCAACGCTATACCACAATATTGATATAATATCTAAATTTTGTTCAGCCCTGTTGGTAGGTACCTGTACCAAACTCAAGTTACCAATATCAGTTCAAATGTCAAAAGTACCCAACCCTAAATAAGACTGGAATGTCCTATTTTTTGTAACTTGTTCAGTGTTTCAAGGGTTGAAAGTAATACTGCTAGGTTGGATATGCGTCACCTGTGAAAATATCCAAGACTATCTATTCCTGTTTTACAGTTCCAAGTTTAAAAAGTTATTTTGGTGTTTTCCTCACAAGACCAAAATGTTTTGGAGCATGTGCTGTTGAACTAGTAGCACTAGAGAACTTTTTATACCTGTAGGCTATAGCAGTGGTCAGGCAAGAGCACATGATGTCTTTCATTATACAGGCTTGTGTTGTTCCCCATAGAAATAAATGTCCCCTGGGGCCAGTGTTCACAACCCTCGCTGGATAATCTACTGTCATGGATGTCATGTGTGTGCAACCCGCAGCACACCGGCAAAGGCTTCTCTCTGTCCTTATTGCCACCTTGGGTGACATTTGGAAATGCTTAACAACTGATCGGCAATCAGAATGTACTAGGAAAAACTATTCATCCCGTCATCAGGTTGGAATTTGAACAGGCGTGAAATCAAGTCATAACACATCTGTTTGCCTTCACATGCATGCACATACACATACACTTACCGACACAACACATGCTCATACACTCAGACACATACACACTGCTCCTTCAGCTGAGGTCACAGCTGTTTAACAGCAGCCAAACCCCACTTGTGTGAGCATAGAAACAGAAACTGTAATCCCCCTTTTACCCTGAGCCAGCTTGTACCAATCTACAAGGTTGGCCAATATTGCTTTCAGCAGAGATGAACATTTGCATATGGGGCATAATAAATATGGTTAACCTAAAAAATAAATAAATAAAACAAAAACTTTAACGGACAATAACATCTAAGTACCAGGGATCAATTCTGAAGGACTCCAAAATTTGCAGTGCTGTTAATTTAACATACCACCAGTCCTTCATTATTTGTCACTAATACCGACAGACAAGAACTGTGCAAGCCATTATCTTACTGAAGTCTGCATCAATTCAACTTTTATACTCACAAAAAGGATTATGACATTTTGTCATTAGCTTGAAATATGTTACTAGCATATCTTTGAATTTTAGAAGACAAATCTAGGATGCATTCATAGATCTTCACAGTGGTTCACTGCAATGGATAAACTCATTGAGAAAACACAGATCCCCCATTCACAAGGTAGCAGCCCCTGGCTCCACACTGATGTGATCTAGGCCATGCTGCTCTCAGCAGCAGAGTGAAAAGCTGAGAGCAGCGTACATCTTCTGTTTGAATGTGAAAAAAGACCGTCAGACTCTTGCTAATGCAATTGGAGTCAGAGCTCCAAGCAAAGGTTATAAGTTTCGTGGACACTCAAATTTTAAATATAATCATTTATTGAGACTGAGGAAAATACACTTTTTTTCCAATTTATTTGGTTGTCAAGTTGTGCATGCATGTGTGTGTGTGTGTTTCAATGATGTGGAAGCATGAATCCCACTTTCAGGGTATAACTTGTAAACTGATAAAAGTGTCATCTTATTACATTAAAATGGTTAGGTGGTGATGACAGTTTGTATGTCTATAGTCATTGTAAAGTGTGGCTTGGTGGCAATGTTTTTTCAAACTTGAGCTTTTTTTGTTAAACCATTTGAAACTTTAAACTCACAGCGAATCACTGGGTTCTCTGATATTTTACAAAGTTAGAATGTAGTGCAGGACCTTTCAGTTTCACTTGAGTGAAAAATACGGAAAGCATTCATGAAGGTCTGTGTTGTCAGGCCATCATTCTCACTTTTACAGTTTCTGAAATAATCTGATTGTAAAGCTACATTGACAAAATGGGACGTTTTAAGGCCTTAAAACTTGCTGTTCAAATTAAAACAGATAAAGCACTATTTTAGATCCCACCAGCCGGATAGATAATGAGAATGGAAAAGACCTAGATTAGTTGAGTGGCAGATGAGGGCTGCCTAGCTGAACTGTCTGCTCAATGGGATTTTCTGGATTCAAGTGTGTGCATGCAAATATAGCAGGCCTCAAACACCCAAAAGAAATCTGTCTCCAAGAAAGAGATGAGATTGACTGTCTAACCTCAGTGACAAGACTCAAATCTGCACCTTCTTTCCTTAGCTCCCCAACAAAAAGCCACACATACACTGTCTTCCTTTCTGCCCTGATCACACAAACAGGCTCAAAGCATCAGCCGGCAAACATAACAAAACATTAACTTACGCTCAAAGTCAGAATCATCATCTTCATCATCCTCTCCGTTAGACTCTGTTTGCATGGGTTCCCCATCAAACATCACTCCTTTCCCTGTCTTGCCACCCGCACTGGCCCCATCCTGACTTCTGGTGTCCCGCAAACGAGTGAAGTACTGTACTGCAAAATCCACTAGGTCTGACGGCCTTTGTCGCAGAACCTCCACAGTGTAGCCTTGCAGCAGTTCTGTCAACCCCACCGGTATCTCAATACTCATGGCTGTGCGTGGCTCAGTGGCGGCTTTTGCTGTCTATCTACAGAGGGAGAGAAAATTGGTCAGAATTTGTTAAAGCATAAACTTAAAACTGTGTTGAAGAACTACAATGTGGATTGATTCTATTGCCTAGTTGTTGACTTGAACAGCTGACTTTGACTTTTATTATGTTAGTACATTGAGTGCAGCCTAAGAATGTTAAGTGGCCGATGACAGCTCTGCATGGCAACTTAAATATACTGGGACAGCCAGGCTAACTGAAGAAATAACCATCAAGCTTGACAGCTGAATAGATATTGCGCTGCCATTTATAAGTTAGGCAGTGTAATGCCGTTCATGAAGTGTTGCTGTGACATGGTCACTGAGCGGCTACTTTATCTCGGGCTGAGCCAGGGAACACACAGTTCCCACTGCTGCACCAAACAGATATGAACCCAACGTATACTTTGGGGGGGACAGATAACCAGTGACATTCGCCGTGTTTCAGCAACAATGCTTCTTAGCATCGTCAGAAACTGAACTGTTAACTTGGGTGGGTGGCCGGCTGGAACTAGCTAGCAAAGCAGCTAATTGGCTAATACTCATGACAGCTGGTTTATTGTGCGGTTCGATTCACAAATAGAAGAGTTAGTCACTTTATTAAAGTTAGTTAACTTATTTCATAACGACAAATGGGTTCAATAAACGTAGTCGAGACGCGATTCCAGTGCAGTCTCACTTTCAACCCATCAGGCATTAGCTATCTTGCTAGCTAGTGTACCACCTTCAAGGAAGCCTGTACCGTTAGCTTACATTACAGTATGGCGCACTGGCTGTAGGAGCTACCGTTAAGCCACAGACAGCGCTAAGTGGCTGGTTGGATAAACGTAGCCGTGCAAGCACAGCAAAGTTGCACAGGTCCATTAAGCTGTTCGGTAAGCTAATTTAACGTTACCCACAGTGTGACACTTACGTGAGATTCTTTCTCCCCGGCTAAACTAGCCAGTCCCCTCCTTCTCGGTGTCTTCCTTGTTCTCTCTTATTTCGCCTCTTCTTTTTATCCAGTCTCTTTGCCAGTTTAGCGACCGTATCCCTCCAACGTTAAAGCCAATTGTAAGGTGGCGTCACCTTTCTTGAGTTAAGAGATCCGTTTGGGCTCGCCTGACAGATGTAAGTTATAGCGATGCTGGCTAAGTTGAGAGGAGAAAGCACTCGACTTCACCGCTGCAGGTTCTTACGACGTTCACGCACTTGGCGAGGGTGGGACTTGCTGTGGTAGTAAGGAGAGGTGGCTAGCTAGCAGGCTAACTGTCTGACTTGCTAACAACTGCCCGTTTTCTATTGGCAACTGCCTAGCAACTCCGCTCTCTTTAAGACACAAGTAAGTCAGCTACTGCAGCCAAGTTGACAAATCCTAGGCTCAGCGTTTACAGTGTTGCGCCACACCGCCGTTAAGTACAACTTAAAGTACCGACGAACTACCTTTTTCACGTTATTCCAACAGAATACCAGCTAATTATAACGGGAGACGCCTGCAAAACTGAAAACACGTTTTCTCCCTCACGGCGAAGTACCCTTCAGTTTTACATATGTACGAATGGACCGCTGCGCTCTGGTAGGCGTGAGGAGGCGTGTTTGCAGTGAGCAGAGAGCTTTTGACATTAATTGACAGAAATAATGACCAATCAGAATTGAAGTTCAGAATACTCCAGCCAATGAGATGTAGCAATGCAAGTAGAGGCGGGATCAAATGCAGAACCGATTTGTAAACCAAGATTACGACCACACCCACAGAAGTGGCCTTGGCAGAGATCTCTAGAAATGCGTACCAGATCATGAGAAAATATAAGCGCCTGAAAAAAATCTAAAAAAAAACAACTCAGTTATATATTACATTTATTAGAAAATCGCTGAACTTGGACTCTAACTTGAGGAAGCAATCATATCACCACAAGGGTTGTGGTAATATTTTAATATAATATTGTAAGTGTGGATTATCTGCTAACACATTTAGATCAGACAACTGCAAGTGCACAGCAGAAAACCTGCCTTGGAAAGACAAAAACTTCTCTGGTATGTCCTAGTTTCTTCCCTCGTCCTCATCACTCACTTACTCACCCTTTCCCTGCCAATTGTCCATCCTTCCTTCCTTCCTTCCTCTCTTCCGTCCTTCCTTCCAGACTTTTAAGGCCCTCATAGGTCTGTTTACATAGGACAGCACATCCTTCACCATAGTTTAGCACACCGCACCAATGAAGTTATAAGCGTCCGATCTTCATGTAACCCCTATGATCTGGGTAAATTAATCAGTCCACTTTTCTCTCTATTTTTGTATACACAGCTTCAGTGCTTCGTTACAGCTGATGAATCTCGTTTCCTCTCCCCTCTTTGCATCATATTTACTTTGTTTGAGTTCAGGTCTACAGTCAGTTTTCCTCTGCAGAAATAAGCCAGTCTTAGGGGAAAGGGGTCACTAAGGTTTAAAGGTACCTCTTTCTGGTTTGTTAAGCACCACCACAGTGCATGTAGCATACCCTCCCTTCCATTGCAATTCTTCAGCTGTCACAGAAGTAAAGACGTTGCCATGGCCACAGCGAGCTCCGATTCATTTCCTCAAACTGGATTCTGATTGGCTTAAGTCTTTGTTTCTAATGAACACAGAGGGAAAGAAGGCCTCCAGGCTCCCTCTGCTGGGGGGAAAAAAAACAAGAAAAAACATTTTCACAATAATTTTTAAAACATTTTTACACAATTTTGAGACCAGGTCCTTAAAATAGACCATATTATTAGTTTGACATTTCTCATTTTAAGAGGGTAGATGATAGAAATTGATTACACTGCCAAAATAAATTATAAAGCTTACCTTTCTCTCTTGTCATGAATAATGATTATTTTATGTGCTGTATGTGACTTGGCCTGCAATAAGACTAAAGTCTGTGTATCTTCCATGGGAGTGCGTTATTCTGTGGAAGGATTTCCCACTGGATCTGCAAAAACATGAACAAGTGGCAGTACAACCTCTACTGCAAGTGACAGATGAATATTCACGTTTACAGTTGAGACTCTGGTCTTGTCTTAGAAGTGCAATCCTTTGGGAGTTACTACTAATGTGGTTCAGCAAACTCCAAAAATGTCTCAAGGAGAGCTGCTAGCCTACATTTCCAGGGAGACAGAAAGAGGGAGGGGGAGCAGAGGAAAAAAAAGCAGAGGAGACAGCGAGAGGGTGAAAAAGATAGCAAGTACCGTATGTGAATGTGTGAGTTTTAGCATCTATCTCTTCCAAATATCTAAGCCATGAACAGCCAGATTTCTCTTCAGTCATTATCAGGTGTTGACACGTGGATGAACAAGGGGGAGGAGGATGATGGAAGAGACTGACTAAGAGAAAACAGAGTGATGATGAGCACTGCACAATATGCTTGCGGTGGTATGGGTAACTTGGCTTGTAAACCTTGTTGGATTTCATCCTTTCTCTGCCTCATCTGTGCAGTCACACTCGAATGTGTGAGCCAAGTGAAACAAGTAATGGCTCAAGGAATAAGCTTAAATTACTGAGCTGTCTAATTCTTCCATATTATAGCTGAAATTTTTGAAAAAAGTGCACAGTTCAGACTGAGACTGATATGATCACCGATGGAAATGGAAATCAAAAATGGAAAACACAGCAAATATAAATACAGTAGTACATGTGTTTGAGTTTAAGATTTCAGATCAGTTCTTTGGAAACTAATTCTTGAATTCCAAAATGGGTGGTTATGACGGCGACTCTAAGATTTATTTTACTCAAACTTTCCTTTTGGACAACAGAGAAGTCAGAAGAAATGTATGCCTTGACATTGAAAAGTCAGAGTCCTAACACACAAATAAAACCCTGTGGGCAGAAATATAAATCTCTGCAGTTTAAATCCTTTGACAAATCCTTGCTTCATTCATGTCTTTGCTTATATGTGCTCTGAACTGAAAAACACCACATTCATATCAAACCTGTCTTCAGTGTATTTTGTAATGCAATACCACCACCTACTGGCTGATATATGTACATGTTTTTATAATCCCCCTGCAACCAACTCAACTGCTGGAAATGTTTGAACAATCTGGGTATATATTGTGCGTGTACGGCTCTTCAGTTTCACACCCAAAATAACACAGAAACTGTGCTGACCAGCTCAACAACCATACTGATCTGCATCACAGCTGACTGAACTCTGCTGTGCGTATCACAACATTAAAGCAACCTTTTACACTTCTTTTTACCTGGAAGAAAGGTGAATACTTGAGTAAGCTGATTTAAAGCCAATATTTTTTCTGAAAAAGCATGTCAGTAATATAAATATTCTCTAATGTATAAATAATACATGCTCTGATGCTTTGCTTAATTTTGAAAAAAAAACCCATCAAGCCAGCTGATGCACAGTTTTCATGTATGTTTATAAGCTGTGAAAGCATTCCAGTCAAGATGTGGAGTTAAACAGTCATATAGTTTATTCTCTAATAGATTTTAGGCATTATGAATAATCTAGTAACAAGTAGTTTGGCTTTCAGTGATTTAGAAGTAATTCCATTATAGCATTTTATATACATTTTACATACAATATTTTGTCACACTTAAACTAAATTGACCAATGCAGATACTCAGCTTAATGTGACAGCAACGCATCAGATACAAGTGTGAGATTCTCATAAAGTTTAATTCATAAATTTGATTAAAAATAAGGGTTTTATCATTTCCTTTATTGTCACTTAAAAGCTGAGTAACTGGACTGGACTCTCCTGCTTAAGTGTTATACAGTATACAGTGAACTAGAAAAACAAACAACACAGTACTTTACAAGGAAGACTAGAGAATGGGATGCTTCAACATTATGTGCTGCCTATTAATACCAAGTCCAGCTGACTTGATAAATTAGGTCCATGCATGACCATGCTGGAGTTTATTTTACACTGTTTTCCCTGGAAAATGTTTAAGAAAAATGTATCATTCATGTTCCCATGCTGAGTTTTTTGTTACAGTAGAAAAAAAAATTTGGAGAAAATTTATTGCAAATTTTCTCGGACAAATCATATGTAGATCTTTACTGATATGGTCACAAGTATTATTTTGTGAATGAAAATTATTTATGTTAATTGTCCAGTTTTGGCATGGATGGAATCTGAATCATAGATTCAACACTGAAAAACAAACAAATGTACAGGTTTAGCTGTTTTCTTTTCTGAGTGGTCCCAAAAAATAAAAACATGTTATCTGTCATGTTTATTTAACCTTTCAGTGTGTCTTTGCTCAATGTTTCTGCACTGAATCAAAATTTAAATGTGTTTTCATTTTTACAACAGCCTTACAGCAACTCAACATGCACAAATAACAACAAGAGGGAATGATGACATCATTCAATACAGAACAATCTTAATGTGATCTGAAAAACATCTGGTTCTTGTCGGTGACAAATCCTTGTGTTATCATGTGATAAACTGAGCTTCCTGTTGGAAACAGAAGCTAAAAACCAGGAAAGTTACAGTCATTCCGCCATTATAGCAATTGAAGCAGTGCAAAAGCCTCATCTATTGTTTAAAGTATTGTGTTTCTTGACGCTGTGGGCGTCTTTAGGTCAGATTGAAACAAAACAAGTATTGAAGTAAAGGAGTTGGGAGGTATTTATGAGCTGTATATCAACCTATGCTAAGAGATTTAGAAACTGTCTCTGACATTAGTGTGCTCAGTCCCCCATTTAGACAGAAATTCAAACAGACAGACATAAATAGAAAGAGACAGACAGGAGGAAGGCAAGTAGACAAACACAACTCTGTTACCGAACCAGAAACAGATGTGACGACATACAGCCAGAGTAACAGAGTAGCTGCTCTGCACAGTTCACCTATATCAAAACACTCACACACATGTACAAACACACTAAGATACACATTCCTCAGAAAAATAAGGCACAAACAACACTAGACCACATTTTAAAAATAAACAAACAGTATATATTTTCGTAAAAAATCTCTTAAATTTTGTAGAATCCTTATTCAAATGAATCCTCGACTTATTTTACCCAGCAATGAGCTTCTGCTGCTGGGAGAAAACCTGATATTTGCAGAGTAATCCTTGAACATATTTTTATCTATTTGTCCTAATCTGAGAAGAAACTGAAAGTTATTCTGAATGGATAAAGCTACATTTTTTACCTCTCCCTCATTTCCATTAAATTTTAAGTTTTCTATTTTTTTAAGGAGATTTACAAGGAAGAGGGAGAGAGAGAAAAGATTAAAATGGAAGTAGATTCCTGAAAATCACATTAAGGAAAGAAGTTCAAGATTTTCTGAAACTCGTAGCAATAACACCCTGGTTGTTAAGATCTTGTTATAAAACAAAAATGCTTTAATATCAGATGGTTTATACATTCATAGTTCTGTGACAAACTGCAACAAGACTTGATATTTTTTAACACAACGCCAACTTCTACAGACAGTAGTAAAATACTCTCTGTGCAAAACCACATCAGACACATGTTGTACATTTTTGGAATTCCTACTGTACATACATACAACCTTGAACTAGTTTCCATCTCAGAAATTATAATGGAGCTCCATGTAGCATCAAAAATTCACAGGTTATGAGTGGTTGATGATATAAAAAGTGCCTTGTCATGACGTGTAATCAATATATAGTAGCCTATTCATAAAATTAATTCCTGTAAATACTCTAGTCAAGATAAATAAAAGATTTGTCAAATACACTGCAATCTTAATTTTTGCATTCCCATCAAGTGTTGTTAGCAATGCCGAGCTGTTAAACAGTGTGTTACAATTATGTTCAGTAATCAAGCAGTCTTGCCTTTAGATATAAATCACATCGATCAACATTGTTGATAATACAAGCAAGATTTGAATTGGGGTTTTGTTCCAAAATGTGTTATCAATGAAACATTTTCATAGACTAGAATGAGGAGACTGTGTCACTTTAACAACCTGAATCTTCTGTATTTTACAAATATGATCATGAACTTAAGGTGCAATTTTTTTCATGCATCACTGCATTTTGGAGAAGACCTCTTCAATTCTTGCTGTACAATTGAGCACTGACTCAAGATGTCATTCATGCAAACTCTACCCAGTGCACTTTAATCTCCTACGATTACAGAAAGACTGGCCTGTGCCCATTAGTCCTCCATCATATATAACAGCTCTTCTCTAAGAAACAGTCATTAAGTCGACATTAAAAAAAAACAAAAAAAACCCCAAAACAATGGCCCTATTGACAAACCAGCAGGCCAATTGAATTTCGCTTTGTTAGAAAAGCTGCAGCCCATTTAGATTCAGTGGTTTCCTGCCTCATTATTTTCTTTGCCTTATGTAACATAGAGCTTTTGGCCTCAATAAAAAAGATATTAACAGTCGAGTGGATCATTACATATTAACAGAGCAATGCATCTGTACATGGCTATCTCTCAGTATGGCAAACCTGCATACAATTCATGCTGTTATAAGTATACATGTTAGTATAAAAGGATACCTTTATAGACAAGGGAGGTTTAAAAGAACAAGGCTGTAGGAATGGAATCTAGTAAGAAAAAAGGATGGTTACATCTTTAATTGCACTCATCTGTCCATCACTTTTTAATCAAGATGAGGGATTGACGGGGGCAACAATATACCAGCTCTAGAGAAAAAAAAAACGTTTCAGCCTTAAAACCTCTAAGTATTTCATCTTTGCTAAAATGGAAACAGTGCGCTGCAGCACAGGCAGCAAACCAGCCTGATCTGAATTCGATGAGTGTGTGTGGTCCTTATTATTCACTGTGAACTGACGACTGTAATTGTTTGCTCTCTTATCTCAGCACTCACACAAAGGGAATCCTCAGAGCGGAAAAATGGACAAGCAGCTCTGAAAGCGACGTGATGTCTGCTTTACATCCACCACCATCAACAAATACAAAAAAATTTCCCTGGTTGATATTTCTGAGAAAAAAAAAAAGTGCTGCCATGGTTACTGACAGCTTCTCTCCTGTCTTTTCCTCTCACTCCGTCTCCACCTCTCTCCGCCTCCATAGCTACCTTTAGCAGTAATGTGCACTCATGTAGTCTGACAGGTAGAGCTTTTGAAATGCACTGTTACATAGCAGGGGGGCTATTAGGAGTTTGAATACAACTGGGACTGTGGCCTTTGTGTGTGCTGAGCCTGCTGCAGCCCATTCAGGAGTTCATTGTGATTGAAGTGTTCGTGATACAAACCCCTGCTGTTCAGGCTGAGGTTAAAGGTCTAACTCCTGCTGGAACCAATGAACACATTAGATCTCAATCTATGTCTGAACCAGCAGCAATGTAACTTGATATTTGGTCTGACAAAATATCCTCTGATGCGTGAGGAAACAGAGACCAGGATGCACACACATCATAAACTCTGCTTTGTGTATTTATCTCTTGTTTTCTCTTTTTTTGTTTTTAAATATGTTTCCATTTTTTATATCTATTGAATTACTTCTTAGTTAATGCATTTTATGTGTTAAATTGTGTATCTTCAAAGAAATGTGATATAAAAACTTGTGTCGCTTCACTCTCCATGTTAATCTTTGTTCAGTGGCATCTTCTTTTCTCACGCAACCCCGCAGGTTCACTCAATTCTAAGATCAGGGAGCAGTTTGTGAACAAATGAAATAATAAAATACAGCACTAAGTTGAGCGGGGTCAAATGAGTTCTCTGTGGCAAAAAAAGTCCAGCAAATTAAAGCAACCGGTTACTGTTCTGATAATTGACCACTAGGGGCAGTGTGAGCAGCTGACAGCACAAGATGCTTGTATCTGAGAACAAGGTTCTTTTTGATGGACAGAACAAAGAGTGCTGGTCACCACAGCAACTAAAAAAAAGAAAGGTGGTGAAACAGGGTGACACGGGGTGAGACTGGGAGAGCGAGAAAGGGTAAAAGTGAGGAAATAGAAAGTTAGAAAGACACAAAGACAGAACAGGCATGAGGCCAGAAATTCATCTCATTCTGTCCGTCTAGTTGTGATCTCCCTGGTTACTACACATGTAAAAAGGCATAAAAACTGTTCCGCTGAGCCGCCGGCCCGCTGCCGCGGTTACACGTGAGTAACGGTCGCCTTGGATACTGCTCAGAGCTTCCCCTACTCTCTCCCTTTGAACCCTGGGCGATAATGAATGAAAAAACATTAAGAACCAGGGTGACACAGTGGAGTTTCTTTTCAAGAACTGCACATGAGATGTATTTTCTAAAGGACATAAATGTTGTGTGAAGTGAACAGATGGGGACACGTTTTCTCTTCAACGTGAGCAAGTGTGTATGTGTTCATCATCCTTGATGAACAGGTGGAAAAAGGTAGGTGCGCGTAGAGCAACCTGCAAATTACAGTCAACCTGACAATGTAAAAAGGTGAGCATCTGTCGGGTTTATAATTAACAGTCACCAAAAATATAGACTAACATGGCATTATTGCTACTGTTTGCTGAAAAACCTGTTTTGGAGCCAGAGTTGAGTTTAAGTCCTGATTGCAGCTACTAACACTTTGAAAATGGACTTTGGAAATCTTTAAAAAGAAATTGAGGGGTGTACTTGAACACTGCTTTTGCCAGTATGGGATGTGGCGGGGTTTTGGGGTTTTAACAACGCATTATTGTTGTGACGCATTAACCCTGTTTGTTAGCGGGTGGGCTAAAAACATGTGTCCAGAGCTGTACATGGAATATTAGAAATACTGAGGTCATTTATCCAACTTCCCTCAAAATGACTGAAAGCAGTCAGTTTTAAATATATCTGAGAAGCACAAAGATCAGTTTGTAAGGTTGCTCTCATGTAGAACAACCACATCACCTCAGTGCTCCGATGGTAGCACTAATTCTGCAAACTGTTTATCTAATAAATGTTTTAACTGGATGATTTTTAACAGGAAAACATATGGACTTAGGTGCAGTCCTCCAGGGTGACTTTACAGCCAGTTATGTCCTACTTTCTAAAATGCAATTCCTTTTCTTAAAAAAACAAAAACAAATAAGGATGATGACTACTGTACTGTTTGGTGATAGATGTTGGATTTCCCACTGCGACTACCCACGCTAAAAATGCATGCAGCCATATTACTTTAAGGTGTTATGGATGAAAAGTGAACATAGAAGATCTACTCTTTGTCCACAGGAGCAGAACCATGTGTTCTCCAGCTGGGCTTCCTGTCTGCAGTCTGAGCTTAATGAAGCTACGGCTTCACAGAAAGACCCTAACAGGGAAGTCAACTGTGACCGTAAAGGTCATAGGTCACATAAAAGAGGGACCTATTGAACTTTGCCCTGATCTTCTAATTCCCACCCGCAGAGAGAGAGAGCAGATTCATCTAGTTAATTGCTATTTTTTAAGTATTTTAAACAGAAAGTTATTGCATCCACTGGTCCCTTGTCATAAATTGAAGCGGTGGAGGAGTTCTCCTTTAGCAATAATGTGAAATTACTTAAACTAACACTTCATGGGTGGTAAAAATATAAAAGACTTGACAATATTTGGTTGGATCTGTCACATATTTCTCTTAATATGCGTAACAACAGGCCCAGTGAATCTAATTATTAGGACTAGACTTAAAACAGCAACTCAGGCTGGATTTAAAAGGGTCAGACCCATTTTCATGTGTAATGTATTAGTACTAAGAAAATGGGGACACTAAAGGGAAGTCAGGAGAGGAGAAGATTTGTTATGCATACAAAGAGTCACATGTGTTTACAGTGTACAGTGTTTCTACAAGAGCCGTCCTGTGTCGAATGTGGTATTTTATGCTATTTGTAAAACAGTGTGATCAGGGAGGAGGCTGAGTCACTGAAAAAGAGCACAGTATCCACTGATACTGTCTATTGCATGTCTCCTGACACTGGGGAGGCAGTGAGACAGTGTGAGGACTTTGCTTGTGAGCACTGACCCTGCACTGAACCTGCAGCAGCTCCAGAGATCCCTCTGTCCTCCTCTAACTGTTCCTGACCTTTGACCTGCCTGTGAGTGCCCCCCTCTAGAGTTAATCGTGTATCACATTTCTTTCATTACCACAACTTAAAAAAATCTGGCCTGTGTGTTTAAATGAGGCGATGGAAACGTCATTATTGCACTTTGAACCCCAGCATGCTGTAGCTTTAACTTCACTTGAGCTGCACTTTATTGAGGTCTAATTGGAATGGTAACTAAATAAGCCGACTAACCTGAAATACACATCCCTGATAATAAGTTTAGCAGGTCGTCTCACCACTGCTTCTGACTATCCATAGGAAGAAAACGTTTTCAGACCCCATCTTAAGTTTAAGAAGTGTAACCTGGCTGATTGATAGGTACACAGGAGAGGTGGTTATATTGTAGGATATATGCCCAGAAGATAAAGTCAGTAAACATTTTTATACAGAGAAAATAATGTCAGTTTCTATGCCCAAAAGTGTATCCCAGACCATAGAGTGTAGTAGTATTGTTATGCCTGACAGACAACTGGAAGGTGAGCAGGCCTCTTGGGTCGAGGTTGGCAGTTGCCTGCGAGTGCTGAAGCAAGTTGACCAAGTCACAATTCTAGGAGACTTGCTGCTGTGTCATGGCGGGGAGGCGCTCCGTGATCCAGCCGACCACTTCCTT
>JAPZDZ010000002.1:7848015-7864690 GCA_029783805.1 Acanthurus tennentii | reverse complement strand
CAAGACAAAGAGACTGAAATGATTCCTGGTTTAAAAAGGGGATTATGACTTCAGTTGATGCATATTTTAGAGGTTCATAATGCTCCAAATGTTGGAGTGTTAAAGGCTGAAGGCTGAAGGTGAATGATCGGGTGGTGGTGGGGCTGATAGAACAGGTAGCATATAGAGAGAAGAAGGAAGAGACAGGAAATGTCAGCACTTTAAATAGTCTGATTGGGAGGGTGTGTTTGGTGGGTGATTGTGGAGAATGAGGTTTGTTCTGTGCAGCTCAGGCTGACTGTTTAAACTAGCTTGCACGTGTCGCTCCATTAGCGTTACATACTTAGAACCACACTATAACTTTTTAGAAAGATGTTTAAAAACATTTAATTTTATTTGTTTAAATAATAACTGTTTTGTTTCTCTTTAAAAAAAAACGTATAAAACAGAATTGATTTGTGTGGAGATCTGTTTTTCTTCTGCTGTAGATGTGATGCTGCATGGATGCTGAGAGGATGTCAAATTAGGTCGTAATCTGTTCTTCCAGATTTCTGAGGTCTGCAGAGTACTGTGGTTTAGATGCATATTATCAGGGAATGAATCACAATAGTTTTTGTCAGGGCAGGAGATAAACTTCTGAATCACTTCTGTCAGCAAAGCTGGACATCTTCATGAATAATGCAGAGTGTTAGCGTTTAAGCTTTCTGATAAATTACCCTCAGGTTGCATTCAAACATGTCCAGAGTGGTTTATTTCAACTCTGGAGACTCTGATTTGTCTGTTGGACCAGATAGGGGTAATGGCATTCAAATTCAAGTGGCTGTAAATAGCACCTACACATCTGAAAGTACAGGTCATCATCCTCAGAGACAGCAGTGGGGCTGTTTGTCAGAAGTGAAAGAAAACTCAAAACCAACAGCAGGAAACAACTTAAAAGGCATTTGTTTTTGTGCGAAAACAGATATGTGCTGGAAATTGACAGTTGACATGCTTGGAAAACCAAGTAATACAAAATGAAGTGAGAACAAACGGAAGTCTGCCATGCTTTTTTTTTCATTTGCAGCTATGTGTTCTTAGCCAAAATATACACCTGACATGGCAGATAATAACTTAAAAAGCTCACGCCATCCATCCAGTTCTGGCCTGAGTTGCAAGGACTTAAATCAACTTTCATTTCTCTTTGCAAAAATCTTCAAAGTTTACAGTCGACTAAACACTCAGTTAAGTGAATGAGCTTCTTGTGAGTCTTTATAAGCCCTGATTGCCTGAAATCAGTGGCTGCATTCTGCCCTAAACATTCTCCTAAAGGGTCATGAGGGTGTTTTGAGGGTTGAACTCACTGATATTAAAACAAATTAAATAAAAAAAGTCATTTTCAAAGTAAATTTTTTCAAACATTTTCTATTTCAGTTCCAAAAAAACAAACTGCACTGAACCTCACTATGACTGCACTATTACAAAGCTGTTACCTGTCATAAATTACTGACTGAGAGCAGTAAAACACTTAGTCTATAAATGAAAACATGGCTCTCTCTCAGCTTTCATGTCTCTTACAAAGAAGTTCTCCACTGAAGAACTGCACGCTCAACACCTTTGAGTTAAAGCAAGCTGACCTGTAAGTCCCAGATAAAAAGGTGAATGGAAGCTCAGTTCAAATTTCTAATGATACCACTGGAGCCGACACAGTAATAGCAGCAGCCTTGGCAGGAAAACAGCCAGACGATGAATTTCACACTTCCACACACTCAAATGCAAACACTACAAGTTACATGTAAAAAGAAAGAAAGACTAAAATCTGCACGGGCATGTAAGGGCGACTTCGCACACAAGCACACACAGCCGCTGCGAGCACTAACATGCTCTCCCAAGCATGATGTACATGAATTAGAGAACATATTGTTCAGCTAGAAGTAACCAGTTGCACCGTAAGAGCCGTACAGATGACTGTGTGGGGGATACAGCTTAATTAATTGGATTTCATGCAGAGTGAGCACATATTTTCAGCACCCCCTCCACGAGACTCACTGCTCTTTAAACATACTCACACTTGTGATGTAACAAAACAGAGACATAACAAGGGCAGAGAGGAATGAAAAAATGTAGGAAGCATTCAGCGTAAACAGAAAAGACTTGAAAGAAGCAAGAGTGTGAAAAGTGAGAGAAAGATGGAGGACAGTTGCCCCGTAACAAAAGGTGTAAAGGGACGATTGATTTTATTGCTTGGGAGAATTTCTTGATATGACCTGTAGTGCTGCAGCAGAGAGGGAGGATGTATGTGATGGTTTATAACACTGGGAAAGGCGTTGCAGTTTTAAATACCAAAGAGGACTACACCTCCAAATCTGCCAAACGTGCCTTTATTGAGATAATTTTAAAAACCAAGAGCAAATGTTTCCTCATTCACAGAGATGATAAGAAAAAAAAGTAAATAAGCCAAATCAAACCACAAACAAAGAGGGCAAAAGAAACACATGAATACAACACCCCCCCCCCACCAGTCTCTACCTGTTGTTCAGTCTGATTGACTCCGAGCAGGAACACCAGCTCCGACAAACACATGGCCGCTGCTGTGTTGGAATGGATGCTCCGGGTGTTGGACTTGAGGCCTCGGAGGCAGGAGAGCACCAGGACAGTGAGGAGGAGGGCCAGCATGGAGACGCAAAGAGATGAGTATGTGACCAGAGCGAGCGTCTCCAGATCCCCCTCCAGCTGCTGCTCACAGAGAGGCGCGAGAAGGGAAGAGGGGTGGAAATAAGATATTGAGAGGTTGTTATTGGATTTATAACATTTAGGCGGAAGAAGATGAAAAGGGAAGATAGAGAAATATGAGGGGAGTAATAGTGGAGCAATAATAGGACAAAAAACATGGCACAAAAGAGGAAAATGAGGTGGGAAGGCAAGGCAGACAGGCAGAAAAAGGGAGGGATTGAGTATAAAATTTAAAGTCACACCGTGAAATAAGGCAAAAAGATGAAATAAATGACATGCTGTAATGCCGCTAACTCAATACAACTCAATGTCAGCTCCTCCTTTGTCTGCCTTCACTGAGCGTGAACTCACAAAAGTTATATCAGGGATGTTCAATTATTTACAAAGTAAGAAAATAAGCCGAACAAACTAAAGTTGCACCAGCTGCCACATTGCTTGATATAAAAACATGCCTAAAAGCCAAAAGATGTAAAGTCGACTAACTGCACAGACTACTGGCTGGACTGTAATGCTGAAGACCTCTCTCATCTGTCAGGAGGAAAAAGTGCAATAAACACATGAAAATGATTCTTCAGTCACTTTTTACACACTGAAGGCTGCCAGTAAATGTACTAACACCAATATTCTGTTTGGGTAAATTTAGCACATCTTCAGCATCTCAAATGAGTTAAAATGGGATTCCTTTCATTGCACTTGATTTACTGAGATGAAAAAAACATCTTATTTAAGTGCCTTGTTCTGTAAAAAACACACTCATCTATGAGAAAAGTACAACTTTAAATCCGTCATGAGGCATGAGGTTTCATATTCTGCAAGCTTCCTGTCTCTCTGTCTGACAAATGTTAAGACAGGCTTCCTCATCTCTTAGTATGCTGGTGTGCGATGGGCAGGGGGTTTGTATTACCGTGAAAATCTTCTACAGCTGTTTCGAGGCTTCCTCTAGCTCCCAGAATGTCAGTCAAGGTTTAGGATTTAAAAGTTTCACACCAACTAAATCCTGCAATTACTAGCTAAGATGTCCAATTACATAAAAAGGAAAAATCGACACACTGACCTAAACACCTATGCGTGTCTACACTGCAGCAGCACTGGTAGGAAATACACAGTTAATCCACTACTCCTTAATTTGACAGAGAATTGTAAGATTTTAATTTAAAAGGGCATAAATTGTGGTTCATGTATCCGTGAAGAGTCCTGCACTGACCTCTCTCTGTGAACTGTCCATAAGCACGCCGAAGGTGCCCAGTCTCTGGCACTGACAGCGGACATGAGAGGTGTTTCTGTACACCACCATACAGTCCCTGACTGTCCAACAACCCCCAGGCTCATACCTGTAGAGAGAGATAGAGAGAGAAAGAAAGAAAGAGAGAGAGGTTTAAAGATAGGAAGTCTTACTTCAAGACTCCACAGAGCATGGCTTTGCAATGATGAAACACCTATCAGGTCTTTTTCTGTGCTCCTTCCGCTCAAAGCCCACTGGGGTTTGAGGAGGGGGTTTCATGCTTGTGCATATATAAGTAGGCAGTGCAGTTAAATGGTTTCCCTTTCTTTGCCTGCTTTTACTGTCTGTTTAGTTATCAGCAAAATTTGCCCAGGATGTTTTTCTTTTCTTTAAATGATTGGATTCTTTATGTTGTTACTGTGTCTGGCATCCCATCTTCTCTTCTCTACAGCTTGACACAGCTTCATCAAAAATAGACTTGCTGTGTATTCTGCATTGAGCAGAGTGGAGAGTTGCTCCCCAGAGATGCTTCTGAAAAGAGCTGCAGTGGACTCACATGCATGGTCTTAAGTGGCTGTGATCAGCTCCTGCAGCTGCGTCACAGTGTGTACGTCGAGCAGCCTTACCCTGTGGAATCTGTTAGTAAACTGTATCCTCTGTGGGAAAAATATGTGTTTGTGTTATTTGTGTTTACGATCCATCGACATTTACACGACCAGAAAAACATTCATTGTTGTATCTATACATGCTGCTCGTGTGTGAGCTCATCCGTTTGGGTCATGTGCTCTTTTTTCAGTGATCGTATTCTTGTGCGTGTCTGTGTATGTATGAGGCCCTGGTGAGTAAAACATAAACATAAGCACATAGGTATGTAATATATTTTATGATACATCATTTCACATCATGTTTAACGTTATTTTCTCTTAAAAGTGTTCCCAGCAGACCATCTGACAGCTATAACAGGTGTAAACAGTCATGTCAATAATGACTGCATCCAATGTAGTTGAGCGATGGCACTGGTATCATGCATAATTCCTTTCACAAATAATATCATTAGTCACACCTCTAATTTTTCCTGTAATGTAAGTAGGACCATGTGTAGAGGTGTAATGTGTACTCACGGACTGCTGTGGTTCCACTGCACACAAAGTGGCTTGCTGCGATTGGCCGTCTCCAGCAGCTTGAACTCCAGCAGGATTGGCTGGTCCAAGTGTCCGCCCACGAAGGTCTGGTTGTTGTAGACAGAGACACTGACCACAGGGGAGTTCATTACCGGGTGTCGGGGAAGCCTGGGGGAGACCGAGTGCAGAGTTACTGAATTTCTCCTATATCAGAGAGACAGCAGGATCTAATGTTCTGATCAGGACGGTGAAACGGGCAAAGACAAGGTGAGCAGAGAGGAATCAGATTGGTATACAACACAAGACTTAAACGACTGTTTATTGACAACTACTGAAAACTGGACAGTTTGTTACTTTGTAATTAAGCCCGGAGGTGAGCAAAGGGGGAGCGGGGGGGGGAGAGATGGGATGAGGAACAAGCAGCAAAGACACCATAAGAGATAAAAGGTGATGTAAAAAGTAACACCAAAGCAATTAATTCATTAACTTAATAACTACTTATGTTGATTAACTGATTTTTGATTATTAAGCATAGACATCAAATATTTCTAGTTTCACACTTTCAACTGTGAGTATTTGCTTCTTTCATCTGTGCCATATCACTGAAATAGGGGGTCGACAGACAAGGAAGCAGTTTAAGATGACAATTTTCAGCTGGATTTTTTTTTACATTTCATGGGGTAAATGATTTGTGTTTTTTTATGGGGGGGGGGGTTTGCATAAAATTCTGGCAGGATGCTGGTAAAGATGAAGATAATGTTCGTCTCATTTCTCCTCTCAGCATTATAATGTCATGTTCATAAAGCAATATATTGTTTTTCCTGCTGAATAAACGACACATAGTTAATCCAGATATCAAGCACACTTCTTCGGAGGCTCCGGAGCTGTTGTAATCAGATTATTATTGTTCTGAGGGTTAATGATTCCCACCTCACTCCTCGTCGGTCTGTGTGGTACTTGGGAGGGAGGGCGGCGCCCAGACTGCGATAGATCAGCAGGATGACGATGGTAATGGGCTGCTCAGGCATGGAAACAGTGCGCCTGGCTGCAGTGTATTCTCCCGTCTGATTGGCTGAGATACTGACAGGGGAGGCGGCAGCGTTCTGAGGGGCTGAGGCTGAAATGGAGAATTGTGTTTGAGTTCACTCTCTTCATATCAACCATTTACACTCTCAAGTCTTAAATTCTATATGTGCATGTGTGCTTACGTTCTTTCTCTGTCCGTTCCTTTTTCTCCATCCGTTCCTTTTCCCTCCAGTGGTGTTGCTGCTGTCGCTGTGGCACCAGAGCAGCAGGGGGCAGTATCACATGGGTGTAGGGATCCCACAATGCCTGACCACGAAACAAGGTTGTGTGGTAACGTGGAAAACGCCGCCGCACATGGGTCTGGTTTTCCACACGGTCGAGGTTCATGACTGTCAAACAGGCAGCATTGAACACACATGAACACACAGCGATTAGTTTAGACGGATTATTATGATACCTTGATAAAATTATCATGAGGTAACTGGTTAAAATATGATGATAACACCACAGGCGGCTTTAGTAGTATTTCTCCCATGTTTGCCTCATGTTGGCCCCATCTTTAAACTAGCCTCTTTACAACAACCTCGGCCAGACAAAGTATTTTCTTATAGACAGTTTATGTCATCTGTCTGTATTGTAAGATAAATAACTATTTCTTTCTGTACTGGATAGTGTAGCTGAACATAGAAGAAGAGTAATAAAAGCACTTGAACTGCAGTTCAGGGGTATTTGGGTTTCTATAATAACATTTCTATAATAACAAATTTTGTCCCTCAAGTATAAAGAACCAAACATATTACCTGGCAGCAAGAAATGACATACTGGAAAACTCTGCACCTTTTCTAGATGACACTTTTTTAGTACTTGGCCGACATCCTGTTCAAATAGTTTGGTACAAGGTCTGCACTACCTAAAACAATCACTTGACTCATCTGAGGGTCTTTTGAAGATTTTGAAGCGTAGACTCTAAAGTGAACTCTAAGCTCCTCCTGTCTTATCTCAAGGCAGACAAAGTTAATGGACACATAGACGCCAGTACAGATTAATACTGATTGACTGTCCCTTTTATTATTATAATGTAATTACGTTAATGTCTAAAAATAAGAATGGTTCTAATTTATTGTTGCTAAATTTGCAGCTTTGACAGACATTTAAAATCTCCTCAATCAATGGCTGATGAAAAATTAGACCAAAACCATACAATACTCAATATTCTACTCACTACTCAGTATTTGACAGCTGTGACTCTTGATTTGCCTTTTTAACTGAGACTTGAGGTATTTAGTGTTTTCTGCTTCTGAACTCAGAAATACAACTAAACTCAACTAAACAATTTAGGGGAAAACATTCACTGCCTCTGTCAGGACACCAATTTATTCTCTGTAGATGTGGGAGTGTAACGTACCAATACAAAATCCATAAACACACACACACACACACACTCACACACGAGCAGAGGAATAGTCTATTATAGGAAATGAGGTGGCGAACAGGAACTACATCATCAATGTGGAATGTTCAATAATGAGTGAACACTTGATCAAGCAGACAGAAGTGGAACAGCACTCGGATACAGAGAGAGAACTATCAAATGTGTGTGTGTGTGTGTTTCTTTATTTTCCTAAAGTGTGTAATAACAATCTTGATGGAGAACAGATGATTTATTGGGCATTTTAATAGCAGACATTCAGATTTGACATTCAAATGACTGACAACAACAAAAAATCTTCAAAAATCTGATATATTGGTAGCTAACAGATGGGTGTGTGTGTCAGGTCCATCCGTATCTTTTGTGTGGTTCTTCACATCCCATTTGCTTGAAAGCATTAACTCTCTGTGCTTATGTGTGTGTGTGTGTGGGAGTGTGAAATTTAACATTGGCTGTATTTCTTATTGCATCTGCTTTCACTACTCCTCCTACTTCTCTGCTCGCCGTCTGGGAATCTGCATTGAGCTGTCAGTTTAACGTTATTTAACAGCATTCTGGGTGTTTTCCAAATACAGTGTCCTCAGAGAGACGAGACTTGCATTGGAAAGAATAGAAGCAGCCAATTCATGCCAGCCAAGTCTTATTTTTATTTTCTTCAGGTCTGGGAATAATTACCAGTCTACATAGGGAGTAGCTGGTGAGGCAAGAGTCAGCTGTTACTTTGGTTACTTTGATGAGTTTCACAAGTTTTGAGTTTATGGTATTTGATCAGAATTCAGCCTGCATGCGTAGCCAAGAGCAAGAACTGAGTGTGAAATTTATTGTGTGGCTTCATCCCTGCCAGATCTGCTGCTGTAGCTATTTCAACACCTGTTGTTATGATATATGGCACAGATCATTGAACAGTATTTTTAACACTGGAGTGACAGAAAAAGGTAGAGCAATCGCACAAGTGACAGGATGCCAGAAACTGACACATGGCCGAACCTATGAATAGTACAGTTGTGTGTGTGTGTGTGTGTGTGTGTGTGAGTGTGTGTGTGTGAGTGTGTATCTAAACTCGTTTTTCATTTACAGTGAGTGCAAAAAAATGTTTACTGATAAACTGGAGAAGCTCCAGTTTATCAGCGTGTGTGTGTCTCTTACTCATGTTTGTGTGTGTGTTTGGCATCTGTAAATCTAATTGATGTGTGTTGGCCTGTGCTACAGTGCCACAGGTTTTTTTTATTGTGCGTGTGCTGGAAGCATTAGCTACAGTATGTCTGTGTGTGTAGGAGTGTGAAATTCATCTCTGTGTGCCGGTGCCAAACTCTGGATGTGCCATCATCATTTGCATTTTGCGTTTTTCATCTCCTGCTTTACAATGAGTCATTCGAGCTGATTTCACAGCAGTGATTTACAGTATTATGAGAAGACCAAAGCAAATCGTCTATAAAGATTACAATTTTATACTGTCTCATTCTTTTTATTGGGTCTCACTTGAGATTAGCTTTTGTGTCATTTCTGTGACTGCGTGCAGTCTTTCTGAACTCACCTAAGTTTGGAGCAACCAGTGCCACGGGGTTGAGGTAGGTGAGCTTCATGTTCTGGGCCAGATTCTGGGCATACTGCTCCAGCAGCTCCGTCAGCCCTGCTGGACCACCGCCCGGGATGTGGTTCTGACTCTGGATGAGAGCCCGCCAAAGCCCAGAAGTACCGGGACCCAACAGCACACTGCAGCCCCGGAGGATGTTCTGGAAGAAGCAGCAAGTTTAACAATTAGTAAAACTAAGTCATTCTCCATTGTTTGTTTGTTTGTTTCTGGGAAGTCCATGCCTGCAAGTGCTAGTGAATTTGACAAAAGGAAACAGAAAACATCAGATATACAAAATTTAAAACAAAGTAAAAAAAAGTTTCAACATCCTGGAAAATGAGAGGGAAATAGAGAAGACAGGAAGAAAAGGAATCATTTATTCTGTTCAGACACGAGCTAGAACAATTCAGGAACTGTGATAAAACTTGACAAAATATAAAATATTTATCATTACAGCAGAATACTAACAACATCTGAACAAAATACTCTCATCACAGACAGATTTTGTTAAGTTCTCTTTTTATAATAGAAAACTCTGCCATCAATGCTCCTCTGTTACAGCAATGATTCTCATCCCAGGATTTTAAATGGACATGATGACAAAATGAAGCGAGGCCGACAAGGCATCTCGGATGGAAGGAAGGATGGAGGAACACATTGAGTGGGAAGGGAGATGTGATGAGGTTGTGACTGCGACTCAGGGTTCAGCACAGGGCCAGAGTCTGCTTTCCCAAACTTAATAAAGCCTCAAGCCAGGCACCAAGTCAACAAAAGCACAGAATGTCAGGGTCGTGAACAGAGGGAAGAAGGGAAGAGGTAACTTGACAAAGAGCCTGGGCTGAGGCTTGCCATAAAATGAATGAAGATGAACTGCAGCCTGTGATGCAGGCAGTATTGCCTAATAGAGATCGTAAAATAAGACGAACGAAACTTGAGTTTGTTCTAGATTCTGGTTGAGGAGGGAAGAAATATGATGCAGTGCTCGTGGTAAAGACTGTTCTCAGGCTGCAGTGACTGAGAACCTGGTCAAGAATTGTAAACAGAGCTAAAAAATAACAATCAATAAATAATGAAAGGCTGTTATTAAAGACTGCACACCGAGAGAATGAGAGAGAGACAGAAAGAGAGAGACAGAGAGAGAGACAGAGAGAGAGAGAGAGACATATTCTTGCAGTCTGACTGCACCAAACCCAATAAAGCAGTGCAATCTCACTTAATGCTCTTGGGAGAAAACACAAAAAAACCTTCAGACAAACAAGGAGGAGAACAGTGCAGTGTGGAGAGAATGAGGTGATAGCAGAGGATGTAAGAGTCAGAAACAAGGATTGTAAATGGCAAAGAGAGGGAAAAGGGAAGCTATAAAAAGAAGCTTATGCTCAGCTCAGAGATGCGAGGAGTAAAGAGTCAGGCAGACAAGAGAAATAAACCAAAAGACAGTTGTCATCGCATAGAAATATGAACAGTGATTGTTGGAGGCAAGAGACAGAACAAAGCACCGAACAGGTGATTTGGTATCAAAACAGACAGATGCTGAAAGACAAAGATCTCAGTTTTTTTAATACAAAATTTTCATAATCAAATTTTATTTATTTTCTAAAAAATGATCAAACATTATATTATATACATATAGATGTGTGTGTGCATTTATAGTACAAAGTGCTTTAATAGCCTTATGAATGTGAAATGCAATGCATTTTATTTCTTCAAACAAACATGCTTCATCTGTTCTAACAAAACACATTTAACAAGCCCGGTCCAGTTCTCATTAATGACTGCAAAATAAGTCAATATTTTTTTTCGAGGGAAAATGTTAAAGTGGATCTTAGGCTTTAAGCCCAAGCAAGCTGCACACTGAGACGGCTCATAAGGCCTGTGTTTATTTATCGAAAAAGAAAAGGGATGAAAAACAATGAAGACTAACAAAAGTAAAGAGATTTTAAAGAGGCAGCAGATGACAGGATTAGAGAAAGAGGAGGAGGCACAGGGCACACAAAGGCTGCATGAAAGGCACGTGGATGAAAGGCTCAAGCAGTACCACAAACAGATTATAAGTGCATCTCAAACAGCAACATCTTGTCAAGTCAAACTATCTGAGACAAATTATTTTTAATAGATCAGATTTTCCCTTTTTCATCTGTACGGTAAGGATCCCTCTGTGGGAAACACTGACAATATCAACCTGTTAGGACCATCGTGCGGAACAATGTGCATAAAAGAAGTCTACGTGTTTTTATTACCTTTTAAACATTTCTGAACATTAAAAACTCTAATGTACTTGATGAGAAATGAGCCTTGTTTAGAGGTACAGAAATATCCAGATGGATTAGATCACAGCTTGGACGTGAAAGGTTTCCACTTTCCTTCATTCATATTCATCCATTCCTCTCTACATTCCTGGTGTAAAAAATCCTTTCCTCGCTCTCTTCTTTTGTTTCTCCTGCAGCCACGGGGCTCTGTTACCACTGCTGGGTTACTATAGTAACTGTGTTCTACAATACCTGTTCAGCCTAATAGCTGCTGTTTAACGTGACGTGTCCAGTTTTGTCAGGATTATATATACATTTATATATATAATTTTTTTTTTTTTTTTTTGGTTGAGAAAAATGAGCTGTCTGTGGCTCCACCTCAGAGCTGCGAGGGTAGCCAGAGTTGCATCATTAACTCAAGATGATGAGATGTAGAAGGCCTGGCTGTTCGAGAGTCAGTGGTTGAAGTAACAGGTGAGTGAAGTTAAAGGATGTTTTTGTTCCAGAAACTGCAAGGTGACAGTAAAAACCATCACTGTATTTTTGTGGAAATATATAGCTGCTTTATGCTGCAAACCAGTTGGTCGAATGTCAAATTATAGTGGCCATGTTTCTGATTTACCGTCAGGTGAAGTGGTTTGGGTGAAATGACAGGCAGGACAAGGTTTTCATTTCGATCACTGTAGGATGTTGTTAATGCTATAGCCTCGTTGCTATAGCAACTGTCCTTGTTAGCCAAAGATTATGTATTGATCACATAAAGCAATGCACAGCTTTTGCTGAAAATGGTCCAAACGATTCATTTGAGATCAGTTAGAAGTTATGCATCATAAAACTAATGTAATTGAATTTATTTAATAGCTCATTCACAAAAAGATGCTGTTTGTGAGAAGTTAAAAATAAAAGACTCCCAGAGGATGACCTGCAGAAGCCATTAACACAGAGTGGATGTGATGGCATCCACTCTCCTTTGTTCACAGCGTCATGACTGCAGGGCCACAGTGTGAATCTAAGAATTCAGTGCGTGCAACAATAAATTAAATTAGATAAATGCAATTTTTATTTATTTAATTGCTCACTACAGAGGAAGGTACCTCTTCCCTCTATTCACTAAATTTTCTGCACAGATGATCGCTGAAACCATACAGGCTAATTTAAAAACCTGCCTCTGATGCTGGGAGTTTTGTTATAAAATATATCTATGCATTGATTAAACTGAGTATTTTAAACACAAATGTGACATTCTTCAGCTAATTAACTCAGATGTTACTACTCCATTCAGCCAGTTTCTATAGCAACTCATTGTTAGCTGTGTTACATTATCAATGAGCACTGCAGGGTGTGGCAAGTTCTGCTCCAGCTGGCATCAGGTGACTAAATCCTCACTGTTGGCACAGATTACTGAACGCTTCCCTCTGTCAACTCTAGAAAAATGATTAGAGCCAAAAAGAATTTTAACTGCCCACTATAGCCTCTACTGAATACAAATAAATCACCTCCTGGCAGAAGAAACAAGCTGAAGCAAACACATCAGCCCGAGATAAATCCCTCACAATGCCAAGAAGTGTGAGATTACGTTTAACACAGGGAAATTTCTTTTCTCCTGACAAAAAAACTGCCACGACTAATTCCATTACTTTTATTACCACCACTACAGACACTGCTAAAAACAGAAACAAAGCTGTGTATCACAGCAACGTGTAACAGTGTTTGTTTGAATGACAAGGAGGAAAGTTAGCCTATTTAAGATTAAACATTTACATCTCCACTAATGAATATATTTACAGTGTGTTTACAGCATGTTTTGTCTATTTCACCTCACTGTTTCCATAATGACATACAATTTATTAATTATTGTCACAGCAGCTCAGTAAACATGTTTTGGGAGGTTGGTTCTTACTTGTCCTGTCTGGACAACTCATTTCATGTTACTTCCAATTTGATGCACATACTAAATATTTATGAATGATATTGAGAATTCTGTTCGGGCCTCAATGTCACACCAGCATGCTGAAATAATCCTGTATCAGCTTCTGCTGAAGCTGTCTTATCAGGTAAAATGAGGCGCTGTCAGGTAATATGGGTATGATGACATGTTGCCATATTTCATGCACTGCTGTCACTACATCACCATAGCAACATCATCACCCTTTTTAGTAAAAAGACATAGTGTTGTACTATCCAGGCACTGGGCCTGTGTCTAAACGTACAGTATACAGATCATATCTACTGTTTAAAAAAAATTACAGTAGCTGTTTCATGTCTTCTGGCAGATTGTGTGCAGATTTGTGGTTTCTGCTTACAGTGATGTGGATCGAAAGTCTGGTTAAGTCCTAAGAAAAACCTAAATATCATTTCGACCATTAAAATATCTACTTGTGATGGTAGGATATCAAACTGACATATTAACTGTGTTTGGAGGCTTTCTCCATAAACTACTATTTCAAAAAGTTCATGGGCACGTTGGTTACACTCGTCTTGGTTGACAATGCCAATTAAGTGTGTTCGAAACAGAGTTGGCAGCGTGGCAGTGACGACTTTTATAACATCTTTAGATTTTCACACACTAATGTCAACAACACAAACTGATTACTGGCTTCACACATCAATGTCTGGTTCCTCTTTCAAACAAGCTCTCACAGTTCGCACACAGGCTGTATTTTGAATATCATTTCAATTTACTCCAACCAGTGTGATGTGTTGACCATTTTTAATGATCAAAAGATCGATATAACTACAAATTAGACCATCTCTGATTACTTGCTTTCATTCTTATCAGTGTTTGTTAAAGTGTTATTAATTTCTGCCTCTCGATGCAGCAACAATGCTGCTGTCCACTCTCTGGGATTGCAACAGCAGGGCGAATAATAACAGGTATAAAACAGGTTCAATTAATGTTTTTTTATAAATGTTTCACCTCAGGCAACAGCAAGATAAAACTAGAGGTTTTGTTTTTAAGTGTTTTTTTCTTTTACCTCGTTGAAATGTGCGTCCTGAGTAGCGGTGAGTCCAAAGCCGCTCTGTTGGGTCTCAAAAGTCAGCAGGCGTGATAACAGTCGTTCAGCGATCTGCAGGTCGTTGCCATAGAGTCTGACGGTTGCCTCTGTGACGTCGCGGAGCTGGTGAGCAAGTTTCTTCTCCATGATGGTGTTCAGCTCTGTCTCGTTGCGCTCCAGGGAATCAAGCTGAACAGGCAGACACCAGCAAAGCATGAAAATCAATCACCTTTTCACACACATATTTAAGAATTCGATGGATTTAAAAAGACAATACTGATGAACACCAACAATACTGAACGCCTACAGAGAGGTGCTGTATTGTACTAAGGCAGTGAGTTGTATTCTGCCTCATACAGGTGTAAAATAAAATGTCACACGCATGTCCTTAAACAGCCTGAAGGCTCTTGTTAATGTCTCTTAGATTTGGCCAGGATTCAGAACTTTTCAGGTCAGGTACAAGTTTTGGGACCCCTGAAGACACAACAGATGCATATTTGTGGCTTTACTCACAGCAGCACTGAGCTCCACAAAAGGAGGTGAGGTACAGTTGTAAAGGTCTGGCTCCAGCCATCCTCTCTCTACATCACAGTGTCTGATGGCAGCACCTGTGAAGACAGGAGGGCAGGACATGGCATATATGAATTAAACTACAGTTCAAAGCTCACATTAGGTTTTATGTAAGTAAATCCATGTCTATGAGTTTGAATGCACTCATGTTAGTTTAAGTGAGTGTGAACAGACCGACGGAGCCTTTGGGGCAGGGCACTGCGGCAGGCAGGTTGAACTTGGTCCGAGGCCACCAGATCCCCTGAGTGATGGTCTTTGGACACCCATCATAAATGACTGCAGGGAGACAAATGCAATTTAAAATCATCCTTATCAGTTTGATGAACTTTGAACATAAACAAAAAGTCACTGATGATGTGGAAATGTTTTTCTTTTGACTTGCAGAGAAAAAAAAAAATGACAATGAGTTCGTTCAGGAGAATAACATACCAGCTACAAATTAAAAGAGTTAATTACAGAAGGAAAAGTGGAAACTGACAAGGCTGCACAGACACAGAGACGGTGAAAAGAGAAGATTTTAACAGATGATAAATATAATTAACAGTGTCTTTGCTGTTTTAAGTTGGTTTGATAAATGTGACCATTTCTGAACAACAATTAAAGAAGAAACTGAATGGATTTTTAAAAATCCAATCTGCTGTGTCTGAGACGTAACGTTAAACACAACAACTTATTATTGAATGATGCCGCCACCTGCTGAGTAAAGCAGAGTCCCTTTGAAAAAAACAGATACATAATACATACACTTTAAACAGATCAATAACAAGGATATAAGTTTTTCACCTTCGCAGCCTGAATTTGTGACCTCAGCAAACGGGTTGTCACATGTGTTGCACTGGCGACCAATCACGCCCGGCCTGCACTGGCACTGGCCTGTCTCTGGGTCACATGACCGGGAGAAGGAACCCACTGGATAGCAGTCACATGGCAGGCAGGTGTCAGAGCCTCGCGGATGGTAGTGAAACTCCTGAATGCATACACAAGCACACAAACACACACAGAGTCTGCGTAAGTGGGCACACAAATTAAACTCAGTCAAACCCCCCCCCCCAAGAATCGTGTCAGCATTCAGTTCACCACATTCATTAGGACAAGATTTGTGAAGCGACAACACAGATCACACAACAGAGACTGTTAAACAGGTTGAACAGAGACATGAGTACAAGATCAGCAATCGGCACATCAACACACAAACTAGAAAAAAGCCAGTTTAGACCAAATATTCACAACAGAAAGGGTGGAACTTGGAACTACATGCAACACAGCGTTCTGCACCGTTCTGTAAAACCAGCAACTTCCCTTTAAAGCAACCAGACAAGACAAGACAGCTTATAATCTTCTTAGTGTACTTCTGCTTCAGCTTTTCTGTTTTTTTTTTTAACATAGCTAGATATATAAATTACAATTTATATGTATATAATATATATGTATATACACACACACACACACACACACACATATATATATATATTTATAACACATAATACCAATATTACTATGCATTGAAATAGACTTATTACAGTTTTACCTTTTGTACTGACAAAAAGGCAAAAATTGTGTGTGTGTGTGTGTATGTAGGGAGTGTGTGATGAAAAAGCAGTGAAGTCTTCAGTCAAGCAGTACATTTAAGCTGTAGGGCCTGTGTAAATTGCAGACACTGCTGTTTCTCAAACAAATTAATGAGGTGATCCTCTCTTTCCTCTGTCCAAAATTCTGGCGTTCAAACTAGCAGACAGCTTGTAGCTGACTAGATCAGCTGACTTTGCTATAAGCTGATTGGCTTTTGAAAGGGCTACTTGGCTTA
>JAPZDZ010000002.1:7596722-7607909 GCA_029783805.1 Acanthurus tennentii | reverse complement strand
GAGGCCATAAAAATCCCCAGTTTTGTACATTTCCAATATCCACATCAGTGTAGATCATCTTAAACATGTCTATACAAGCTGTAAAGTGAAGGCAACATGTTAGCAGAGCAGCAGCTAGTCCTCCATTAGTGTCTACACAGGATATGTTCAGGCACATCACTGCTATCATTCATGTTTATGCAGCACTTAAAACCCAGTACCCAATTACTGTAGCTCTGCATGCAAAAAGGAAAAATAAATACTTGAAGCCCAGAAAGATGCTCTGAGTTGCAGTAATTCTCACTTCTCCCTGAATCTGCACTCAGACAGCAGTGCTTTGAAACACTAAAGTCAGCAAGGCAACATACTCATAGTGATAAAAAGCCACTTTGTTGATCTTTAGCAGGTGTAGCCTGTTTACCATCTTATTTTAGTTATGGGCCTGCTATCATTTGCTATTTAGCAATAAACACATAGTACAGCTGACTGTCAGGAATGCCATCGGCTTTTTTGATTATAAGCCAAAGTATGGAACAAATTGGACAAACTTCATCTGATGATGGGGGGAGTAAATCGAAAGCTGTTTGTCTCCAATTTGTTGAACATTAATGAATTAAAAACCAAAAATTGGCAGAAACTTACTCAATAAATGTTGAGAATTGTTTTCTATGATTTGAGTGGTGGGTCCAATGTGTGACTGAGCAGCCAACCGGCAGAAAATGTCATCTTTGGACCTCTGCAAGTAGTGAGGCAAATCACAATAATTACATTTTTGCGTTTCAGTTAGTTAAACTCCAGCTCTGGAGCATCTGACACAAGCAGAATTAGTTTTGCATCACAACTCAAAGGTTACCTTGACTGTTTCAATAAATATTTTGTTTACTTTCTCATCCACAGAGCACCAGAAGGGATCTGCTGTAGAAACCTTAAGAAAAAACACTTTTTTGTAAAGAAAAAACAAACATCCATGGCCAAAACCCTCCACAGTATGATTTTGTTACTTAAAGGAAGAATAACAGCTGTCAAATCATATTAAGTCAGAAACACTTTCTTCATGTAGGAAGTAAGGAACACAGCTTCTGATGATGCCTTGACAGCTGTTATGTCATAATAGAGGGCAAGGTTATTACAGTGATGAAAAACAATATATAAAATGAAAACAAGACCACAACATAATTCTCTGCATGTTCAATATACGATTGACTCTGTGCACCGGGCCGTGCCGGGGTCCTAACCCTGGCTCAAGTCAAGCACGTCCTGGTTAAATTGCATAAGAGGCTGAGCTGACTTTCGGGCAAATTAAGCCCCTCTGTCGCCTTGCTGCTGAATGCCCCAATCCGTTGCTGCCTTGTTCACGCCGTATCCTCCCTCTCTCTCTCTCTCTCATTCTCACAGTGGCACTCTGTCTCTCGTCCCTCTCGCTGCACTCTCTTTTCTCCTAATACTCTCTGTCCCCTCCCTCCTTGTACAGTATGTACCCACACAGATGAGCCGAGCCAAGCTTAGGCTGGCCAGGCCCGCCTGCTTGCCGTGATAGTAACGGCTTTAATAAAAACACCGTTTGGGGGATGAGAATTGAATTTCATACTTGGATGCCCCGACAGTACATGTGTTTCTTTTTAATAAAGAAAGGGGAGCGAGCAGAGTGAGAGAGAGAGAAAGCGGAGCAGAGCCACTCGGCCAAACGAAGATAGGCTGAGGCTTTTCTCGTTTCTCTTCACATTCTTGCTTCCTTAAGCTCAGCGGTGTGCCTGGTGTTCCATGGGGGAGCTGGAGGGGACATCTGGCTTGTCAATCAGAGCATTTCCACACCTTTTCAAGATAAGGCTTGAGTGTTCAACCATTTCAAAAACTGGCTCTTAGAATTGTTTCCTCTCTCCCTGTTTCTTATTCTTGGACAAACTGAGTCACAATGATATTTTAAATCAGTACATGCCCATTTTATTATTCTCCAACAGCGATTATATCTGACCTTACACATTATTAAATCAAGCTATTTTCAGTTGGATTTTAGTTGGACAGCTCTGGTTTCTTTACGTTCAAGAAAAACTTTAAAGTTAGTAGTAGGGATAAAAAGAATAGTCATAAAAAATGGAGTCACCCTCAGAAGCTCTCGTATCAGTGGAGGTAGAGATTACTTTGGTGATTCCAATAGTTTTGCTCCTACAAATTTTAATCACTAGGTAAGCGAAGGCATCACCATTCTAACACACATGTACCCATATCAAGTAATGGGATCTCTGTACAGAGAGCTGCAGCCTTACAGGGTTGTTTCTGATCGTTCTCAGCTGATTGTTGCTGGTTTGAATGTTTTGTTCACTTTAATTTAAAACTAGGTTTATGAAGGAACTGTCTGTTGGTCATTAGCTTTGCAACAGGTTCACATCACCCTTTATTCTGTAGCTTCCGCTGCCCTGTAAGTGATGGAAGCACTGATGCAGAAAGCTTCCTAATTGGTCAGTGATACTGATGACTCTGTGAAGTATCTATAGCTTGGGGATTAAGTGTTAAAATATTCATGTATCGAATCAGTTTTGCAATAGATGATATCTTAGTGATTTCCTATAAAATTGTGAAATCCCACGTAAACTTGACAAAAAACAACACTTACTGTAGCAACAAAGATGCAGATAACGTAAACAAATTAGGCTGTTGCAGATGATTATCAACCAGTTCATCAAATGCTTGTTACAGATGTGCACATAAAAGGCACCACCTTAAACACTTCCTTTTACTTACACAGTGAAAGTGTAATGAGGAGTGGTTCTGACTTTACTTGATTCTTTTAAACATTCTTCCTGAGACTTGTTTGCCTTTTTATAGCTTGGTAGTGAATTCATAAAAACAAGACTTTTAGAAATAGAGCCTTATGACAGATGCTGCATGCCTTCTTTACGGCTGCAGAAAGTCACAACTGAAAAAGGAGACAATTGTTCCAATAAACAAAAACAAAAAATTGATTTGTCTCCTTGTCATTTCCTTTCCGAGATCTGTGAAAAATCAATTTCCCAACCGTGTCTGGTGGGATAACTACATGTCAAAAATGTTCACGGGCTCCGTACACTGCCGCTGACTGTGCTTGTAGTATTACAGGAGAAAAGCTGAGTGCGACTTCCATTCAAGCAGATGCAATTTCTACAACAAAGCAAACCTCCAACCCACAACAAAGTACTGATTGCTTGGAAAAAAAATACCTGAAAGCTTTCTCAGATATTAAATATGAGAACAGCAGGGGAAGGGGCTTAATGATCTTATTTTGCATTCATTTTAATAAAGGATGACAAGGATTTATCATGTATGAACTATTTGTCCCCTCTGAACAAATAAAGGGAGTCCTTTGAGAGACTATTCCACCACTGGAACTGAAAACCAGTAAGAAACTGTAGCTAAAATTAGAGTTTTAATAAACATGATATTGACCTCAGCTTTCTGTAACTGATCCAGTGTTAATTTCCATAACATATCTGACCCCAGGTAACTATAACATCATGCTGAGTGGCCTCTGACACACCAGCTAAGAATCACAGGTTTAATCTGCTGTTATTCCTGCAGGAGCTGCCCTCCAACATCAAATGAGACACACAAAACAGAGCATCGGAGGAGAAGATATAGTGTTTAATAAAATACTGTGAAGGCTTTCCAAACCATCAGCAGAGACTCAATAACAAGTAGCACAATACCAAATATTGGCAGAAAAATAATTTACCTTGTCAGAAAAATACGCATACATTCAGCACACATTCACCAAGAATGATTGCTGAAAGCTCTTTCAGAGATTGCGTCCAGTCACTCTGCATTATACATCAGAGATGGAGGAGCATGGGAATTAATCTGTTTGAGATGAAGCTTGTAGGAAGAATGAAGAAGAAGAAACACATGTAGAGAAAAAGCAATAGATGAGACAAAGACTAACACAATCTCCCTGCGGTGTTTCGCTAAAGGCGTCTGTCAACACTACCCGTCTACTTCAAGCGATGATTTACAACATTTCCATATAAATACTTGTTTATTACACTTCTCTGTTGAGCCAAATTCTGTTGCCCAATTTCGATCCAGCCTGTAGCCAGTTTGTGAGCAGTATGTGGCAGCAACACCATAAGCTACATGTTACAGAAATGTGATTACACTTTGCAGTTATGAGTAGTTAATAAGATAACAATTAGTAGTTTCTTAATTACATACTATTATTCCAGTAATGTCTGTCACTTTTAAAAGCTTGATGTTTCAATTATTTGCTGTGGCGTCTTACAGAAAGTTTAATGGATAATTGATAATACTGTGGTTTAAGAGCTTAGTTTGGGGGGTAGAGATGGGGGAGGCACCAAACTAAGAGAAATCTGACACCCATCAATGAGAAAACCCCCATCAAGGAATATGTAATGTACATGCTGTGCCTTTTAGCTGGCTTGCTAATGGCCGCCACTGGGAAGCCTTCATTCAGGAATGGCTAAGTTCAGTGGTGGAGGGTGTGTGAAGCTTCGCTGTGAGGCTTTGACATCTGGACTGCTGCACACAATCACTGAGGCTCATGTTAGCTGTTATTGGTCAGTAAATACCTCTTTGGTTGACTGTCAACCACAATGTCCCAAAACATCGTTCAATGATATGAAAAAATATAAAAATTAAATTTTCTATTGCAGTTTAGTGTGGTTGAAGCAAAAACAAAAAAACTACTTGGTTTGAATTAGGAAAAGTTCATGAGTAATAATTTATTCACAATGCAAACTTCATATTGGGAGTGAATCTGAAACAAAAACATAGGAGAAAAAATGGGAGAAAAATCAAAATATCTCTGGAAAAATCTTATTCAAAACAGGATAAATGATACATTAGAATATATCAAGTGTAATTACATGTTGATATGAGGCACACCTGAAAGTTTAGACCAAGTTTGAACCAAGGTTCCCATTTTTGTTACATTGTAAACATTTGGTCTGGTAGGTTTTGGTTTCACACTGCAATAATGCAAATGTACTAACTGACTAACAAACCTCCGTAATACTGCAATCAAGTACGTGGGTTGTGTGTCTCTATACTTTACAATAACTGGTTTGTTGGCAAGCGTCTGATGTTAGTCTGTGAAAATGTCTTGTTTTGGAGCTTGATTGTAGCTTTATGAGTTTTTTCTAGTTCAGCCTTAATAGAGTCTTCAGATCAAATGCTAATAAGGCATTTGGTCCCTTCTTTCCCCCATGTAGTTCTTCTGTCCAGGTAGCATGCCGTAACTTCCGGTCACTTGTACCAAGGTCCAAAGATTTGAATTTATAATTCACACTATGCACGAACTGAACCAGGGTTCAGTTTGATATGGACCGAGACCACCTCTTTTGGTCAAATTAAAGTTCAGCTGTTTGGTCAGGACCATGGACGGAAAGGTTTCACACCTGCTATTTGGTTCAGTTCAAACTGATAAGTCCGAAAGTTTGGAGCAAAAGAGTCAAGTGCAAAAGTGCCTTTCCAAAAGGATAAAATAATTTCTTTTCATCACTTTAAGCAGTAGAAGTCTAAATCTTTCAACTTTTTATTCTGTGTCTTTAGTCTCTATTAATAAAGACTTATATTTATACTTTTAAGTGCAGTGTTGTGTATGTCAAAAATTGGAAAATGTTATAGGTTAATGCATGGGTTGAAAATAAAAGATGAAAAAACAAAGAACAGTCAGTCTTCAAAGGCTTCGTATTTGCTGCAAAACAAACTGGAGCATGTGACAGAAAGGAGAGCTAAGAAAAGAGGGGATGGAAAGGACTGAGGTGTGTGTGACTGGTTGTGTGTACTTCAGTGCAAGCTAGTCCTGGGAAGCAGGTTATCATAAGAGCGTGCAGGCCTTAATAGAAAATGGCTGTGTTGTCTCCCATCCTATTTGAAATGTGGCGCATCACGACAGTTTTTAAAGTTGCATGCCATCTCAGGCAGGAGAAACCTCTTAGCACAAACACACACACCCAAACACACACAAACAAGCACACACACACACACACAACACTTACATACACAACTCCTTAACGCTGACCAAGCTATCATGGGAAAAATGAATAAATGAATGAAATGTGGCATGATTTTGAAGAGGGGGGAAAAAAACTGCGTTGAGAGGCAGATGAGAGGAGCAAAGAGAGGGGGAGCAAGAGGGAAAGATTATGAGATAGAAACAAGAGTGAGGAATTGTGAAAAGAGAAAGAAAAAGGAAACTGGTGACAAATTGCAAATGCTCCCTAGCAGGTCTGACTGACAGGCCAATCATCTTGCTAGCATATCTTGAGGCGAAGCCTGGCTGACTGTTATTAATTGAAATGTGATTGGAGGATAGGGGGGTGGAGGGGAGGCCACGATGCTCACATCTAATCCACATCAGAGCAATTAATAACGCATTCACTCCCTCCTCTACTCTCCTCTCCACTCTCATCACCGCTGATATTTTCAATGGTGACTACAAATTAGAGAAGGAGGGAGAAATAATTGAAAAGGGATAAGTCCGAAAGGGGAGCTGGGGGGGGAAGAATGATGGAATTGGGAAAGGGGATTAATTTGTGCAACAATTCAGGGGGCTACCCAAGAGAGGATTTTTTTTTTTCTTTTTTTATTCCCTGAGAGATTTTATAATGGTTAAAATCTCACAACTCACTCTCATTCATTGCATGTCCAGACAGCTGGAGAGAGGGGGGGTGGACGGGTGGGGGGGTGGTTAGAGAGACTCTCCAGGTTCATTAACTTCTCTTTCTTCATCAAGCTTTAAATAGGCAGGTGAGTGCCGGCAGAGGTACTTATCCAGCTGCTTTAGGCCATGAAATAGTTAAAGTCATATTTGTGAGATTTCTAGACATTTGTGCTCTTACTTCATTCTTTTTTTTCTTTCCTCTATTTCAATCTCCGTCCCAAACAAAAGATCTGAAGTTTATAAGCTATTTTTTTATTTGGGCTCCAGTTTTTTTGCTTTCCATAGAAGAAAAATACTCCGCAGTAAAGTCATTAGTTTGGGTGAATAGATAGATGACAACTACAAAACACAGGTTTGGTCTACTATGTAATACAACAATACTTCTGAGGGAGCACTGAGGAAACTCGCAATCCATTTGTAAGTCAAGAATTTGAAGCATGCAGGGGCAGATGTGTCAAAGAATACCATGGTTTTTAAAGTGAACTATCATAATCATGGTTGTAAGCCCATCAAAGCAACTGCGCCACCACATTTGAGGAAGCAGTGGGGTTTCCTTTGCTTGCTATCTTCAAAGTTGCACACTCTTGGTTATGACAGTTTTTATCCTTTACATGCAAACTTGAGTTGAGAGCAGGGCAAAATCCATTTCATGGACATGGAGGTAAAGCATCATCTTAGAGTCTGTTCTCTAAGTAATTTTAAGTTACATCTTATTGTTGCTGCTGGCCTCCTCTACCTTACAGGATACGACCTAATTAGCCATGTCCTATTAGTCATACATATTATGAGACAAGCCTTAAAATTCCTCTGCCATAACAGCTGTTCAGAAAAAGGATATCTGATTTTAGGCTTAAAATGTGTCAAATCTTGACATTTGTTTTGCACATTTAAATCTTGAATTACAGATTTTGAATTGTGCCTAAGTCCTGTGCTTTGTTGTATGAGTTTCCATGTTCTGTTGGGCGTTTCCTCACGTGTTGTAACACACAATGACTGATGTCTCGTGACAATGCTTAATGCTGCATAGAGTGTGTCTTTCATGTAGCAATGAGGAAAGTAAAGGGGTGGACAGTGGGATAATGGATGGGTGTGCAAATGTGATCCTCAAACCAGAGCTTGTCTTGTGTATAATAACATAGCTTTTACAGTGTTTACAGTAACCGTGATGTTTCCTTTACCATAATCAAGTCTTTTATCTGTAACTGTAATCATATCCTAGGCAAAGTTAGAGCGGAGTTGCTGTAATAACAAACTTCTACAAACCTGAACCATATAATAGTTGCCACACACAGATAGAGAATTGCAAACACTCTATAATCGCATATAATCCACAGTTTTTCAGAATTTTCAACTCAATTTAAACAGTCTGAATTAGCACAAAGATGTCAGTGGACTTGGTCAAAGTAGTGTTGGTCGTGCAGTAGCTCACAGGACTGCCTATTACTCCGAAACCCCACCTGTCCACCATGAAATGCCTGAAAAGACCCACCAAAATGCCCCTCTGTGTTTGTTGCTTGGTTGGGGTTAGATAGTTGTTTAGATCTTAAGGTTTAAAAGTATTTGTATGGCTCAACCTCATAACAACACACAGAACTTGCTTAAATGACACTGTTTATGCACAGTCTGGAGTGTCTATAAACATTTGTATTGTCTTTGTGTAGGTATATCACATTACATGTGGCATATGTAATTTTGTATCCATCACTGTTTATACATCTGGCCCTAATTGTTCAATGCTACATCATCAAAAATGCTCCATTCACGGGCCGGATCCGGACACCCCTGGCCTAAACCAACACTTGAAATTGGCCTAGAAGTTTTAAATCCATCATTTGAACATTTAATTAACCAACTTTAACTGACATTTTTGATGGTAACCCTTTATCTATCAGTCTCTTACATTTTCAAACTTATCTATGTTTTTTGACTAGTTAAAAGAGAGAGTCTAAAGAGAAGAGAGGTTGAGTAACCTTGCTCTGAGAAGCAGATTTAATTTATGTGAGTAATTTTTTTCTTTTTCTCTGCAAAACAAATCTTTTTGTCGGCTTTACCCTGACATTCTCGCTGAGAGCACTTGTTTCTTGTGTAGGCGCACATACACAAGTACATTCACAAAGATTTTGAATGCCATCTTAATGAAATGACTACTCTTTGCCATTATAAGTGAAGCCACAGCATTGTTAACATCTGTACTAAGGCGTGAATAGGCTCTGAAAGGAGTATACCAGCACATAGAAAAGCTGTACAAAACCTAAGGTCTTCACTCTGTCTGTGCAACCTTGGCCTTTCGTATTAAGAAAAAACTGTGTTTGAGACCTTGGTGTCTGAATATCCTGTGAAAATGATTTGAAAAAGCTGCGAGAGAATGAATGGGAGAAGGTAATCTGTGGTGTAGCTCGATGGGCACAGCCGTGGACCCACACTTGACAGGTTTTTAAAGTTTATTTCTGACTTTAGAACCAAGCTACTGGGTACACATTTAAAATAATTTAACAGGTTTAGAGAAGAATCTACACCAAATGTTAGCATGAAAGCAAGGAAATGAATATTACAAAATAGCCCAGAAGACAGTCTGACAGTTACGGCACATTTGATTTCATCCTTGAAAAAACTTTAGATCTTGTGGCAGTTTAAAGTACGGTCCAGCATTAAGCATATCTGCCTCCTTTCGTGTTTGTACTTTCTTGCCTTCATTTGTGCTCCATAGCTACAGAGTTATTTCTCAGGCCCTATAAGTGAGGTACATTTTAACCACTCCTGCATTTGGCTTTGCTCTGGGGCTGATAGTCTCTTAAACACAGAACACTGCAGGTGAAAAGGGATGTATGAAAAAGAAGAAGAGAAGTTAAAATAAGATGAAGGTTGTGTCTGAAAAATCTGTGCATCCAGAGTCCTTTAGCATTGACACATTTATGTCATTATAACAGAATGTTACCACTGTTTAATAAAAGTGAAATTCTTGCAAAATGAGCACAGAATGAGTTCAACTTAGTACTAAGTTTCATCCCTCATAGAGCCATATGCTTCTGACATTTCAGCGGGAGCAGTCATATATTTATATGCGCTGACAAACACCAAATAATTCTCTGTATTAAGCTGCAGAATAAATAAAGTGATGCTCCGCGCCGAAGAGCAAAGGAAGGAAAGAGTTTCATTTTTTTAATTCAAACATTTTCCTTCTTCACCGGGGGAAAATCAATACCTGTTTCTCTGCAGCAGGACATCACATAGATCATAAAGTTGTTCAAAAAAAAAAAAAAAGTCTGTAACACAGACTGAAAGCATAATTTGCTAAATTTGGAACTATAACCCTAATGGTCAAATCAAATGTGTTGACAACAAGTACAGAAAAACATGTTATGTGGGAAAGAGAAAAAAAAAAAATGTGACAGTGTCTCTAATGAGTGGATGCTGTCTAAGACTGTTTGCCCCCCGCAGTGGGAGACGTGCTAATGAGGATGCAGTGTAGGGTGCCTGTCTCGTATTAATCACAGCGACTAACTGGGAGAAATCAATGAGCTCAATGCTAACACTTTGGCCGGGACACAGACAGACAAACTGGCCTGTTAGCAGAAGCCAAGGGGTTACTCCTTCACTCCACATGGAGGGCTGAAGGCCAGAAAGAGAGACAGAGAGATCAGTGTGTGTATTTCTGTTCTGTGACCCGCACACTCCTCTGATATCAGCTTTGCCATGACAACACTGGTGTAGCGTTATCTTTGAAGGTGATATACTGTATATAACGACTAATTACTACACAGAAGAACCAACAGACGTCTTTTTGCTCCTTTCATTTTCTCCACCTTATCCAATTTTTGCCCTTGACTGGCAGAAGACGCCGGTGTTATGTTCTTCCGCAGCTTTTTATCTCGGAAACATGCGCATCATCACACGAAGACACACCCACACACATGAACACACGAACACACACATAGTTACACATGCACACAAAATTGTCTCATCTCTGTCTTCCTTCCATCTAAGCCCCCCTTTACCTTTGCACATCCATATACTTGTTCCTCCTGTCATTTCTGTTCCATTTAGATTGCTTCCATAGCATGACATAAATAACACAATGTTTCCTGCAGGATTTTGTTTGGATGTTTTTCTTATTGTGTGAATGTATAATGGTTGAGTCTTGTCCTTTCTCTTTCTGTCCTTCTCTATATTCTCATTTCAGTTCAATTCTGCTTCACTGGCATCACAGCAAAGAATCCTGCGACACTGATGCAAGTAACAAATGCAATAGTAATAGAACAAATGTATTATATCAACCGAAACAATGAATTCAGTGTCTGCAGCACTTTGCAGCCTGTGCATACAACTGGATATCAGTTAGAAAAATACAACCACCTTTCTGTACAGCCTCACTAAAATTACCTAAAGGAGTTAAAACTCAGACAGTTAAACAGAGATGACAACAATTAAAAACAAGACAAGAACACCATGGTGGGTGCAGCGAAAAAATGTAGGGTGCAGAAATGAAATCACTGTCACTTTAACAGCAGACAAACATCATTAAAGGAAACAACACAGAGATGTATAAATAATATAAA
>JAPZDZ010000002.1:7529167-7549790 GCA_029783805.1 Acanthurus tennentii | reverse complement strand
GGGTATTAAAAAATGGGGAGGATATAAATGTAAATGTTTATATCTTGCCTGTGGTTTGTACAGTGAGGCTGCCCTCACATATGCTTTGTGTACATACAGTTTATGTATGGGCTGACATGTTTGGACGTATGTCTGTGTGTGTTTTTAGTAGTAAATAAGATTGAACAGATGCAGGATAGACAAACACACAGACTCTCACGGAGCGAGGCCAGCAGGCATGGATGTGAGCTCCATGCTAAAGAAGTGGTGTGCATAAATTTGCCTAAGTGTTTGGCCAAGGTCTGTGGCTGTGTGTGCAATCGATGTGCCAACAGCAATAAATCAGCGCAGGGATGGACCTGAACGCCTCCACGGCTTCATCTGATGTGGCAGGTGGGCTCCAGGATGGCCCTGACACACACATACACACTTCAAATATGCATGCACTCACAGAAGTGACGGCCTCGCTAATTCAAGGTTTTCCTTGATCCGATCAAATACCGATCAGTTTGAGGAAAATTAATGACATGACATCAGTTTTTCAGATTAGAGGAGGCTGTTGATCATATTTCCAAAAGAAACTCAGGCAAGTTAATGTTTTACATCTTTATCCACAAATATAACTGAATTAATAAATATAAATGGAGGGGTTCTGGTGAAAAAACAAACACAGTTTATATCTAAATATATATGTTTATATCCATTAGAGTATTCTGTTTTCCATCCTTGTGTGTGCCTACAGTCATGTTTCTTACCACTTTCTCGCACATTTTATGCGTTTTGATCTAAAAAAGATGTTTAATAAACACTTTTATACCAGAAACTTGATTCTCAGTTCACAGACTTCCTCTTCCCTCTCATCTCTTTGTCCTAGTTTTTCTCAAACAGCTCCTGACATCATCGGCTTTCAGCTCTGCCGGCTCCTAAAGCTATATGGCCACTGAGTCCATGTGTGCTGCTTCATTTTGACTTATTTATAGAATATAAATATTTATTAAATACATCAGAGAAGATGAGATGAAAATGATGCAGAAATAGCCACCTGAACATGTCACTTAGTACAGCAAGCTTGAATTTTTTCCCGTCTATCTGAGCATGTGTGTTGTGTGGATCTGTTGAACAAGCTTGTGTGTTGAATGAGTGTGTGTGGGCATGTCTGCTCTATGTCACTTCTGTCTATGAGGGAGTTTGTTGAGATGTTGTGAAGTCAGAAGGATCTATGAGTGTTTAAAAAAATGCTGCTTGTTTGTATTTCATGTTCACATTATGTATGCATGTGTGTGTGTGTGTGTGTGTGTGTGTGTGTGTGTGTGTGTATGTGACTAAGATGCTAACAGTAGCTGTATTGTGCCGAAGGGACAGGCAACATCGTCATCTGGGCCACTGTAATCATGACTGGGCTGGAGATGAAAGACACTATTGACGAGAGGTGAAGTGTCAAGAGAGAGAGACAGTGAGAGAGAGAGAGAGAGAGAGAGAGAGAGAGAGAGGAATGTAATGAAAGGGAGGAATGAGAAACAGCAGCAGAAATAAGAGACGAGAATAGTCCGACCAAACGGCATTATGAAACCAGCCTTTGCCCTGAGCTCTGTGTTTAGCCTCACATAGACCAGTGAACTAATGAAAAGCAGGTTGCAGTATGTGGGTATGTGGTTTGTTTTTAAAATGACTGTAGACCTTTTTAAACCACTATTTTGTGCATTGTGAGCTTGTGAATGATTAATGAAAAGACAGACTTCCCCAACATGCGTGTAATCCACTGGTATTAAACTTGTAACATGATTTACACCTGGAAGAAAAAAAAACTGAATGTGAACATCTCCAGTAGAAAGCCAGATAGCTTTCACTTCTCTCTCTCTCTCTTTTATCATGTCGAACCAGTTCGCTCCCCCTCACTCCATTTTTTTTTTTCAAAAGCTGGGTCCCTGCTCCGTTGCTATGAAGTAAACATACTGTAGGATTCTCCCTGCAGCCCACCTTGTTATTTATGGATGTTTACGGGCTATCATGATGCTGCACATCAGCGTTGCAGCCTGTGTGCGATTCTGTATGCATCTATAGGTCTCCTTTTCACGTATTTTGTATGTGCATCCATGTTTTTCTTACTTGAATACACTCCTTTGGCACAGATTGTGGGTTTTTTTTGTGTGTGTGTGTGTGTGTGTGCTTTTCTGTGTGTTCAAAGTGTGTATGTATTTTGTGTGTGTGTGTGTGTATGTTGGTTGAATCCTTTAATACCCCCAGACAATCAATACGCAGAGGAGCAATGTTTGGCCCTGTCTTCTTTTAAAAGATGCACTCCACCGAGTGGTGTGAGCCAAGAGTTGAGAAGTCAATAAAACAAAGCTGATAGTGCCCTCATTTGTTTTTTTCTGACTTCGCCACAGAGGCCTCTGAGTCTGGGTCTGTGGGTGAATATTTAGTGTCTTGTCATTTTGATATAAACTAATAAATCCCTTTTGTCAGACCTCTGGAAGAGCAAAAGAGAAGTCCATGAATATATTGATATCTTTGTTAAGATATTTTTTTTTGTTTGTTTCTCCTTTCTCAGGGCTGGTGGTGGACGAGACTGAGGATCAAGGGATAAGGTTATAAAAAAACAACAGCGGAGAAAGGAGGAAGAAAAGAAAGAGGAAGTCGATTGCTCGGAAGCTCTTCTTTTTGTATCGTCATACCCTGCAGTCCTTTAAGGCACTGACTGACCCTGTGGAGGATTACGCACTTAAAAATACACACTTAACACCCACTCACTCAGACCTCAACCCCCCCTTACCATCATGTCCTCCCGCCTCAACCCACCTCTTCTCATTCTCCCTACCCTCTTTCTTCTCTTCTCCCCGTCCATGCCTTCCACCTTCACTCCTTCCTCCTCCCCATCCTCCTCCCTGCTCTCCTTCTCCCCACCGGAAGGAGGTCTCACACATTTGGTGGTCCACAACAAAACTGGCGAAGTCTACCTGGGTGCCGTCAACTGGATCTACAAGCTGTCCAGCAACCTGACCAAGCTCCGAAGCCACGTCACTGGTCCTGTTACGGACAACCCTCGTTGTTACCCTCCGCCTGGTGTCCAGTCCTGCCCCCACGAGCTGGTGCAGACCTCTAATGTCAATAAACTTCTGCTTCTTGATGCTGCCCACAACCGCCTCATCGCCTGTGGGAGCACCTCCCAGGGAATATGCCAGTTCCTGCGTCTGGATGATTTGTTCAAGCTCGGTGAGCCCCACCACCGTAAAGAGCATTATCTATCCAGTGTTGCTGAGGCAGGCACCATGTCAGGCGTTGTGATCTCCCCGGATCTCTTTGGCGGAGGTGGGAAGCTTTTTGTTGGCACTCCTATCGATGGGAAGTCCGAATACTTTCCAACGCTGTCAAGCCGCAAGTTAATGTCCAATGAGGAGAACGCTGACATGTTCAGCTTCGTCTACCAGGATGAGTTTGTCTCCTCGCAGCTGAAGATTCCCTCAGATACACTCTCCAAGTTCCCGGCATTTGACATCTACTACATCTACGGCTTCAATAGCGAGCAGTTTGTGTATTATCTCACCTTACAGCTGGACACCCAGCTCACCTCACCCGATGCAAGCAGCGAACAGTTCTTCACGTCTAAAATTGTTCGCCTATGCGTCGACGATCCTAAATTCTACTCTTACGTCGAGTTTCCGATTGGCTGCACCAAGGACGGGGTGGAATACCGCTTGGTTCAGGATGCTTATTTGGCCCGACCAGGGACCCGTCTGGCACGTTCGCTTGGTATTCAAGAGCATGAGGAGGTTCTGTTTACTGTATTCGCCCAGGGTCAGAAGAACAGGGCCAAGCCACCCAAGGAGTCGGCTTTGTGTCTGTTCACAATGAGACGGATAAAAGAGAAGATTAAAGAGAGGATTCAGTCGTGCTACAGGGGAGAGGGGAAACTCTCCCTGCCTTGGCTGCTCAACAAGGAGCTGGCCTGCATCAACTCGGTGAGTGTTTGAGACAGTAAGCTCACAGAAGGCTTTTTGTGTGTTGTGATCATTAGTAGTCATGAAAATTATGTTCTTCCTGATTGCTTTGGGGACTTTGTGGTTGTGTGTGTGTGCTTATGTTTGTTTATAATTGAAAACACAGGATAGGCTAGTTCATATTACTTAACAGTAAGTTTTGAGTTCAGTTGTAGTTCCTGGAAAAAGGTTGGGTTGGACTGCTCGTCTTTACCTTGAACCTTGCCAAAAGCATTTCAGTGGTCATGGTTTTTAAGGGTGTGTTCAATTTAAACAAATCTGGAATGTTGTGTCCAGTTACGAAATATTTTCTCTATTAACTGGTTTTATTGTCTGCGTAGGTGGAAAGTTTGTTGTAAGGTGGCTTAAGAATTGTAAAATGCACAGCACTTGTTGGTTCTTGGAGAACTGATACAGTTTCTTTAAAGTAAGAACGGAAATAAAGCCAAAATACACAGAAAAGAACCCTGAAGGCAATGTTTGGGGTGAATTCCAACATTAGCCTAATGTTTAACAGAAATTTCATGAAATTGAATACATTTTCCTCCATTCTCTCATCACCAACGCCAAAAGCTCCACCCTGGCAGGATGGCAGGTCACCAATACTTCAAACTGCCTGTTCGTCTTCATAAGTTACCCTGCGTGATCCATAAATGGAAAGAATGAACTTTAACATATTCCTTAATACAACAGAGTCATATTTTCCGTTCCAGTTTGAGCCAAAGCAACCAACATGTAGGTGCTCTTGCACATTTAGTGTAAAATTAAATAAAAAGCTGCATTGTTTTTCCAATCCACCATAAGTGAAAGAGTCGGGGCAGGAATGCAGTTTGTTTACCTTGATCACTTCAGAGAGAGGGTGCATATCATTACATGGTTCATTTACTGTACCTGCAGTAAAGTAGTCTGTGTTGTTTTTAGCCTTGGGAAACCTTTAACCTCCAACTTCCAACTCTCCTGCCTCCCTTTTTAATGTGTTCATCTCCATAAAGGTTGATAAAACTGAACAGTGATCAGTGAAAACAGTACGGAATAGCGATACTTGATGTTTAAACATCTCGTTAAGTGAATTTATTGCTAACATAACAGATGGAGAAACTAAAAGAACTGAATGAATCAAGTTCTGTTTAAGTACTGCAGGTGGAAATGTGTTGCCACCGTTAAGGGGAAAAAAGGATAAAAAATCCTTTTTCCTTCATAATTTAATATAATATTGTGAACATATTTCCAGTGAGACTACTTATTTAGTCTGAGGGCAGGACAGCTGTGCCTAAGCTCCTGTCCATTTCTCTAGGAATAATTCCGACTGTCCACTGGTTCTGGGTGGCTTGTCTTTCCTTTTGCTCATAGATCAGCTGGCCTAAAGGTGCCTGAGAGTGTGTATGTGTGTGTGTGTGTGTGTGTGTGTCACCCACATGCCCAGACAAACACACACACACACACGGCCCTGTATTCTCATGAATAATTCACCTGGTCTCACCTTCTGTTATTCAGTCGGTGCTCCATAACAACCTGCCATAAATCTCTGGACTGCTCTCCACCTCTCTGTCTCCATCTCCTCCTTCTCCCTCAACTTTCCCATCTTCCCTTTCTTTTCCATGTCTTTCACTCTGGCCTCGTCATTTGCATAAAGATTTATTTCATTTTGCTAACCCCATTCTCCCTCTGCTCCTTCTTTTATCTTCTCTTTACATGCTTTGCTTCGCTTTATTTCCCTTCACCAGCGGCTCTCGCTGGCTTCTTTGTCTTTAATTTCTAACCTTTAACCTTCCTCATTTTACACTTACGCTCTTTATGCTCCTCTTCTGTCTCTTTCCTCTTATCCCCCTCTTTCTCAAGCCTTTGCTCTTTCACCATCTCTCTCTGCCCTCTCCTTGACTTTCCACAGAGTGATGAGGCATAGAGTGACTTAGTGTGTAAAGCCAGCGCCTGGATGTGCTCTGAAAATACAATGTGGAGGGAACAGTTGATGCAGTGATGGAGGGGAGCAGAGCGATAGGGTACGAAAGAAAGTGGGATTCGTTGGTTTTGTGGAGGGGGGTAGGTAAGGATTGGACAGAGGGATGATGTGAATAGAGGGCAAGGTCAGAGAAGAGAGAGAAAGGAGAAGGAAAGAGGTAAGAGAAGTTGTTGGAAAGAGTGGGGAGGCAGACAGGTGGAAAATTATGGGGATGGGGCAGGTTTAGGATGAGAGTACAGAGGAAGAGAACAAAAAATTTTGAAAGAAGTCAGAGAGGTGGAAACAAATGGGGCGAGACCGAACAGACAGATAGAGATGGAGAGGTGAAGATGGAGGGAGAAAGGAACAGACAGAAGGGAACAATAGTAGTATTGCTCTGGGGATGCTGAAGTTAGTCTGTTGGCTCGTCCAGCACTTTTGTCAAATGGAAATATCATAAAAATTATTGCGTGGATTGTCGTGAAATATCGTGTCGACATTCATTGTCCTCACAGGATGAACTCTTAGGACTTTAGTGATGCCCTGACTTTACTTTTAGGACTTTTATTAGGTCAAAACTTTTTATTTATCAGGTTAAATCTCTCAGAATCTATCGGACAGACTGGCACAAAATGTTGTACAGACACAGAGAGGATGGAGCCCCCTGACCTAACTTATAGCACCTATCCAAGGGTGACATTTTGAGGGGTTTTTGAGTGAAATATCTTGACAACTGTTAGATGGATTACCATGACATCTAGTACACACATTCATTTCCCACTTAGGATGGATTACAACACTATTTATGATCTCTGAATTTCAATTTAGTGTCATCAACAGCTCAAATATTAATTGTTTTTTTTAAGGTCCCAGCAGCTTCAGCTGTAGTTTTTTGTGCAGTGCTAATTAGCAAAGGTTAGCATACTCAACTAAGTTTGCTAACATGAGGAACATTATGATAACTTTTAATTATCAGCATGTTGTCATTGTGACTACATCAAGTTGCCTCACAGTGGCTATAGACTGCAGTAGGGCTTGTAGTTGACTGACACTTAATGACTGATAGTTGTTCACTAAACAAAAAAACACACTACTGACAGTCAAAATTCAATTTCAAATGATTTACCTTTGTATTACCTGTATAACAAGGATGAGGAGGATCATTTCTGTGCTTTGACTGGCCATATGGCACCTGTGGGAATCAAACACTTCCATTAATCGATGATCACTCCAATCACTTGTCCACTGTGCCGCCATTTATGGAGGTTTTGCCACCCATATGCAACCTTTGGCCCAGAATCACTTAGTCATATTGCACTGTTCAATTAATATGCTGGTGGAAAAAGTAACCATGTTTTTTTTTTTTCTTGATAAAAGAAAGTCACCGTCTTTGTTCTGTCAGGCTCTGACAGTGTGTATTTTCAAATAACTGCAGCGCTTTCAGCTCGCTCTTGTAATATTTGCTAATTTCATTTTCGTTTTGAAAGTGTCACAGCTCATGCACGACAATAACAACATTACACTGTTGTCACAAGCCCACTGGTGCTGTGCAAAGCGCCGTGTGGCCTTGTAAAAAGTGTACTTTATATGCATGTGATTATGTTAATGAGCCTACAGTTACATGATTGTCCTTTATGACCATCTGTCGTTCTGCCTGCGATCGATCAAGGTCGTGTCAGCGGAGCTTCGCTCAGGGACGTCGCTGTGATGAATTTATCAACTCCTCGTGCGGGCTCGCTCAGTGTTTCCTGACAATAGCGGTGACAGCTCGTTGCCTCTGCGTTGGTGTCATGTGGAAACTTTCATACCGGCTCATTCCGAAAGACAAGGTCGGGTCAGTCAGTCAGCATTCAGACACTCCTCTCTACAGTACCTGGAAGCTATCAAACTCCATCCTGGCTTACAGCAGTTTAATCTTTTGACCTTCATTACAAATTATTATACAACTCTCACAATCCTCTGGCAACAGCTTGTCATTGACCACTTGTATCAGGATTATAGCTACTAAAAAGAGGAACTTTATAGTGCCAATTCCAAACCCTGTGTAAAATTGACTTGAAATCAGGCCGAGTCCAATTCCAATTTTCTATTACGTTCAGGTTGTATAATTCATATATAGAAGAGAGAATCATTTGTGTGATGTTTCGGTTCATGGCGGTCAGTACAATGTCATCCATGATTTTCATATCCTGAGTAAGTGAGGAGTGTAGTTAGGGCCTGTAAGAATGTAACTCATAGGAAACCTAGAAAACAGAAGAAGCTTAAAGCCAGAAAGAGGGACGTTTTATCCTACATATGTGCTGCAACGTCCTGTCCTATATAAGAGGTCTGTATGCATGCTTGCCTTGTGGTCCGTATGACAGAACGAACATATTATTTGAGGGAAAATCTATGGAGAAACTGTAATTTAGGTAAAATACTGAGAAGGAATGAGACAATGCAAGGAAAATGGATTGAAATATGGGCATGATGATGAAGACAGTAATCATAAGTCGGAAACCAATCCTTCGTTCATGACCTTTAAAGAACTTTTCAACATTGAACGGCATTAAGTGGCTATTAACCCTTAGGATTTCTGTTATAAGACACTGTTTGCAGTCCACATGCCCTGAAAAATGTTTATCAAAATTCAGGAGGTCAAAGCCCAAGATCCAAACAACCACTAGCAATCAATCTGGTAATTTTAGCAGCTTTTTACAGATAAAGTAAAAAAAAAAAATCTGATTTTTCTCTTTATCGCCACAATACATATTTCTGAACACTTCCTGTATTTAAGTTTTTAAAAAATGCATACCTCTCTTCTCAATTTTTAGTAGTTTAAGCTCAGCTTTTACTGTTCATGTAGCCAAAATTTATTTCTGACCTCTTCCAAAGCTCACTAAGGAAACTGTTTTCCCTAAATGTACTTACAAAGCTACCAGAGGAATAGAAATTTGTTCAAGAAAAGACAAAATGAGTTGAGGGTAAAAAATAATTTAGATCACGCGAATCAGCAGTTGAGTACTTTTTTTTCTGCACAAGATGGATCTGAGAGGCTCTTGGTCGCAATCTGTGTCAGAGTGTTCATTATCAGTTCGAGGCATGTCAGACTGTGCAGTGGATGTGCAGTGAGTCACAGTGCCACACTGCACACAGAGCAGAGCAGAGGGAACAGGGCTGACACTCCTGTGCATCCAGAAACTCCCACAGCTCCACAAAGTTTTCCTCCCTGCCAAACTCAGTTTTGTTTGTGTGTTTGTGTTCTGCGTCATTATATGATGCATCCTGATTGGTCGGTTTTTAGATGTAGGTCAAAGCAGCGTGTGAGTATTTGATACTAAGCTCCAAATCGGCTGTCAAGGGGCGTGTCAGGCAGTGTGATGAAGAGCGACTGTTTCAGATTGAGGCTCAAACGATTATTAACTCTTAGAGGACTTGACTATATTTTAAGTTTTCTCCTGTGTTAGTATTTCTCAAGACTTTGCATAAATATTGCTTTCAGAGTCATTTATGTCATAGTCAGATCTTTTGGATGCTGGTGTTTGACAAGATGCAAAAAAGCAAACATCCTCAACTTCAAAACAATCAAATCCAGCAAAATTTAAAAAAAAATATAATTTAAACACTCTATTTCCTTGTAATGAGTGATGGTCGTGCTCATAAAGTGATATATTTTCTCCCGCAAAAGCAGTATATAAAGCACATGAAGCCACTCCTGCATTCAACATGTGTCAGTTTTACTTTGTAGCAGTTTCATGTGAATTTTCTTGTTTTTCTCTTCGTTGAAACTCCTCAGTAGATCTTACAACCACATAATTCAAGATGCGACAGGGTATGTTTGTCTGCGAGACGTCGCAAGTCCTTTTTGAGTTTGGGTGCTCATGTTCTCCTACGGGCACCCACCATGACGGGTGTGGCTCAAACCACAGATCTCTCCCTGTGCATCTTTCTGTTCGCTCATTATCAGGAAGAAGCCAGTGTTGCTCTCCTGGGAGTTAAACTGTGCGGTGGGTGACCTTCGCCGGCTGTGGGCTGCCGTCCAGCTCTACAGCTCTGTAAGCACGCCGACCCAGCAACGCTACAGCCGCAGCATGACTAATGAGACTGATTCAGACAGAGGGAGAGAGATATCGCTCTCTATCCTGTCTGTGTATGTGTGCGTGTTTTTAGAACTCACTTTTATCTCCCTCCTTTTTTTTTTTTTTTTTTTTGCATCTCCTTCCCCTTATATATCTGAGTGCTCATTTGTGTGCATTTTTCGCATGTGGCCACCTCTTATCCTGGCCTCCAAAGAGGGACAAAACAACAGCGCAAACAAACAGAGGAAAATGGGCTGATAATCAGAAGTGTGTCCATGCATGTGTGTGTCTGTGTGTGTCTGTCTGTGTGTGTGTGTGTGTGTGTGTGTGTGTGCTAGACTATGCATTGTCTGCAAAACCACAAGGTGGACGTCACAGGGAAAATTGCCTGCAATAACACAGATCAAGAAGCCTCATCTATTGTTATGCCCTCTTTCTCTGCCTCTCTCTCTATCTCTCTCTCTTTTCTTTTTCTTTTTCTCTACCTCTCTTGCCCTTCTCGCTCTTTCTTTCCCCCATCTTGCTCGCTCTGTCTCTATTTTTTTTCTGAGTATCATGGTGTTTATTAATATTTATCAGTGTCGATCACTGCTGGCCAGGATTGTAGTCTATTTCTGTGGCATTTTGTATTCTGTCTTCCAGGCGGCTGGTGACTGGTGTGTGTGTGCTTGTGTGTGTTTGTGTGTTTGCATCAGTTCACTGCTTCATTCTCTCTCTATCTCTCTATTGTATCTTCAGTCTCATTACTGTTAGCTTGTGCCTCAGTGGATAGCTCACCCACATTGCATCAGGCTTTGAGCCCACTGGGAGGGGAATAGAAAGGCTCTGCTGGCTGCGCTTACATCATGCACATGAATATGTCCTTAGCATTTGCAACAACAAGCTGTTCATTAGGTTTCTGGTGTACACTGACCTAAAAGACCCCTTTTCCTAGCTAGGAGAAACTTTGAAAAGCGATTTTGACTTGAACATTCCCATCACATCTGCAAAAACTCACTGGTTTGTCAGTGCAAGCTCTGTCTGTTGCAGAATTATGGGCATTTCATAGAGTGGCAAAGTGGGAGAAGCTCTTCAGCATTTAGGTCAACGAAAGTGAAAGTCGCATTGATTTTCTGCAAAGACAATATTTTGTGACTTGCAGTTGGGGCACTTCCATTTGGCTTAGATGAGCATGAAACTGTCCTGCTTGACTTATCAGTGCAAAAGTATGAGGAGCTGCTGTGTTATTAATTAGCTAAAAAATGTCAGCAGTAGACGCCAAGCTTAAAATTCTGTTGGATGCGCTGAAGTGAAGCTAAAGACAACACCTCGCAGGAACAGAAAAGTATGCATTTGACAGTCTGAATCTGATTTTTTTTTAGAATATTTAGATATTTTTAGCAAAAGAGATGCTTCATTGTTTGTAACAGATTTTTGGTGAGGGAAGAGCTGTAAATTTTACATGACATATTCTCATTTTATTGAGTCGTAATGCCGGACTTGTCAGCAAACAGCAAAAAGGGAGCAACACTGACATTCATTTAGTGTTGAGTCGCTGGTGAAAGGAAGTGGAATCACTCAAGTTTTATCAGAGGTTTAGCATCAGTATGTGCTAGCATGAACATGTGGCTGCTAATTTAGCTGCTAACTGTTCACTGTGTTTACATGTAGTTGTGTACTGGAGGTTTAAGCAACAATACTGATAAGACATGACAGAGGCCTTGTGGGCTGCTAAAGCAAAACAATGAGCTGAAAGTTACTAAAACATGATGAACGTGTAGTCTCTATTTTCAATAAAATATGAATTAGTGCAGCTTCAGTTAACCTTTACTTTACTGTTTCTATAATAAGAGAAAGAAAGATACAATAAAAAAAACTCAAATGGTTATTAACAGTAATTAACTTACAGTCAATTTGAGAGAAAATGTAGAACAAAAGTTGGGAGCAAATAATTTGGATGCAAAGGATGATATCCAGAATCTTTCAGTACAATTGCAGCTGCTTCATATTACTGTCTACTAAACAGTTGGGCCAACCCAAATAAGACATTCAGCGCAAAATGAAACAGTTTTCCAAAATTTATGCCCCTATAAGAATACAGATTGATGATACAAAATCAGAGGTACTTAACTTAATCTCCGGCTCACGAGCCAGCCCGTGTCTTGCTATATATTGCCAGATATTGACGTTGTTTCTGGAAGAACAGGTCTAAAAACAGATGGTGTTATCTCACACCAAAGCCAGAATTCCCCCTTTTGCTTTAAGGAACTCAATTTTTTATGGCTCAGTGGGAGACTAAGTGACTTATAAAGATGATTTTTTTGGGGCTGTGTGGTGATTAATAGAGGCAGTGCCGAGGTGAATTGCTGTCAAATGCTGTTTAGAATATAGCCCATTGGGGGGAAACACTTTCTGATGAGGTGCAGTTTTCTCTCTTGTCCCATGAGACATTTTGATGCATGACACTGCAAAATATCACATACCCTGAGCATTTTAATGACTCCGGTTCTAACACTTCCCCCATATGTTTTTGTCTTGTGATATTTTCTGCCTCGGGCTGAATCACGTGCTGCCCCACCATGCTGTGAAAATCGCACTAATTTATTGTAAATTTTCAACAGGGGAAGTTCTCTGATCCCACGAAAGTATGAATGATGCCTGTGAACTACATTTACTGCACAGTGGTGTTCATTGTTAACTCTGGCACATGACAAAATGGATTAATGGCTGCTATAGGCTCATGAGAGTGTCAGCTTGTTATGGATTCAGAGTCTTTTGCAGCGTGCAACTGCTTAGTCCTAAAGCTGTGTGAGTTGGACCTGAAGTGACCTTTTTACTCACCAGTCATCTTAAAGAGGTTTTAAGGTTGACGCAGAGTAGAAACATCAACACTGATGCTCTAGTTTAAGAACAGCAGTTTGAGAATGTCACGTTTTGTAGTAAGATGCTCTTATATGTAAGGAAAGGCTCAAGTGAAATGTGTTTTAGCGGAGCAGCAACTGGCTAAACCTTTAAGTTTGCTTCTCTTTGTGTCAGAAATGTTCAGCAAGTGATCATCATTATTATTATTCATATCTTTTACAGTTTGTTACACTGGTTTAAGAAACCAATGCATGAAATTCTGCCCTTTGCACAAACCTGTGCTGTTCTTCCAGGACACAAATTTCTGCAGCACACTCACAAACTGCTGACCTGCAGCATCTAATGAAGAGTGTAATTATTTATTGATGGGCATTTATGCTGGGCTTGTATATGTGTGTTTATATGTGTTTGTGTGGGTTTATGAAAGACACGAATGTATGCATCTGTGTTTGTGCAAACACATCCGCTCATTAATGTGTATTTGTTTCTTTAATTATTCATATGCGTGTAGGTGCAAAAATGCAGGGGGGTGCACATATTTATGTGTTTGTGTGTGTGCGCATAAAGCAAAGTGCCCCAGCTGTGTGTCCATGCTCTCTGCTCACTAGGCGCTGTGAGATGAGATATTTTTTGGCTTTGTGTGTGTGTGTGTGTGTGTGTGTGTGTGGGTGTGTGTGTGGGTGTGCATCTCCACACCCACACACACAAACACACACAAACAGAAAAAAACAAAATGTATGTATTTGACTTTAATTTACTTGCGTTGTTCTTTTGTTGAATGGAACATGTTTACATTTATTCAATATAATACATAATATGTCCATAATAAATATTAATTCAGTGAGGCAGCCAAAAACAGAAGCCCTGCAGTCACTCATAATTCTGTACAACTCTGCATTTTTGCATGTTTGACCTGTCATATGCATGAATTTGTTCCTGTATTCTCAGCACACACTCTGTCGGCCACTTTCAGCACGCCGCAGTACAGCACAGTTTTTTACAGGCCTCCATATTTGGGTGAATCTCTGTAGTGGTCTGTAATAATTGGATTATAGCTGTCAGGGAGGGCTTTAGCTCAGATTAAACAGATTATAGTCTGCACTGCTCAGATGGACAGCGCGGTTTAAAGAGCATCATCTGGTTTGTGTCACATAGAAAGAGCAGTTTGGCAAACATGCAGATGTTATGTTTGCCTACATTTGATAAATGTAGGCCAAAAGTAGCAGATGTGACATCGCTGGCTTACTTGGACAGAATCCAGTCGAGTACAGTAAGAAAAAGATTGGCACTCGATCAGGATTATTTTGGCCAAATCTGTAAGGATTGTCAATATATGTGAAACCCTCAGTTGAATTTCAGACAGAAGTCCTGCTGAACTTCACAGTTTGGCTTAGAATTCCACTGCAAACCCAACAAATGCACAGATGAAAATACATATTTCCAGCAGGAAAAATGTTCAAAGCAGGCATCACGGCTGCAACATGCCAGACCGGAGCTCTCCATGTGGAATTAGCTCACTTGATGGCGGAGGCTATCTGGGGTAAAGTGAGCCGTTGTCCCACTGTGGCACATTAACCTATATGGCCAACTGACACCGTGTGAGTGTTAGAGCCGAGCCCTCTCCCTCCACAGAGCTCTGTCTCCGTCTCTGCGGGATCCCTCTACTTTGTACGTTTTGTTTTTCCTGCACACCTTCATGAAATTATGACCCAGAAACGTTTCCCACCGGGATCCAGTCTCGACAAATGCGGCGACTGGCAGCGATTTCAAATCCGCTTCACCTTGTTTTTCAATTCACCGGCGTGGCACTTTAAGCAACGAGCTCATGTTCATTATTGAGCCTCCCCGTTTAAACTCTGCAATTAAACTAATTATCCCAAAAGACTGTTTCAGTGTGTTTTAAAGTATATTGAGTGTGACAAATATTGGAGCTGATGAGGCCTCCTGCATGCACCTGTGTTAAATAATGGAGGAGGGACTCTAGAGAGGAAGTTAGACAACTAAGAAATAATGTAATTATTGCAAAGCCTGGATGGATTTTTTTTTTTTAGCTTTGTCTCACCTGCTTCTGTTTTGCAAATGCAGATAATTGGGGTGAGAAAAGAGGAGGCAGAAAAAGAAAAGGGGGAAAAAAATCTGAACATTGGAAACAGTTGGTGTTGATACAGACTTAGATATGCATGGTTGCATGCCATTCTACACCATAAACCAATATACAACCAAAGTATTCCACTGATGTCGAGATGTCTTAATATTTTCACACACACACACATTTTGTTTTCATTTGAAATGTTCCACTTCCTCACATCGGCACATCTGTTTTCAATCGGAGAGGAGGGGGAGAAAAGGAAATAGGGAAAAAGATAAAAGAATGAAAGGGACAACAATCCGAGACCAAAAAGAAAGCAGCGTATAAGTATGGGGAAAGAGTGATAAAACCAACAGTGCAAGGAAACTGTGGAGTAAAATCTAGCTGCAAAATAAATGTTGATCTCTTGGCATCCAAGTGCTTCATCTGACTCTGACCTACAGGGCTGAAGTCTCTTTCCCTCCCTCTCTCTTTCCCCTGCAGCTTTTTCGTTCCACCAGAGCACATGTCCTTGCTGCCAGGCTCTCCCTCCATCTCCAACTTAATACTCCTCATTTCACCCAAGCCAAAACAGCAGATGCTGAAATGTCGAAGTGCCTTCCCCCTGCTCACAAACTCACTGAAAAGTAAAGACAAACATTCACCAAAATACCAAAAAAAAAAAAAGCATCAAGCCAACAATGCCTTGTTTTGTGTGAAACGATCCGGACCAGACTTTTCGGTCTCATGTTAGGGTTAAGGGCTAATGGTGCCAAAAGGTCTGAGCGTTTTTTTGCTAGCTAATATAAAATCAGTAACGTCAGTTATGCCACGACAGTCAGGTTTTTATCAGTTTTGCAGGATGTATCATGGATGACCAAGCTGGGTTAAGACTGTGATGGATCCAAGTCCATTACTAGAATAAAAGTACTAATAACACACTGTATAGTTACTCCTCTTCAAATAAAAGGCCAGATTCCTAAACCTTACTTGCGTGAAAGCTGGGGTTTTATCACCAGAAGTACTCATTGTGCAATAAAATGGTTCCTGTCAGTATTTTAACATAACATCCAGTGTTTTTGGATGAGCATTACTGATGCATTAATGTGCATCTTGTAATTTTTTTTGCTCTAGAAGTTTAAAGTTGATATCATTTTAGCTGGTTAATACTTTACCAGGTTATTTAATCTAAATCAGTGAATTCTTTTGCATTCTAAAAGTCATCTATTCATGAATTCAGAAAAACAGCCCCGTGTTTTGCTTTGTGATGATGCATTTTGCAGCCAATCCAAGAGGGTTTTAAATAGTTTACTTGGCTTAAGAAGGAGAATTTTCTCAATGCACAAAGGGACACTTAATCCTCCAGTTTATCAGAAACATTCACATTCAGATGCACAAAATGGTTTTTACTCAACACGAAGGGAATGAAAAGTATAATCTAAAGACTATCATAAAGAAGCTGTCAGGCAAATTCAGTGGAGTCAAAAAACTACAGTAACTGCCTCTGAGATAATTAGAATTTAAGTATAAAGTTTGAATAAATTCGATATTGTTACGTACCTTAATTTTATACTTAAGTACAATACTTGAGGTAAAAGTACTCAGTTACATTCCACCATTTGGTATTTTGTGCAGCTGAAATAAATAAAAGGCCTTTTCACTATTAAAACAAATGTGATTATTAAGAGGTTAATCAATATCCAAGTACCTTATTTTTGCCATTTGTCACAATATTGTTACAAAGGCTCGATGTGACAAACGACATCTTTTTCATCTTGTGCTTATCATGTTGTCAGTTACTAACTGCACTTATAGCAGGCAGACTCTGTGTGTGTGTGTGTGTGTGTGTGTGTGTGTGAGAGCGCATGTGACAGCCTGCACATGTGTTTGCCGTGTGGGTGTGATATGCAGATGCTCGTAGTTCTGTTGCCATTAGAGCAGACTGCACTGCCAGATGTCTGCACAGAGTCCAGTGTGTGTGTGTGTGTGTGTGTGTGTGTGTGTGTGGATATCTTGCAGAGGTTGTACACTTTTCTCTTTCCCACTGCTCTACACACACACACACACACAAACGCACACACTTCGTCATTCACTTGCATATTAATGCACTTTAAAGTACAATGGAACGTAGGTGCATGTATGCTTGTGTTTGTGAGTGTGTTTGTTTGTATTTAAGCAGGTCAAAGCTTCAAGTGTCCCAGTCTGTTAGACAGATGTTAGAGATCCCCGCTGCACCCTTTACCCTGTCACACACACACACACACACACACACACACAGATTTTCTCCCTCACTCATATACACTGACAAACAAACATGCATACACACACACACTCACTCATTAACAACCAATTAGGGAGCAGATATTGGCTCACTGGGGGGAAACTGAAAAGGCCAACCAGTGCTGTTCTCTGCTTCCAATGCCAAGTCACAACAAATACCTGGATGCCCGCCAAGAGGGTGCGTGTGTGTTTGCATGTGAGTGTGTTTGTGGGTGCGTTGTCCTTTCCTTCTTCTTCTTCCCAAGTTTGGCAGTCTAATCTCCTTTCCTTTCTTTATTAAAGAAGACACTCGCACACACACACAAACACACACACACACACACTCTAACCCTCACATAATTAAATGCATTTTTCCACTCTGCAAGCCTTGTTGTTCATTGCATCAGCCGGAGTGTCTCAGTAGTACAACTCTCGCTTCAACATTATCTTTCTCACATGGGAGAGAGGCCTGAGCTATGTTCAACAAATGAACACATGCACACGCACACACTCGCACAAATACACGCACACACACTGCTTGCTCTCCATGGGATTGGAGCAATGTGTTTATGCCAGCGTTGGATGAGGAGATGCTTGAGACATTTGGCTCTCTGGAGAGCATGTTGACAACATCTCTGTCTCTGTCTCACTCTCTGTTTACCTCAATCACTGCCTCTTACTCGCTCTGTCTCTCTCCCTTGCTCTCTGTGTAATGTGATTTTTTTTTTTTTTTTCGGTGCTGTCTCACATCTCTGCAAATAATGAAGATTTTAAACCAAAAAAAAAAAAAAAAGGCTGACAGTTTAGGTCTATCAGACAGATGTAGATGCATTCATTCTCAGTGAACTACAGGGAGAACCAGAGAGAGAGAGAGAGAGAGGTGACTTTACACACAGGGCCTGGTTTACCAAAAACAGAGTACTACATTGCATGTTCATTCTAACATACTGCACATTAGGTTGGTGTGTGTTGAGTGTGGTCAGTCAACTAAGAATAACAATTAAGGGTTTTGCAGGTTTCACTGGTTTCTGCCATGATAAATTTTGCTGGAAAGCAGAATGACTGCAGGTATCGCATGACTGCTTCTCATCCAGGCTCATCCAAGAGCTTCAAAATGGCATCGCTGGACAAGATGCTATGTTTGTATTATTTTGTCTTCTATCGAACCAAAAATGGTGACACAAGTGGTTAAAAGGCATTCTCTACGCGTGCTTTTATTTTGCCATGCCTCCTCCTCTCCGCTTGAATAACAGCAGCCATTTGTGCGCAACGCTGGGCAGATTTACTCCTTCCTTTCATATTTTTATATACAGACACAGTCACAGTCACTGAAATTGCTGTCAGCCTTGATAAATCACAATGCTTGTGTTAAATTAATGTATTTACATTTTCTCCTCCCTTTATTTTGCACACTTGGGTAAAATCACCCCATGTTGCACATTTATCATAGCAAAGGTGCTAAATTGCTAGTGTGCGCTCATCTTGCTCATTTGAATTATGCAATCCCCAGTGCACACCCTTACTACTAAATCAGTTTGCACATTTGCATGCAGGTGTTATCCAGTTTGCACATTTTTACACTTGCAGACATGCAGATATGGTCTTGGTTTAGGTCTCGTGTACAAACTTAGTGAATCACTGAAGGCCTCCTTTCCAGGGTTATGATTTAAAGTGATAGTTTGCAGTTTGCTGCTGTTCATTCTTCAAGCAGTATTTTGGCTTATTTAAAGAAGTAGTGAAGGATGAATGTTATGAAGTTTAATTTGCACTGTAGATTTTACAGTGCTTCACAGCCTGAATCAGAAAGTGTCATATTGCTTTGCATAAAGCTGTTTTTCTTGCACTGAGGATGTCATCAACAAGGAAATACTGATTAATACCCACTTTCCCTAGATGCAATAGATGATTACAGTTATTCATTGAGATTAAATCATTTTAGTGTTCAGTGTTCGCCATGATTTATCTGATAAACACTGATAATAAATTGAAAACAAATACAATGTGAGATAACTTTAAAAATCAGGAGAATGTGCAACAGCACTCTGCAAGTAGTTTTAGTGCGAGGTCAGGCTAAAAAGAGGTCACAAACACATAGAAGGTCACTGAATCTGTAGTTTTATAGTGTGTGTGTGCGTGCAGGTGTGCGTGTGTGTGTGTGTGTGTGTGTGTTTCCCATGTGTGTTTTGTGTGACTGTGGTAATGTTGGTAAAGTGTTCCTCCAAGTGCCACATCTCCTCAAACCACAGCATGGTCACTGCAGCTCTTATGCTTGCACAGTTAATGGGCAATTCAAAGAAGTGAATTCAGACTCTCTCTGTCACTCTCATGCTCTCTCTCTCTTTCTCTCTCTCTTTCTCTCTCTCTTTCTGGGTTGAGCCTCATTAGTTTCGACAAGAGCGCTGTTGACCCTTCGCCTTCTCCTACATCTCTCCTCCCTACCACCCCTCTCTTCTTTTTTTTTCCCTTTTTTTCTCTCTCCATCTCCTCTTCTATCTCTCCATCTCACTTGCCCTACTCTTTCCCTCATCGCCCCATCATCATTCACCCAGCGTGAGTTTGGCAGGGGTCTAGGTGTGTGTGTATGTGTGTGTGTGTGTGTGTGTGTGTGTATGTGTTGCCTGGGGCCAGCGTGCGCCTGTGCACAGCAAAGGTCTTCTGCAAGGACAACACAGGGGACTCTGTCCTTGTCTAACCCCCTGGAAATAGAACAAAGGTGTGTATGGGTGTGTGTGATAGTGCAATGTACAGTGTCCTGAGTATGAGCTATAGCTAGTAATAATAGCATGGCCAGAGGTCCAATAGGCCAACAGGGACAAGCTACATTGAGCTTATAAAAGCACTAATAAAAGACTGCAGCAGGTCACCTGATATTAGGGATGTAATAAAGGGTTATTATGCTGATTAACAGCCAGCAGTGGAATGTAACTAAGTACATTAAGTCAAGTACTGCACTTGAGGAGGTATTTTCATGTTATGGACCTTCTACCATAAAATCACTGACATAAATATTGTGCTTTTTATTCCACTGCATTTGTCAAACAGCTAATGTTTCTATTTGTTTTATCAATATATTTATCGATTAATTTTTTTATTGAATAGTGAAAAGTTTGGTGAGTTTAGATTTGAATTTAAAAGTTTGTTTTTTAATAAACTTACAGATTAAAGGGTCTTTGGCAAAGTTGGCAAAAATTCTCTCAAAACCTCTTGATCTTAACAATTTCAAACCCTCTTGGATTAGCAGGCTTTAGGAGAGCTGTTTTTCTGAGCTCATGATGAGTTGTCCTTTAGAATACAACACAGCATGATTCACCTTGGTACATAAAAACTACTCAACAGTACCAGCAGTATGAAAAGTTGATATTAGCACAGCCTTAAACGCGTACGTCAGTAAAATGCATGTTCACATACTCTCACACCTACATGCATTTTCATTTGCTTGTGGCTTGTGCATCTCCATCGGACAGACATCTAATTAGATTGCACTGTGTCTTCCCAGGCTAAT
>JAPZDZ010000002.1:7500584-7510692 GCA_029783805.1 Acanthurus tennentii | reverse complement strand
AGAGGTTGCTTTTAAGGCATTTGTATAAACAACAGACAGTTGTTTTTCCTGTCCTGAGAGGCTGGCTCCTACTTAAACTGCAAACAAGTGTTGTCATTTTCCACCCTGACCCAGTGCCATGACATTTAATCCATGAGCCGGTCACACTGTTGATACATGGAACCATGGGACCTCAAGTGGACCATCTGAGCACCACAACATATGACTCCCTCTCTGTGATGGAAAAGACATGGATATTGGTTACAGAAGTGGGAGTGTGTAATACGGTAACAAACACACTGAATCCTGTCATTGCACAGTTGAGAAGAATAATGTTCTTTATTTGACTGAGGACAGTTGTGTTTTCCTGGCTCGTGTGTCCCACAGCAGAGACTGCACTTGGGGAATAATGTAAGAATAATTCACAGCCAATTAAACCCTGGTAAAATTACACTTTTTGACATTTTCCTCAGGGGCCCACTGGTTCTTACGCAGGGACCACGTTGGAGTCCCTGGGGCATAGTTGGAAAACGACTGGACAGGAGATTATATCAGTGTAATCAGATTAGCACAGTATTCACAGGCTCCAAAAGAAAAAGTTGCTAGGTTTATTAATACAAAAGAAGCGCTGCTTCCAAAATAGAGAACTAAATCAGTGGATTAATCCATAATGACAGTAATCATCAGTTGCAGTCCCATCTATTGTGGTTTATAGGATCCCAACCATAACAAAGTACAACAGTAAAATCCTGATTTTGCACAATTGCATGCTGTTGTAGATATGGATGCTTTAATTTGTGGGCACATAAGTCTTATAAGGTGTAGAACGCAGCAAATAAACAGAAAGAGGGAGGTTAAGTCAGCTGAACAGAACGAGGAGGGAGTGGAAACAAGTGAGAGAAAGGGGACAGATTAGAGACGAGAGTGCTCTCCACATTCCCCTGTATCAGTCCAAACAGCCTGCACACCAGCCAAGAGTCTCACTGTCTGTCTGTCTTCCTGTCTCTCTCTCTCCCTTTCTCTGTCTTTGTCTGTCCTTCTCTCTTTGCCAGACAGTTGACAGAATGTGGAGAGAGGGATTAGGAAGAACAGATGCAGGGAGATGGAGGGAAAACAGATTCTCGGACAACATTAGTGCGCTAACTTTTGGAGATGGTTTCGGCACTTGTGTGCACAATTGCATGTGTGGATTTGCATTCTGTATAAGCTTTTAGGTACACTTTACGGTTAGATGAGTGGAAACCCAATCATTACTCCCATATTTGATTCCAATACCAGGGGCATGAGTACACACAAGGTGTGTGTCCCAGTTATACCAAAAGCATTGGTTGGGGTTGAGATTTTCACTCTGTTCAAAACATGTTTCTCCACACCAAAAAAGAAGAAAAAGCAAAAGCATGTGTTTGTGGACCTAATTTTATGCAGAGGTGTAGGCTTCTTATGCCACAGGACATTTTCTGTCCCAGGCCGCAATCATGTTGATGTGAGAGTGCAAAAAAATACACAACTGATTTCAAAGCAGGTGTGCTGTTCACAAGGTTACACCACAAGGACAAATCTAAAATTGAACTAACCAAAAATTTACATGAAAATAATAGATTTTTCTTGTTGTTCTTGGTGGTGGACCCATTTTTTTTATTGGGTCACCAGTGGGCAGAAAACAATGCTGTGATATGTAAATAATTTTTTCTAATTAAAACCAATAAAGAGAGGACTGTGCATGCACAAATGGAGTTACATCCAGTAAATAGCATGGTCAGTTCAGCTCAGATTTATTTGTGAAGGGGTTTGTTCACCTCCCTTCCTCAGTTTCTCCTCACAAACTGGATCTGAAGACGTGTTCGCACTCTTTCGCTGAGGTCATGTTAACGTTGAGTGTAATGGAGCATGATGGCTGAAAGAAAGTAGAGGAATGAGTTTAAAATCGTTTGCATCACTGAAGCAGTTCCAAATTCAAAGGAGACGCATCAATTTGTCTTTTTTTTTACTTTTTCCACTGCAAGAAAAAAAAACGTAGTTGTAGCAGGAGAGCTTGTGCAAAGTGTCAGTACAGAGAAGAGAATGTTTTTTTTATTATTATTTAAATGTTTTATAAATAATTTCTTCAGATTTTTTTTTTCAGGTGGTGTTCTCATTTCTCAGTGTAAGTTTTTATGAGTTGGTGAGAAACTTAAGCAAATTGGGTCAAAACGTATGATTTGCTGTGATGTTCTTCAGTCCTTTATAAATGTAGCTGTTATGGCAATTCATCATGTGTATATGGAAGTTTGGGTTCCGAGGAGATACCGGATTTCTATCGTTGGTATCAAGATTAAAAGCTTGGTAACCTGTAAACTGGAGGAACATAGTTAACTGATAGCAAAAAAAAACATCAAAAAGAAACAACAGTTCCTGGTTGTGAGGAATAACGAAAGAAAAAACAAAATAAGATGTCCTCAGTCTGATTATAAAAGAGTGCAGTTTGTGTTGTGATGAAGTTTGAACCACTACCCCATTTATCACAATGCTGTGGTGAGTCAGCAGATTTATCAACACCATCTCACCTCCACCTGCTGCATGCAGAGCTGCTGGACCTCCTGCTCTGTCTGTTTGTCTCCTTCTCTGCTGGGATGCTGTGTGAATGTTTGTGTGTTTTTGAAAAAAATACAGATTTTTACTTACCAAGCAACAGTCTATATAGTAACTACAACACTTCTGTCTTTTTTTTATATTTAAATGCAGCTTCTTGTTAATTTTCACTTTGCTAAAACTCAAATAACCTCATCATCAACGTTCCATTGCATGACTAATCTCATGATTGTAATAATGTTGCTTGTTATGATGAACTTTGCCTCTTTCACATGAATCATCAAACTAAGCCCGGAAAGTCCGGAGAGGAAAACCCAGAGTGGGAATCAGAGCCGGTTGGACCGGCTTCGTGAGATCCGGACTGAGCTGGACTTGCTTTATGATGCATGCCACTGCTGTGTGTGCCTGGGTTTGCATCTACTGAATGTGTGTGTTGCACTGCAGTCCCATTATGACTCAAAACTGCTTAAGGATAACACATTTTATATTGAACACCCCCTCGCCTTCTCTCTAAGTGTTTTATTTTCTTAGACAGCTCAGCACAAGAACAGAGGAAGTGTTGCTCCGACTGCTTGGCATCAAGCGGGATTGGCGCCCATGGGGGACAGCAGTGTATTTATATATATATTGGTTTTTTTCCCACCCTTTATTGTTTATTCGGTTTGAACCTGCAATCTGCAGTGTTGCTCCCAGGTCGGCCATTGTGCGTTGTTTACTTCTGCAAAGCAAAAAAAAAAAGGGAGCACTGTGAAACATTTTTAAAATCAGCCTCAGGGTGAAAGCCTGTAGACGGGGTTCAAAAGGCAAAAAGCTTCACTTTTTGGAACTCGCGGGGAGCTTGGAACAGCGAGGTCAAAGGTCAACAGAGAGGAAGTTTAATAAAGAACGAAAAGGGAGGGCGAGATGGGGTGGGTGGTGGGGGGGTTTGATTGATTGTTTCCTGTCTGCGCTCCAGTCTGCTCTCTCCATTCTCTCATCCCTTTTCCGCGGCGCGGCTACTCCGTCCACTTCAGCGTCGTAGTTGGTTGTTTATTAGAAGCTGCGTTGCCATAGCAGTGAGTAAAATATAGAGAAGGATTCAACAGACAACAGTCGTAACAGCCACAGCCACGGAGAGTTGATAAATTATTTGGCTGTAAAACATTTTACAACGCAGCCATAAATAATCAACAATATCTATAATAACCTGAAAGAGTCGTAAAATTCATAATACGTAGCAATAAAATCATTCAAAAATCTGAAAGGGCAAACCGGACAATGCTGTTACTATTTTCGTGTGTGTCAGTGCCTGTGCCTGCGTGTGTGTGTGTGTGTGTGTGTGTGTTTGGGTCAGCTTATGTCTCCTTCTCTCTGTCCGTCTCCTCCAGGGTAAAGCAGCTATTCAACACATTCCTTTGTTTAACCTTCTAATTGGAAGACGTCTAGAAGGAGCGGACAGTCTTTTTTCTTAGCATCACAAGTCTGATCTCACACACACACACACACAAACACACACGCAAACACACGACTGTGTAGTCTCCCACAGCGGCTGTGAGAAAAGAACAAAAAGACAGAAGACAAAAAGATCAAATTATCAGCTACATTTAATTACCCACAACTAGACAGACACAATAACAGTTCTAAATCCAGATTTGTCTTCTCTAAAAAAAGAGAGAGAGAGAGAATAAGCCTGAATAACTGAAGCTCTCTCTCTCTCTCTCTCTCTCTCTCTCTCTCCCCCTCAGTCCTCTGCAGCAGTGTTTTGTTTTTTTGTTTTTTTTATTTTTATTTTTTTTGAAGGCATTGCAGCAGAGTGAAGTGATGACAGCTTATCGGATTAAGGATCGCTGGATAATAAATACCCTTGTTTGATTTCTCCACCCATACTTCTTAAACATGATTACTGCTTACTGTTACTGCCAACATCGCATTATGGCGCACTGCGCGGCGGAGCAGACATTTGCATAATGTTTATGGAGCTGGTAAAGAAGTGATGGCTGCAGAGCAGAGGGATGCTGAAGAATGCATTGAGCCGTCACTCCCCCTCCATCTTTCTTGCACTTCATCATTTTTGTTGCTGTTCTCTTTTGACCTTGTTAGCACTCCGGATCTGCTGCTGTATCTGCTTGCCCATGTCTGCCCCCCCCACCACCACCACCGAGATTCACCTAACAATACCTTTAATTGAAAGATGCATAATAGCTAATATGCACTTTAATTTTTAGATTTAAACAAGACTTTTTGGATTCAGGTCCAGGATGGCAGAATGCCTGCATTAGATAAGGCTGATGAATCTCTTATTGAATTTTTTTTTTTTTTTTAACTTTTCATTTCAATTAGCAAAGAGCAATGTCATTTGACTCTGGCATTGGCCGTCTCTTCCGCCTGTTGAAAAGACAAACGTCAATTACAACTGCAGTAGCTAATAAACGCTAATTCCATTAAGAAAGTTGAGGAAAGGCCAAAGTGAAACTTGTCGGTGCTCAGCCAAAAATCATTTGTTGGAGGAAGACATCATTTTAACACCACTGTGTGAGTGCAAGTGAAATGTGTGTTTTGTAGTTCAACAAGACTAAAAGAGTGCTGAGTGTTAACTGATGGCAAAAAAAAAGGAATAAAACTCTGAAACTGATGGTGTCACATCAATTTCAGGAGTCCGAATCTCCCTGTGACACTTAAATCCACATCATGTTGATAATTCAAGCTTATTAATTTAATCATTCGGATCAATATTTGGTTAAGTTCTTGCGAGGTCGGATGTGCAAAAGCTAAAATTCATATTTATTTTTCACAAATTATGCAGTTCATGTTCTTCTCAGGTTGCAGGTTGGGTTGCTGCAGTGTCTTTAGTACTTCTGCCCCCCCCCCCCCCCCCCAGCCATGAAAGGCTTTTATAGATGTCAGCTCAGTTTTAGATATTTGTAACTTTAACTGTTTACAAATGTTAAAAACCCTCTGGGCACTCGACATTTTATATGTTCCTGAAGAAAACTCAGATGTAATTTAATTCACTTTTATTTACACTTAGCTACTTATATTCCTCTCAGTCCTCACCAGATCCTGAATCTGAATCTCATTCAGTGCCGCATGCAGATCAGTCCAGTTGGGTGGTGGTAATGCATCTGAAAACCATTAAAATAATAAAAAAAAAGAAATCTGCATAACATTTAACAATTGGCAATTATGTTTAAACAAGCTTAAACAACCATCCGTAAATATACATATGGATGAACTGCATTAACTGACACTATGGTTTGTAGTCTTTGCTAGCACTGCTCACATCAACATTACCAACACAAATTAGTCAATGGGAAACTGATCAAAGATCAGAGGAACACTACACTATGCTGTTATAGTGTGATGACTTAATGCTTCAGCAGCACATGTTTTCTGTATGACCGTAAATGCTAAAGTCACTGTGGCTGCTTTTCTCTCTGTTGCCTCAAACAGAAACACCGGCTAACAGCTGCTGAAATGAGCTGTTTCCATCTGCCTTATATCCTTTTTGGTTGCATTTAGCTCAGCTTTTTTTTTTTTTTTTTTTTTAATATCCTATCTGGATGGAGTCCTGGACAAGATAAGGGCATGAGAAACATTTGAATTCAAAAAGTGGATACTGGATACAAATTTGATAAAATGAGATCCAACCCACATGGCCGCAGTCCAGTGTGAGACCAGTGTGAGCAACAGCCTCTAGCCAGCCAGAGAGCTAACAGAGCTATCAGTGTGTCTGCCCGACCACAGTGACACTGACCAGACGCCCTCATTATCTCCGTGAGTGTGTGTGCTACATGCATGTGTGTCTCAGCAAATGTGAAACTATCAGTGTGTGAATGTACATATCTGTATTCCACATGTATGTGCTTGTGTGTGCATGCGTGTGTGTTGTAGCCACTGTCTGAACTTGTGACCTTGCGTTGAACTTTACTCCATTCTTATTCAGTGAGCATCACTTTGAGCCCACTAGCAGCATTAGCTAATTACAGCTGGGATGCTTGTTGGCTTGTTGGCTTGTTGGCTTTCTCTCTCCCCACAGCTCTTGTTTAGATGCTCGGGTGTGCACATCACGTGACGCCTCCAGCCACCTCTGAGGCAACTTTGTCTAGACAGGCATCACCAGGATCGCTCTTTCTCTGAAGAAACAGACACTAATCTGTTAAAATGTGCTGGGTTGACTCAGTTGATAGCACTGTTGTGGGAAACGAGTTGACTGGCACATGAGTTGAGCTCTTTTTTCATGTTTCCCTAATCTGTTAGAAGACTTTTTAAGGCGTTTTAAGTAATCATCCATTTTCTCGCCATGCCGGATACGGCGTTACACGTGGGACAGTTTAGACTGATGTGAGATTTTATTTGCAGTTACAGATAAAGAGAAAAAGCAATGTCAGTGATATCCCCTCATAAAATTATGTCGTTTTGCAAAAGCAAGCTGTCATTCCAGTAAAGCGGTTTTGATTTTAATTAAAGAGAACAGAAAGGAGGGAAAGAGTGTGAGTGCATTAGAGCGGAGGGGAGAGACAACAGGGAGGAAACCAGAATAGATGCAGGCAGACAGAGAGAGAGAGAGTTTGAGAGAGAGATGTTGTCAACATCCTCTCCAGGGAGACAAAGGTCTCCATTGTAATTCAGTTGTTGTACTGTATTTTGTTTTGATGTCCAATATTTTGGGCTTTTTGCCGGTGCCATATGCCGTAAAAATGTCTGTGTGAATGTGTGTGTCTGTACGGCCCCCTGACACACCAAGCTGGCCGTCAGAAGCCGACATGTCGACACTGCGGCCTCATGTCACCCGAAGTTTTGCTCTCTTTTTTTTTTGTTTGTGTTTTTTTCCCCCTATTTGGCTGATTGAGAATGTTGAATGTGAAATAAGGGATCTACTTCCTCTGATGTCTTTTCTGTTTTTCTTCCACAAACTACACACCACAGGCCACCAAATCAAAGCCAAACTACACCAAGTCTACTGCAACTTATTTATTAGATATGTGTTCAATTTACACTCCGAGCCAATGAGAAGACACATTAACAGAGGCATTAAAACTGGTTTTTAACTAACCTGAAGTTTTTTTTTCATAGCAACAAACAGACTGTTGACTACTTGTGATTTACTGCCAAAAGCATGTGGAGGACCCAACATCTCACTGATTGGCATTATTCTGCTGCAGCTATGGCCTCAACTCTACGGGTTTTAGGCTTTCCACCAGATTTTGGAGCCTGACTTCAGGGATTTGCTCCCATTTAGCCACAAGCGCATTAGTGAGGTCCAATACTGATGTTGGGTGATAAGGCCTGGCTCACAGTCTGTGCTCCAGTTTATCCCAGAACTGCTGGGTTGATTTTAAGTTGCCAAGTCAAGTCCATCCACACTAAAAATTAGACTCTAATTTCTTTATTATTTGCTTGTGCACCAAAACTCTGTCATATCGACACAAGAAAGGACCTTTATCAGACTGTTAACACATATATGGAAACACTGTATTGTCTAAATAATCATTGTGTTGTTGGAATATTAGGTTTAAATTCAAATGTAGCTACAGTAGTTTTGTGTGTGTGCCTGCATGATATGGTTTGTCTTGGCTGGTGTAAATGCTGTCAGCTGAAAACTGGTGCGAATCAAAAAACAAGACAGAAACTGCCTGAAAATGGATCTGAGTCTATTTCCAAGCACACTTCATTGCTCGTGGTGTGAAAGCAAAGCAGAATCACCGCAGGATTCTGTAAACTTTGGGTATGGGATTCTAGCATAAAAGCTAAACTTTTATGCCTCTGATCATGTACCATTTGACAAAATAAGTGATCTTTATCATCTGTATGAATAAAATCGGTATGAAAACAGTTCAGAATCGAATCAGAATCTTGGTTATTTTTTTGTTTTTTTGAGTTTGGACCAATTGGACCAAATTTTCCGTAGTGAGAGTGCAGGAAAGAGCCTATTCCAAGCCATGACCAAACAGCCTCAGGACCAACCAACATACCAAGAAGGTTAAAACTGTTTACATACTTGTAGCCATATAGTGCCTTTCCTCTCATGTAGGTGCAGAATGCGTGTCCCTGTTGCTGGCAATCAGCTTTGTGTTGTGTTCAAGTGCAGCTTTCAACAGAAGAAGTGAAGCGGTGCACAACATTTGATCAGTCAGCCTTTGTCAGCGCTGGTTCTTTGAGGTCAGACTGGTGTGTTGGGGCCCTATCAGAGACAGGGGGGCTTAAAAGTAAACTGGAGCCAGTCATCAAAGCTGGAGATGCACTCAGCCTTTGAAAGTAGTTTCACCGTCTCTTGTGGAGAGAGTGAGAGAGAGAGAGAAAAAAAAAAGTTCTTTTGCAACATAAGAAGCAACATTTCAACTGTTAGTAAATAAGAGAAATGCATTTTCTTTGGATCTGACAGTCAGGAGATCAAAGCAGTGTGTGACAGATTCCTGCTTGGTGAAACATGCTGTCTGCTGATTGGCTCTCTCGCTTTTCTTCACTCTCTACGCTTCCTTCTTCCTGAAGCAAACGCATTGATGAATGTTTTCTTTGTGTTTGCATTGAGTTCGCTTGATGAATTACAATTTGATATACTGGGGTGCACGCTGACAGCATCATAGATATTCTTAGCGTTAAAAGCAAAAATAAATGTGAATATATGCACAAAATAATGACAAAGGGAAAAAAAATTAAGCTTACCTTCTGCTTAAGGCTTAAAATGTCCAAATAAAAATGACCTCTCTTTAAACCTCTGCATGGGAGAGTATAACCTAAGTGTTTCTAGTTCAAAAACAGGACGCCTTTGTCATGATTTTATTTTAATAATTTGCGCACCAACATATTTTAAATGAAATGCAATAGTTTTTACATTATTCCAGTCTTTACCCCCCCACACAAAAAGAAAGTTTTTTATCACATATTCATGCATGTATCTTACTCCACTGCAATCTAATTTGTTTGATATTCTACTTTGAGGCGATGCATTAATCCTTCTCAGAACATTTCCTATTAAATCCATTTAAGGAAGCTCAGATGAGTGAACAGTTAGGGAAAGAAGGCTATTTGGCCTCGACATTGTTTATGTGTGTTTGTGTGTGTGTGTTTGTGTTTGGCGGACGTGAACTTATCAACCCTGTCACTAACATGATTACCCTCCAGCCATGTGGCCTAGAAGTTAACACAATCCCACACACACACACACGCGCACACACACTCATGCATACACACACCAGGCCGGGCCACACTGCCTGTTACTCCGAGTGTCCTGGCTTGGAGACCCAACAGAAACAGACAGCACCAAAATATCACTGCAGGGTTCCCATGTCAACACTAGCAGATGCAACATTAATTCAATCAGCCAGGGAAAGTCACCGAGCGGAATGGCTGCGAGAGGGCCAGCATCCGAGAGCAGCAGTGACACTGTTTGGGAGACTCGAGGGACTATGGAGCACATTTATATACGTTCATATATTTGTTATGGGCCATTTTTAATGACCCTTTTAATAAGGAAACCTGTCATTAATGTAATGATCAAAAGGCTGGAGACATTTGCTTAAAATGAAAAGTGAAAGAGAAAACTCCTTGAAATGGTTTCATAACATTCCTTCAGGGACTCGAA
>JAPZDZ010000002.1:7319974-7334576 GCA_029783805.1 Acanthurus tennentii | reverse complement strand
AAATTTTATAGAATATATGGTTACATGTCATAAAATGTCTATAATATATTCCCTCTCTAGTCTTCCTCTGCGATTCTGGGTGAATGTCATCAAGAACCCCCAGTTTGTATTTGACATCCATAAGAACAGCATCACAGATGCCTGTCTGTCTGTGGTGGCCCAGACCTTCATGGACTCCTGTTCTACGTCAGAACACAAACTAGGAAAAGACTCGCCTTCAAATAAGCTTCTCTACGCTAAAGACATCCCCAACTACAAGAACTGGGTAGAAAGGTGAGTCAAAGTTCAACCCAGACTAACTGACATTTAGATAACCTGTACTAACCAGGACGAAAGTGAGTATACACAGCTGTACATGCCTAGTGAGAAGGTTTCATATAATGTGCTGGAACCTGGAAATTTATGTTGACTTGACTGCAAACCATCTTTAAAACAAACAAGGAGTGGTTAGATCAGATTTAACTGCTAAGATAAAAACAACAGCATAATTTTAAGAACAAAAAAGGTTAAACTTTATCTCCTACTAGCATTTAAGCTTTAGACTGAGCCAAAATACACAATTGGAAATTAAGTAAATACAAAAAAAAACATGCACTGTAATTACAGCAACCTTTCTCTAGGAGTTTCGATTTAAAATGCAGTGTCCACAGAGTTTGGAAGGTATCTGGTAATACCTGCTTTGTCAGTGACATTTGAAACTTGCAAGTGAATTTAACTCCAGAACAAAAACTCCCTTTGATTTTCAAATCCACTACAGCCGTACAGAAGCCAGTGATGTAAGAAAACACACAGGTGAAAGCTGGATTTGTAACAACTGTCTGCCATCTCTCTGCAAACAGAGGCTCACTAAAAAAATGTCCTCTGGTTCACCCCTCATCTTTTATTCAGCTCCAGAATGTTTAAGTAAACTCCAGATAAGTTATGCTCCACCGGCGCTTGCAATAGTCACTGTTTCCACTTTTAGGGAATAGTCCAATAATCTCTAAGTGCCTTTGTTTGGCAACGTGTGCAGCGGCTTCTTTCACATCATGTGCTGATGTTGTAAGAGATGATGAAAGAGATGAGATTTTACCCAGATTGCCAAGATTTCATATTTACAGAACAGAAAATAACAACTGCTGATGGTAATTAAATGATGTATAAAACAAAACCATTTGAATAAACTGTGTGTGTTAAAATCTCAATTGGATTTCCATTGTGCAGTTTTTTCTCTGTTCTGCTGCTGCTGCTGCTGCTGCTCTCAGGAGCTAAAAACAGAAGCACAGACAGGCATCCTGCTATAAGCTTCATGTCTTTCTTTTTTTTTTTCAAGCATCATACTTGAGTGTAAAGTGCCCAGGCTTGCAGAGAGTGTTTGGAGGCAGTCTGAGATAAGGATTTATACTTGATGGTTAATTGGGTGCAGTTAAACCTTGTTTCCATCATGCCTTCTAACCCACACTCAACCCCAGCATGCCCTGCTGCAGTAAACCTTGAGAGAGCTGAGATATGGATTCTGCACACAGGTTCCAGTACAGCTCAATACTGGGATGTATTCTTAATATGCTGCATAGTTTCCTCAGTGTGTTTCCAGCCTGCCTCACATTCAAAAGACCTTCTGATCCTCGAATGCAGCCAATAACACTGAGATGATAATGTTTATGTTGTTGCTCTGAAAGGACGGACCTTAAACAGCACAAGTTAATGTACAGGCAACTAAAGGAACAGTATGAATTTTAATAATGTAAAAGGGAGGTTCAATATAATATATATGTAAGTAATATTTTACAATTTTGACCCTCCCCTTGACATAGAAAATAACTGCAATACCCTCGGCCCCAATATAAAATACCTTTTTTAAGATAAAGAACTGCTAAGTAACAGTTATTACAGCCTGTGAATGAATGATCATGGCACATACAGTAACTCTGATGCCACTGTAGATCCCAAAAATGTATATGAATTTTATTTGATAGTGGCTAAGCTTTACTTTAAGATCAGATCTCTGATTGATCATCCTAACTCAAATTGTGATGAATGAGTAAAAAAGCCTACCATGCCATAATCGAATAAAATCTAAATCTGGAATGATACAAGGTTGAGAACTCCTCTCTGCTCTCCATAAAAATTCAGTCAATTCAAAAACATAAAATGTGTAAAAGCCTCCTTTTTCGCAGTCCCCTTTTCCTACCTAATATTTTTTTCTGTATTCTAGCGGAGAAAAACTGAAACCTGTGCTGTTGGATGACACACAGTCCACTCCTCTTAAGTTGTGTTTGGTGCATCAGTCACAATACTGAAACATCAGCTAAATAGTAAACACCGAACTTTATAAATCCCCCAGTGAGAAGATGGGTCACCAGCTGCTACCTTTTGTATTTAGAATATTTATCAAGTCAAGCCAGGAAGTCAAGTTTTGAATGGAATACAAATATGTGCAAAACCCTGCCTGACCTCTCCTCCAGGTATTACTCCGATATCTCCCGCATGCCGGCCATCAGCGATCAGGACATGAGTGCCTACCTAGCAGAGCAGTCCCGCCTGCACCTCAGCCAGTTCAACAGTATGTCTGCACTGCACGAGATCTACTCCTACATCACCAAATACAAAGACGAGGTGAGCTCCAACTTCTACATCACCTCAGGGTGACACAGAGTGGAATTAAATAAAATGGACAAAAGTGATGTAATTACTGGGAAGCAGCGTGCATTACGTCATCCCCCCTTTATTTGTTTTGACTAATACCATGAGGACATTTTAATTCAATTACACTGATAAGCAGTCCACATCAGTGCAGGCTGGAAGGTATTATCACCATTAGAATGCACATTAAGGCATGAGCTTAACACATTATGAAACTAATGGAGCTTCATTTTATGGGATTTTTCCTAAAGACCTGCATGTACAGTGTGTGAGCGTGTGTGTGTGCTTTTTAGTAGAGAAATGGTTTAATATTATGGAAAATGGGCTTATTTGCTGTCATGCTAAGAGTTAGATGAAAAGATTAACCCTCACTTTTCTGTATGCCGAGTACGATGCTACAGCGAGCAGAATCTTGTCACCACGAGGTTGCCATGCAACTTCAGGAAGTGAATGCAAGCTTTATTCATATGGACCGCAGACATGTGTACCATTGTTCAAAGAACTTTATGACAATAAATAGTAGAATTTAGCTTGCCAAACACACTGTTCAGCATGTATCATGTCGGGCTCCTGAGATTCCCCTGCTAGCTGAGATGCGTCACCATGGTAACCTGTGCCAACAATGAACTTCATTTAGCTAAAAAATTACCCAGAGCACAGTGAAGCCTTTCTTACACTTGAAATGAAGCACTGACGTTTCCTGTCAACGTCCACAATTGTTTATGTTCATTTTGTTGTTGCTGCTGCATTGCATTGTGGGACAGTTAAGATGCCATATTCAGTGTCCGGTGCCTGCATTTCATAATATTTTTTGTCATAAATAGTATGCAAGTCATGTTCTTTTAGTTTCTTAGTAAAGTTTCAGATGAACTAACAAACTTTTTGTTGTAGTGGACTAAATTAGCATGTTGGAAAGGACTTTTAGACGCAGCCAAACACTTTAAAATTATAATGGGCATTTCTTGTGTCACACACTTTCAAAACAATTTCAAAACAATGCACTTAGCCAGCTTCAGTCGCAGATCTTAATTTGAACACTTCAAAACTTCGGTTCCCTTTCTTGTTGAGTGTTAGATAATATCACTTTCATATCTGTCTTGTTTAAACCAGCGTTTAAAAACAGTTTGTGGTTTTAATTTTCTTGGCTGGGCGCAGTGATTTCAGCCGGTTGCCTGGCAACCTCACAGTGGCGACAAGACTTGTGAAGGTCACTTTTCTAGCCAAGAAAGACAGATAAGTAAATATGTGTGTGTGCATAGGAAAAGAATGTTATATTCACATGTATTTTTTTACACAAGATAAGACACGTTAATTAGTGAGCTTTAGGGTCGGTAATCCTTCTTCTCCATCTCTTTATTTTTTTGTTCCAATAAGTCACTGTGGTTCATATTCACATTTAGTTCCTGATGGATGACCATATGTCCCCATCAACCTCTGCTTTATCATGCTTTTATGCAGTGAAAGATAAGTCGCCTCGGCCTCTTTCCCCTCCTATCCATCCCTTCATTGCAACAGTATTACAGTACTTATGCTTCCTGCTTGCAGCTGGCCCTATTCAAACCAACTGCTCCCCTTCATTACAGCCTATTATCCAGATGTAGACAGCTGCAAGGTCCCTGGCTCCTCTAACACAAGCCCTGACCTTACACGCACATGCACACACAAAGACAAGCACAGGCATAAATGTACAAGAATGTGCTCCACACATGCTCATGCACACATGCTAATGCACATCCACACATTAACCAGAACTATGCGCCACAAAGACAAATGCACATAAATACAGTCTTTTTTTGTGCTGTACTGTAACAGCTCCTCCCCCCCTTGTTCAAGTGACACTTTAAAAGACACCAAACACACAAGCTCTTGTACACACTTTCAGAGGCCATAAATACACTATTATAGGTATCCCACTGGCCCCTCACATGTGCCCTTCAACCCCTACCTATGGTGACAGCTTTAGCTGAAAATGTAATCATTAACAAGGAGACTAAAATTAGCATGAGAATGCACTTTCTGCAGATAAGCTGGTGCATCTCAGTAATAAAGCATCCAGTGTGCTTTAGTGCTTTAGAATTAAAGTATCTCATTAAGGTGTAATGACGATGATGAAAGGTGCAATGTTATAATCTTCCCACTATGTTTTTGTCCAGATTCTGTCGGCGTTACAGAAGGATGAACAGTCACGCAGACAGCGGCTCAGAGGCAAACTGGAGCAAGTCATCGACACCATGGCCCTGGCGAGCTGAGGACCAGCCAATCACATGCCTTGGCTAGCAGAGGACTGGCCAACCAACACGCCTTCCCTGACAACCTTTGTGACATTTTTGACCCTCGACGTTTGAAGTCTGTTATCACCCTCACAAACAACGACAAGCAGCAGCGGAAAAAGACTGCAAGGACACAAGCACCCAGCAGCAGCACACTGGAGAGACAGCAGAGTTTGGAACTAAGGCCCCGCCGGCCGGGTTGGCTTTTTTTTTCTCTCTCTCTCTGAGCCACCAACCCAGCCCCAAACAACCAAATCAAGCGCACCCTAAGCCTCGGACAATATGGACCTCAGCTCAGGAGAGCATTCATTTTCATCAAGGCCCTCATCACATCTAGAGTCCCACGGGAGAAGCAGTTGGGTACTTTGGCCACAATCAGGACGAGTACATGCACAGTGGTGACCGAAAACTCATCTAGCTGGACACAGAGCTGAAATGTTAAGGAAAATTTAAAGCCACCAGCTAGTAGCTTTCCTCAGCCAAGGCTACAGCTCAGACTGTGAACCAATAAAAATCCAGGATATATTATTAAAATACTTGATCTCTGTGAGGAATTTCACTTTTCTGTTGCTGTCCTCCACTTGGAGGGTCAGAGGTCAGGGACAGCTGCAGAGCAGCAGCCATGGAGTTGGTAGAGATTCAGTGTGGTGCTCACAGACACTTCAGATGCTTGGCAACACACAGGCTGCTGCCGCTGCAGGGCAACCAGGAGGAAGGACTTTGCAGGGAAACTCTTCCTCCACTACTGACTCTCCAACTCCCCATCAACAGAAACTCCACTGTAATCTAAAAAAAACAGAAAACAAAAAACAAAAGTGACATTTTCAGTTTCATAACTCTGCATTTGATTTATTACTGCATTTGGTTTCATTTTTTTTCTTCCAAACTGCCTACTCTCCTCAGTGCTGTGCCACTTGTGTTACTGCTGAATTTGCACAACAAAGCTAAATCAAAAGAGAGAAGAGGATATATGAATATACAGTATATATAGATAAATAAATACAAACCTTTTGTTTTTAAAACAAATGAAAAGCTGAAAAAAATCTTTTTCCATTGTAATGTACAAAAAATAAGTTTGAGAAGAGGATTTGTTATTTCCAAGATGAAAAATTATGAAAACACAAGGAAAAAGTCGTCCTGTGCCATGTTTTACTTTGAATGTCGTTTAGTGCAAAGAGACTTCTTTTCGTTAGATGAAATGTGCTATGATGAAAATGTTGTCATACTTAGTGACCGAAAGTGAGAGTTTAAAAATAGGTAAATGGCAAAAATATATATAAAACAGACACTTTCTATATTTCATGAGGTCTTGAGGCTGATGTTTGCTACATGTTTGGCTCTGAAGGTAGTAAAAAGACATATGAGCGGAGTCGCCTGTTAGCCAGCTGATCTGCAGTGCTTTTGTGTTTGTTTGAGAGAAACCAAATACATTAAGGCCTGGTCAGCTAATTTAGTTGGGAAAAGAGTCATTTCTGTGGAAACTAGCCTCATTCTGTGGTAGCAGACAACTATGGAGGCAAGAGGCAGTCATCAAAGCTGAACCTCGGACTTGGTCCCTTTTCTTGTTTTCTAGACTTCCTCTCCTGTCTGAAAAAAAAATGATAAGGTGTTCAATCCAAAATGAAGGCCAGTTTTGGTGTGCAGAAGGTGAAACAGTGTTGTTTAATTTTTTTGGCTTGTTTTCTAGTCTGCAGGCGGTAAAGTTTGAGGTTTGATTTTTTTTAAATGTGAATGTGGTTTATGAAAAGATAATGAAATGTAGCTTGATTTATCTAAGTGTTTTTGTACCAGTTGAAGGCCTTTCTTGTCTTTCGTTTTGTGGTTTTATAGGGCAAAAAAAAAAAACAAAATTTAAAATGTTTTCCTTCCATACATGCTGCTCCACATTAACTTGCAGTGCTTCACAAAACATGCATTCTTGAACAAGACATTCCTATTTCCTATGAGTGTAAAGAGTACAAGACTGACAGCAAAGGCTAGAATGGAGAAAACAAGATGTTTAACAAAACCAGGGTTATCTATGCTTCATGTGGTTGTCCATCCTGCAAGAGCTTGTCATAAAATATAGAACAACAGATCAGACACATAAACAACCAGATCTGATGGATTAAGTCAAAAAAATATCTAATACTTATTTATTTTGTCACTGTTTCTGTTTTGGAAACAATTTTAAAAAAAGGTTAAAATACATGAAACGAAAGGAAACAGGAAAAGAAGAATTTGTTACCCATGCCTCAAAATCTTTTTTTTTCCTCTTCAACAGTGCTTCCCTCAGATTTGTTTTCCATGGGAAGGCCCCCCCATGAGCCCATAGAGCTCTGTGTTTTAGTCCAGTCCAGACTTCCAGGTATCAGGAATTTTGAATGCCAGGGCTGGTGGGTCCTAGATAAATCCCTTAAGTCTTCTGATTATTTTTTTCATCTACAACTGTCTTCACAAATCTATTTTTAGCTGCAGTTTTTGAGGAGGAAACAAAAATATATCAGTTATTTCCAAGCCAATCTTACTTTCTTAGGTTTTTTGATCTAAGTGATAGATCCCGTGATTGCAGGGATTGCTGCTCTTTAATGCAATCCAATGAACCAAGGGGAATCCCCCCTCAAAAAAACCTCTTAAGCACAGTGAAAATACATCAGCTGTAAGAAATTTACACCTTCTGCTTGTCACTTTCCATGGTCGTAACTTTTTTAAATTCCAGAGTACATGCTAGCCGATACAGGTAAATTTTAGATTTTTGGTTGACATGTTTTCATGCCTTAGTATTTTTATGTTAGTTTTTAAAGTTACAAGCTTAAAGGCAAAATAGAAATAAAGGTGGTCAACGACATACTTTTCTTGTTGCTCCAACATGGCTTATTTAGCCTACTTGGAATTATTATTGCAAAACTGCTAAGCTAACAATGAACATCTAAAGCCCAGGCTATTAAACCACTAAACTGTTATACTGAAAATAATAGAGGTTACATACAAAAACATTGTGCATGCCTCAGTTTTAATACATGCATTTGTTAGAAAAAAAAAAAAATCGTGTTTGTATCAATGAAATGAACACAGAAGACCAGCAGTTAGCAAACTAAATTTGTAAGCAACACTTTAAAAACACCAGATGGACCACTAACTGACGTACTCTGAGTGATAATTGCGCAGGCACAGCTGTTTTACAGTAAGAAATTAAAGTGCGACTATCATATGAAAAAGTGTGACTGGTAAGTTTCTGTCACCTTAGTTTGTGGTGAATTTGTGCTTTGGCACCTTTGGATTGTGTCTTTTAGCAGCAATCCCTCCAATATGTGTTCCTTCTTAAAAAAAAAAACAACAAACAAAAAAAACAAACAAAAAAATAAGAAGGATAGTAACAACTTGGAAAAAAAATATGAAAATATTATTTTATGTTACAGTGTACTACATGACAACGCTTGGTACTAGAAACCTGTCAGCTATTAGCTGAAATCTACTAAAGGGTAAGGGTATTACCTAGCTAACATGCTCGATTTATTAATCCAATCTGAACACCTAACTGAATTTCAAGCTACACACACACACACACACAAAAGTGCACAACAGATCTTCCATATTGTTGAAACATAAACATTCTGCTCTTAATTTAAGACTTTGCAACTTGGTAAATGTTAAGCCATCACCTCTGTCCATATCCATTAACTATTTTTTTAGATTACTTGTACTTATGCCACAAACCAAACACATATTGCTGCTGTCACATGAAACTCTTCAATCCAACAAAAGTACACTTCCAAACATAAATTTGTCATGAAACCCTTTAAGAAGTACATTTTGTTGTTTAGATAAAAGCTCATAGTTCACACATAGATGCTTTTTTTTATTTGACAGCATAAATGTGTCTTGGCAAAATAAAATGTACTGTATGTGCTTCAATACTTGAACCACAGATCTACACAGGGTACAACAACATACAGGGCAGCTGACCAAAGCTATCATTCACATCGGGAGAATAACTTTATGTCAAGAGATTATCCATCTGCTTTTTAGTTTCTTTACAAATCAATTTTAGCTTTCTTTATAATCATTTAAACACGCCCTTACTGAGGGTATTTAGTGTGTCTCTTTTTGCTTGATGATTAGTGAAATTGAAACAATGTCACTTCCATGAGCATGCACTCAAAGACATACTGCCTAATATGAATTAATAACTGAAACACTCTAAGGATGTAGACCACTGCATTGATGTCTGACTGCTATTCACTTACTCAATTGTTCTTTTAATGAAGACTTGTAAAGATGATTTTAGTGATGTGGAAAGAGTAATGAGGCTTAGTTAGTAACCCCAAGGATCGCTTTGTAGGAAGTTAAAAAAAAAAAATGTTCAGCAAGATGGCAAGATAAAGCCCACTTGGTCTCTGGTGCTTTTGTTTCTTAGTTTTGCTTCTTGATTTCTGCTTCACCATTTGTTGGGGTAGAAGATGAAAAGACTTGGACAAGGCAGAGGAAGTGCTTTGAAGGCCATGGTACTGCTTCATTTTCCATTCCGTTGCATCTGTGCTGTTCGACTTCCACACAGAAAAAGACAGTGATGAAGGAGGGAGGAGGAGGGTGGGGTGAGAGGAACAAGGAGGTGGAGGACGAGATTCTCTTGACAGTTGAAAGATGCACAGCTGTTGACTGCGTCTTGTCAGCCTCATCCCATACTGAAATGATGTATTTTTCTCATACATTCAAAGATTACAATTCAAGGTATGTGTCTAAAAAATTGACAAATCTACATATGCATTTAGGCAACAATCATTTAAGACACACTTGGACAATGGTGCAATATTCTGAGGTATGCTCATTTGTTTTTGTTTCTGAAAGTGAGTTGAGAAGACTGATGCCAGATTCACCTCTTTAAGTGCAAAGCTGTCGATAGGATATGTCCAGCCTATGACTGTAAAGAAAAAGAAACTAAATTTTCTCTGTCAAAACTTAAATATTTCCCTCCATTTTGTTCACAGAAGGTTAAAACAAGTTTACAAGCTTACAAGTTGCAGGCCTTTTTTTTTAAAGCTTTGCTTCATCCCTGCTTTCAGTCTTGCTAACCTGAGCTAAGCTATATGAGTCCTGACTGTAGTTATGTACTTAACGTACAGACATGGAATTAATTATTGTTACCATCTCACACTTGAAAACAAGGTCAAAATTCCTATTTAGCCTACTTTTTTTAGAATTTTGTAAGGCTGGACCCATGAGATGGTTAGCTTAATTTAAGACTACAGAAGGAAGCCAATTAACATGCTACATCTCAATTGTCAGGAATTAATTACATATTTAGTAATTAATATTTTTATGTTATAACTTTACATTTCTGTAGTTAAGATCTAGCTAGGTTTAGGCATGAAAACCATTGGATAGTGTAAAGAAAGCATCAAGTTTTCGACTTCACATACCAAGGCAAGCTAGTAAGCTACTAAAAGGTCCCTACCTTGTTTAAAACACCTGGTTTGCATTGGTTGGAGAATCTGCAACTGCTTAAAAACACTTGATTTTGTTGCCGGAAATGATTAAAAATCACTGGTCCACTTATGAAAGTTCAGCCTATAAAGTCCAACATATAACCAAAACTTTGTACTCATCTCTAAGTTAAACTGCACTCCAGTTAGCTCTAGTTTCATATATAGCATGCCTGCAGTAGGGTGGTATCAACCTTCTTGTTTCACTTACAGCAAGAAAGTAAATGTGGATATTTCAAGATGTTTTCAAAAACCTACACCATTTTGTATATCCTGAAAGCCATTTCTAAATCTATGCTTAAATGTATGTCAAATTTGCTCATTTGTTAGTATGGATTGCACCTTCCAACATGACATCCCCTCTCCATCCCACAACCTAAATACTATTTGCCATTTTTGATTGCCCCACCTCTGCAGCCCCTAAAAAAATCATCACTATGAAGTTTCTTATTCCTCCAGTTGTCTCCAGCTTCCACACCTGCAGTGTTCACTTTGATTAAAGTACATTTCTGAGAAGGAGCATAGGACATAAAATACCTTCACACACAGATTAAAGAGGAGAGAGGTAGAAAGAAAAAAAATACCTTAAAGAGTTTTAATACTTTATGAATTCTGATACCTTTTTAAGAGTTTCAGACTTGAAGCTGCTGTGACAGGTTTTGGCTGTTTCACGCCCGTGTAAATATCCTGCTCTTTCCTATTTTGCAGATTTATTACGTGTAAATAGACACGCATCAAGGAGAGATTAAACATGTTTTTTGCTAAATCTCGCTTGTCTGATGTTTTCATTCCCCCTCTTCATCCCTATATACCCTCAAAGTTGTGGATTTGGAAGTTGTTAGAACTTGAAGGTTTATCTCAAGTTCACGTCACCACAAGAGTACTTGAAAGATCAAAAGCGGCACATATGAGACTTAAGTTATTTTACTCTGCAGTCTGGTAAAGCAAATACTACTGCTTCTGTTTGATTTCCTCTGTTTTTCCACCAATATTGATGAGGACATTGACAAAGATAAAAAATAAATAATGAGAAGCTTTAACAGTACAGATTTTAGAGTCAGAAAACCCTTCCTAAAACATGCCAGGAAGAGGCAAAGCTCAGTTTTCAAGCACCAATCCATATCTACTCAGACCAAATAGGAAACGTAAGCTGTTTTAGAAAATGCATGACCAATAATTCCTTCACATGTAAGTGCTATGTCACATTAAAGATGTGCCAGAAAATTTGTTTCAGCATTTTTGTCTTCCATCGATTTTTTTTTCTATATTCAGAATCCTTAAAAAAAAACAGAAAAAAAAAGATAATTACAAATCCAAAATATAAAACTTGTCTACCACAGGGATTTACTGCATAAAGATTATACAAACTATTTTTTTGGAAAATATTTTTAAACTCCTGGTGGCACTACAAAAAAGTGGGCAATCAGGAAGAAAAGACTTAGCCCTTTTGCGAACAATCCACATTCTTTATTCTTTTTTTCATATTTTCCCTTTTTTTTTGTTTTTGGAGAAAATATTTTTTGAAACAGCAAAATAAAATGTGGATGATTTATTAAAGGGATAAGACTACTGTGCTGCCAATCAATGTGCATGCAGTGAAGCTCATCTCTAGGAAACTTAGTTGCAATCCTTTGCCACTACATTGTTTTCATTTTGGAGATCAAGAGTCCTTTCAATTCAGTCATGGTGGGTCTTTACTCTTGGCAGAAAATCACTAATTGTTTGGCGAACTTCTGTCCTCTGCCACAACACTTTCTGATAGCCCAACTTTTGGAAAAGAGAGTTTGGTGATTTCCCTGACATTTCATTCAGCAGGATCAGCAGGTCTCTGAACAAATACAAAGTGAACTGTTGACATCCAATTTGATATAGTGCTGCTTTGCAAATCTTATCATGCTAGCATCCTGACCTAGGATGGTGAACATTAAACCCATTAAACATCATTGTATAAATGTTAGCTGTTAGCATTTAGCTTGAAACAACTCCAAGCTCAAGAACAGCCTCTCAGAGCTGCTGCTCAATGTGGACATGTCATACGACTGTGCTCTAAATTAAGATCTATTTACTTTAAGTGTACCACTCTACCACTCCAGCCTTGACTATTTAATCTTTGTCTGCATTTTGAGTTTTAAATTTCTGCACTTTATGGGGCCCTATAAAAATAACCAACAACAAAATGCATAAAAGGATTCATGGCATTTACACTATTTTCTGCCAACACTCCACATGTGTCACATTTTGTACTGTATATTAAAAAAAATATTGTTGTAATACCCGGTGTGTTCCACAAATATGTTTGTTCATTAGTATCCAAAATCTTTGTAAACAGCTGACTGCACAGTGAACCTCTACATGTTAATACAATCCCAGGCAGTGCTTCGGTCATTTACGTCTGTCACTCCTTTTCTCAGCTTTTTCTTCCCAAAGCAAGTGATACCAAATTGTATCAAGTCCCGTTTTCTCCTCATGTCTCTCAGACTGTCCATTAAGAGTTTGAAAACTTTTAAAATGTGTCGAGTCCTCCCCTCGGGAACAAGAGGGTTTTACAGGCAACCCATCAATCAAATTAAAAAGCCCATTACGAAAACATAAAGAGGAGAGATTCAGACCTCCGGAGAGAATCTGACCTGGATATCACAGACACCTCATCTTTGTTCTGAATGGGATTGACCTCTCTTTATTATCCTAAGTGCTTTTTTCATTCTCTCCTCCACCTGTGGGGCAATTTCAGACTCTGTCTATAATTTCTTTCTCTGCATGGTGGGATTTCAAGCTAGAGAAGGCAGGCAGATTGTAGCATTTGTAATTATTTCTCTTTTCTAGTCAGTTATTTTTTTCTTCTCTTCACTATTTCTAAATATCTTGTTTTCCTCCTCTACCAACCATGGTTCTTTAAGGGAAGTGGACTGAGCATGTTCCCGCAGAAGTTTCATTCCCACTTCCCTTCTTCTTTCCATGCAGTCCTTTAAATTTTTTGTGCATATCTTTTGGACTCCCTGCTGCCATACTTTTCACAGTAGGTAGAGCACAGCAGTGCTTAGATAAAGCTATGGGTTGCACACACTCTCACAGACAGCAGACACCACCTCCCATTGCCTGCAGCCTTTCTGTCTGGCTACGTGTTCAAATATCTCAGGGCATCAGATTACCATGTTTGAATTGTGCTTGTTGTAAAAAATCACTCTCCCTCTCTTTTATTTTCCTCTTCTGTTTTTTGCGCCTGAAGGCTTTTCTGGCGACTCAATCACCCGACCACTCTCAACACAAACACTTGGCCGCCCTCTAAGAGGCCCCGACGCAGAATAAACAACAGAGTCACGTTGGCTTGGGCCCCACACTGCCGACTCTCAGCTGGAGATTAAACTGCATTAAGACTCCTCTGTTTCTCCAGAGAGGAGAGAAGAGGATATCAGAGGGGAGAGAGGAGAAAAAGATGAGAAAAAGCAACAAGAGGTAAGAAGGACAGAGAGCAAGATTGGAGAAGTGCAGAAAAGGAAAGCTGAGGAGAGAGAGATGACTGTGGTTGTCTCAGAGGAGGAGGGCGGTTAATACTGCCTGGCAGAGATCTTGCTCATTCCGTCTTTATGAAGCTCCAATAAATGACGACCAGCAGGGGAAATAAGATGACAGCGCAGAATCAGGGCAGCTCCGGCTGCTTCCTCTCTGTCAAAGCTGAATTAAATGCAGTGCTAAATTGTGGCTGTGTGGGTGCATGTCTGGATGCGCCTTGGAACAAACAAAACCTAAGTGAACTTGCATAATTTGAAGTAATCACTGATCCCTGTCACCATGATTGACATCTTGAGGGAGCAGCAGCTTAGATCCAGCTGTGAGTGTGGAAGTCAGTGTGAAAGTATCTCTTGATTCTAGAACTTTCGACTTTGTATTGGAAGATTTTTTTCTTCTGAATTCAACAATTTGTTTTCTAAAATGAATCAGGTCAGTAAGAACTAATTTCCCTTGTTGTCATGTCTGGACTGGCAGAGTTTGAAGAGTTGTTGCCCTGTTGAGACAATATAAAGGTGAACAAGAGATGTGTTTTAGGACATTTGCTTTATTAACAGGTTTGTCAAAATATAAACTTTCAATGCCAACATTTTAAAAAAACAAATGATTTCTAAAACGTGTACCTGTTTAAATAACAGTATGGTCATTGGCTTAGATTAGCAACTAAGACCCTGTTCCCACCTGGTTTTTCAGTCCCTCCTGAGTGATCCAATCACAAGTGGACAGCAGTTAAGTACAGGT
>JAPZDZ010000002.1:7260827-7279846 GCA_029783805.1 Acanthurus tennentii | reverse complement strand
CCTCTTCCTCAGATGGTGGATGTTCGGCTGAAAATGCGTGGTAAAGTTTTTACTGTCTGAAATAAATTCATAATTTGGTTTAAGAGTACAATTAATGTTAGAGTAGCATTCATAAATATATATACCTCATACACTGAAAATATATAACTACCTTATACCAATGCAGCATTACAATCTCACACATAAACAACACTCTTTATCTTTATTAATTAATTAATGATTATTTTTATGTTTTATAAAATGATTTTATTTGCAGTCTTGTGATTATATGTAGCTGTAAAAGCACTTTGAATTGCCTTGTGTATGAATTGTGCTCTACAAATAAACTTGCCTTGCCTTGCCTTGCCTTTACCAATCTTTCATACAATGATTCTCATTTCCTGCCTCCTTCCTGTCTCTGTTCTCCCTGTCGGACTCCTCTCTCTGTTCCTCCTTTAGTTTCTCCTTGTATCTCCTTTTACCCTTCTTTGCTCTCCCTGGATCTCTTTAGCCAGAAAACAAGGTGCAGGTGAGTACTAAGAGGAGTGTCTAGAAAATATGCAATTTGGCAAACTTTCTATGTAACCTAGCATGACATACTGGAGGTTCATCTATACAATCAATATATGTGATTACAAGAGCCTCCTTCAGCCTTCAACACATGAATGTGGTCACTCACTTGCGCAATCTCTTACTCTCTCTCACAAACACACCAACATTATATTTATTATTTACTAGATCAGGGTGCAAGAATAAACTTAACGTGGCTTAGCTCATAAAAATCAGAGGAAAAAGCATTGTAGCTACAGTGAACACATTTTAGAGTTAAGGTTTTATGTGGACTGTCATGTTTCAGAGATCAGATATAACAGTTGCATTTGCTTTTGATTCTTTGTCTTTCCCATGGCAACAACTGCTTTTTAAAAGACATTTTTAAAGTCAGCTACAGATTGTGTGCAGCATTTTTAGTCACACTGGAAACAAAAAAATCACGAGTGTTAAAATGAGTAAGAGCATTGTAAATGATTAGGGTGAGCAGGTTCCCATATAACAACAAAACTAACATTAGCTTACAGGATATTTTTCGGTAATGCAGTATAAAATTAATCAAAAAGCTACATAATGAAACAGTTACAATCAACTCACCCAACAACTGACATGTGTTTGGCTGCTAAAGGCTAGTTTGCTAAGATAGCATTGCACAAGGACAAACATATAACTTTGCTGTTTCCTCATTTGTAGCTTTGCTGTAAAACTTTGGTGATACAAACTGTTGTGCTGGTTATACAGATCAAGTTATTTTCTTCTGCTTAGTGTTTCGGATGTGTCAAAAGGTTTATTAATTATTAGCTAGAGCTGTTCATCTGGAACAACTTCACAGCTAACGTCAAGGAGACCCCAATTAATATGCAAGATAGTTGAGTTCTAGTTATTGTGGAAAGCGTTGCTTCTAATTTTATTTCATGATTTTGTTCATGGTTTGGACCTGGCATGTATACTTATATAACAAGGCCTTAGAGACTAATTGGTCATAGTGCAAAATCAATCTGTCCACTCAGGGGCCATTAAAAAATAATAATTGAAAAAAAATATCTGTGATTCAATGGTGGCATAACTGTGCTGATTTTGGACTTTTTATGTAGCAGAATGAGAACAAACTAGGCAAAACACCACAAAAACCTCACTTAGTAACCCTGAAACAGAAAGCATTATGTGTCTTAGACATATCATTACTTTTTTTGAAAAAACTTCCCTATCAATGAGATAAAATCAAGCCATACTGAGCAGCCGAGTTGTGTTTTTTCTTTCTTTCTTTCTTTCTTTCTTTCTTTCTTTCTCTTTTTTTTCTTTTTTTGGGAAATATAGCATCTCTGTAGGGCACTGACAATCTAAACCAATCATTTTAGCTCTATTTGTTGGGCACGGTGATTGCACTGGTCTTGACTGATTGCACTGATTGGAGAGGTTGAAGATGATGGGATGATGGACCAGGGCCCAGATAAGCCTTCTCAAGAAAGTGCTGAACTTGCTGGTTTGAAAGAAAAAATAATGGGTTTTTATATAAATCCCAACACAATTAGCTTCTTTATCTAATATAATTTCGGCATCCGGATAGAAGCTATTGCATTTAAAACTGATACACCAAGTGATTGCAAGGGGCCAACTTTGATTGTCTTTTGAAAGGAAAAAACAAATGACAAAATTTAATTCATCTAGTTCTAAGAGCTTCTAATTTACTGTACCACAAAACTGCTTATCTCACCTTCCAGACTGTGATCTCACAGGAAAGTTACTTATGACACCTTTATATGATGCAAGGATTCTTATGAAAGAGTTTTCCCCCAAAATAGAAGCTCATTTTCTCTGACACAAACCTGAGTCACAGTCTGGATGTGAGAATTTTGTCTCCTCAGTAAGCCTTACCTCAGCCTGGCATGCTGTTGTGTCTTAAAAATCATTATTTAAGACAAGTATATGCAAACTTTTTGTGTCATGTTTCGTCTTTATCTTTATAATGATAATACATAGTTTCCTCTTTCCTGTTTTTTTTCCTTTTTCAGTACATTAACATAACAGACTTCAAAACATGGCACAGATAGTACAAATATCACATGCCAAAGAGAAGTGTGAAAAACAAACAAACAAAAAGACAAACAAATAAACAAGAAACGGAACAAAAACAAAGAGAAAAGGGGGACAAATCAATTGAATCAATTGAATTAAAGTGTCCTTTCGAGTCCATCCAAGTTAGAGAGTTAAAATAGGAAAGAAAGGGGCCCCATGTTCAATGAAAATTTTTTACAGTTCTTCTGACTCAGTACTTGACTTTTTCTGAGTAGTGAAAAGACAGTAAATCTTCTGAACAGGTAGTTGTACCAAAAAAAAGTCAGGGCTCTACTAGTGTAATACTATGTTTAAGGGTCTCTTTTCTGTTTTTTGATACTGTATGAACTGTGAAGTTTTAGAGATGAATTCAGCCACATCGTATAAGGGTTTTGATTTGGTCATTCAAAAGAAAGTGCTACTTTGCAAGCATGAGCTTCTGAAGAACGGACCTTGGAGTGGATTTACAGTTGTGAAGCTGCCCTTAGAGTATTACCACAGTAGTAAATTTAAGTAAGTTTTTCTAAAATGCTTTACTTAAAAATTTTGGGTTAGTTTGACAGACCACTGGCTGATCACTATGATGCATGGATCAATGACAATTCTGTGCCCTTTCCCTTAGTTATTTTGTTTGGTTTATTCATTCATTTTCTCTTCTGTATTGCAGACTCACCCATTCATAGCAGCCATGGTGAATTCATCTGGCTTCTCAGCAGGGGTAAAAGCAGTGGCTTCATGGAAAAAAATTACAACAATACATAACCTCAATACAACAGCCTCATGCATTGCATTGCACAAAACAAAGCACAGTATGGGTTTGATGTTAAATTAATCTCATTTTCACTGGGATTTCAATGGGTTTTAATATTCATGGTAGATTTGTGTTGAACATGTTTGAAAAAGATTGAGATAAAAATTATTTTCACAAAACCATTGCATCATAGCTGTCCCCTGAAATTCAGATCAGATTTTCCATATGTGTTCCATTTTTCTGTGCCAGTGTTTCGTCCTCAAAAGGCCTAAATGTCCTTGATTCTGTATATGAGAGGTCCCATAAAGCCAGTGGTTCTTTTGTCCTTATTCAGCCTTCAAAATAGGTTTCTCTGATTGAGATGAGATAGATATTGGTGTTTTTTTCATGCCAGACACAATCTCTGTCTCCCCTTTTTCCCTCTGGATCTGGAGAGAAAAGGAGAGCAGAGAAGATTTTAATTGCTCTCCTCTCATCCACATCTGCACCACCATATTCAGCCCGTCTTCCCTCTGCAGAAAAGGACTGGAGACTACCGTTGTGAGATTTTATTTTATTATTTGGGGGGGGGGTTCCCTCATGGGATGGGGCACATCTGGGAAAGGAATAGTGATGGAGGATAAAGGGATGAAGCAAAGAGATTGGTGCTTGTGTGTGCATGTATGAAGCTGTCTGTGCTTCTGTCTGTAAGGATCTTATGTGTGCATCTCATGGGGGGAGGACTACTAGAGGGCCTCAAATCCTCAGGGAAGTCTGTGATTGGGAGGGAAATGGAGAATTGGGACTCAGGGAGTATGAAGTAAAGATGAATGATGGAGAAAAAAAGATGAGCTGTAGAATGGTAGGGTAGAAAAGGTAGAGGAGGACAAATGAAAAGGGGCAAATTAATGCTTAGGAGCAGCAAAAACTTACAATTATACAATGAGATGTAACACATCATCATGCTAAACCTTTTTTTTTCACTTAAAAAGAAAAGATATTCTGATCACAACATGATGGCACATTTTTTCTAATAACAGGCTCTGACACAGAATAGTTGATGGGTTCCGCTGTTTTTTTTCCATCTTTCAACACCGACATATTCATTGCTTCTGCCAACTTCCAAACTACATAATGAAACACAGGGACATGCTTCAAGGATGGTTCACATTCGACAAAAAGCCACAAGGTGTTTTGGTGGCATTTCAAACCCTCAAGCTGCTGTCCAAAGTCTTTAGCTGCTGAACAACAGGGATTTTGGAGCAGATGATTGTGCTTTTGATAGAAATAATTAAACAAGACTAAATCATTTAATGTTTCTTGTTGGTTTGTTAAGTGTAAAACTACTTGTAGACAAATTAGCCTAGTGTAAAAAAACAGGTAGAAACGAAATCAGCCCAAAAAGCTTGCTTGCTGGAGTAGAGATAAGAAGCAAAGTGAGTACAGTTAAATGTGTCATTGTGCATCAAATAAACTTAATTATGATGTGTTGCTCAAAACACATCAAAGGACCACAATATTTTTACCCCCAAACACAGTAAAAAAGGTCAGGTGGGGAGTCTTCCATTGCAGAAAGGGTTGTGATTTGATGAATTTAAAAAACTGATACATTGCATGTCTTTCATGAAGATGGTGTTTTTCATCTTTTCATGAAAATGAATATCTTCATTCCAAAAACGACACACATGAGCTTTTCTTTTTTCTTTTTTTTTAAATGAATTTTACAGCTAAGTTCTAGTTGCCTGAAGTACCTAAATCCCTATAAAAGTCAAAGAGAGCACTGTTTCTAGGAACTGGGCTGCAAAACATTGTCTCATGATGAAATCAACAAATTTGTGAACCAATCAGCCTACTCTCCAAGGCCACATTCAGAAAGACGACACCACTGTGTGAAAAACTGCAGCCTCCTCTTTAATTTAAATGATGCCAGCCTGTTTATGCAGCAGATCAACAGTATTGTCCAAAAAAACTGTCTTATGACGACTGATAATATGATTGCTACCATTATAACTTTCTACAAAATCCTCTTTTTTTAATTTTGAAGTGTTTTGGTGTCTGATAAGTCTGTGGGTCTGTTCCTTCAACTGATCTTCTTGGATCGTTTTTCATCGTTTCACTGATACCTCAAGCTCTACCACCAAGGCGGCCCCATGTATTATCACATTGCTGAGTAGAGGGGGAGCTATGAGCTGTAGTGAGGAAGTGGGAGTCCCAAAGGTGGCGTCCTGGATGCTGGGAGGCCTCAGAGGACCATGGGATGATTGTCTGTGACCTCCCCTTCTTCTTGCTCTGTTCAAGGGCATAGTCTATGAGCACGGAGTGTCTGACTGCCTATTACAATGTGGCACAGCAATATTTAGGTGCTGTGGTGTCTTCAAGGACTGTAGGGCTCTCTGAGTCTGTACATTGTGTTTCTTTGTGTGTAATGTGTGTGTGTGCAGTACTAATAATTTAACCCCAATGGATTTAAGAGACAAAAACCTTCTTTAAACAGCTCCTGCACCTTTTTTCTAAAGGATCTTCTTAATTTCAGTAAATCAACATCTTATGTATATTTCAGCAGATGTACCTAGAGGCAGATGACTCAGCAAGCGAAAGAGGGGCAGAGCAAAACACACATTCAAACACACAGTGGAACAGAGGAGCGCCAGATTAGTCCTCATTATGCAGCATTAATCATCTTTAATCTGCTCTTAATCCAATATCTTTACCCCACTTTATTAATGAGCCATACGTCAAGACTGGATTAGACTGCAAATACTGAAGATCTTATGGAAAGGGGGGATAGAAATAATTAGCAGGGAAGGGAGGTCAAGGAGGAGAAAACAAATGGGAGAAACACAGAGGAGAAAAATGGAGAGATATTTAGCAGATTAAGATCCAGGAATTCAGTTTGAGAGTACACAGTATTTTGAAAAAAACATTGGTATTAGGAGAGTGCTATTGGTTAAATAGTGAGGCAATAGTATCATGTAATCATTATCATTATCATGTAAACATTAATGTTGTGATTACATGCTGTTTTTTGACAGTTTTGGTTTGAAATATTGAACAGTAGTAAAATATCAAATGCAGGATACAGCAGTTTTCCTTTTTTGGGTAGGATTTTTTATAAAAGCTATACATTCAGAAGCCAGTTTTTTTAGATACACCAAGCCAAACAAATACCATTCAGGACAGCAATCCTTCAATAGAGTCTACTTTCATGTAGGGATGCCACAGTAAGAACATTGTTCTACAGAATAACAAGCTCATGACGACACCAGTCTAACCAATTACACTAGATACTTTTCAAGAAAAGATATTTGGTCGATGACACTCAGTGTAGAGTGCTGTAGTGAGGTGATGTAAACTGAACATGTCATACTGCTGCAGCTTCACATTAAAAGCGTAACACGCAAACAACAACATAAACTGACATAACACAAGTTGCCTTTTATTATAAAATGTACGAGAAATGCAGTGTGTCTGGGACTGAAGCAATTACCGCCATTTTCTACCAAACAAAGTTTTGTTTTGTTTTTGTTTATTTCTTTATTAGTTTTTTTGACTGCTAGCAATTTAAAGCTTTGCAGGGAGTAGGAACAATCAGGAAAAGCCACAGCGGGCTCTTAGATAAAATGCATCAGACAACAGGCTGCAATCTTGAACTTCTCAGCCACATACTTAACTCCTCCTCTCTTATTAACAATTTCAGGTTCCCTACTATCATTGGGTTAAACCCAAAATAACATGAATAGGCACTTTTGCATTTTGTTTTCATTCTATTATCCTCGGCCAACCTTTTCTCACACATATTTAAAGTGAAATCTAACTCCTGATACACTGTGCTGTGACTCAGCTGTGGTGTCTGTCATATGACTATGTGCTGATAGAAAAGTAAAATAATAATGATAATTTTCTCAGGAGAATGATGGCATTATATTCATTTCATAAACAGGCTGATATGCATTATGTTTGACAAAACTCAAAAGGCTGCTTAGTCTGGATTTTTGGAGTGTTTGAAACTGGGTCAGCACACTTTTAAATGTGCCCATTTTGAAGTCTCAGTATTTGATTAAAATTAAACAACATGAAAATCACAAAAAGCCAAAATTTAAAATGCTCTTAGTTGTTGTTGTTGTCTTTTTTGTGTCACCAAAGACAATATTGATACTTTCACACCGCCCTCCAATCTCAGTCATGTGTTTTATCACAATGCATGCAGATTAAAATAGAAGTTTACAGAAAAAGGACATAATTACATTTATATGCATGATCTCACCTCTAATGTCTTAACATCATATGTGTTTTTGATAGCAGTAGTAAAAGCAAGCTGCTGTAATCAGCATTTGTTAAATCACCATGAAGTGATGAAAATGGCAGACTAAATTAAGTATTTGATTACAATTTTCCTTGCAGTCTATATCCCTTTTAGAGCCATATAATCCCCCTAATTTAGTTGAGAGATAACAGCTAACTGTAATACTTGTTTCAGGAGATAGCAGGTCACCACATCATCATAGGCAATTACACACAGGGAGAAGAACAAGAGGGTTTTTTCTGTTGATATGGCTAGATATATTTCACAGATAATGCAGAGTTACACACTGCAACAACAAAGAAAGAGGTAGAGCACACGAAGGAAAGCTGTTTTTTTGCTACTGTCAGGACTTACTAATGTCTTCACACAAGGCGTGTTAACAAAAAGAAGAATCCTATACTAGAAATGCTTATTTTAAAGCTCAACCAGGTCTCACGGTGAGCTCTTTGTAACACCAAAGAAGATAATTGTCCTCTTGTGGTTCCATGTAGCATCGGTGATGCAGATTGACAGAGAGAAATCAATCATATAAGAACTAAGCGGAAATTCACTAGCAAGTGCTACACCACTAATACAACATTAACAGTTTAACAAAGCAAGGGAGTAGGAGATGGCAGGGAATGAATAATGGGAGTGAGGAAGAGGATGAATGTGGAGGTCATTTGATCGGGCTGGTCTGGGATGTCTTAATGTTGGTGGCTGGCGGGAAGGAGACTCAGGGTGGGGTTAACATCTGAGGTGAAGGTAGTCTGAGCACACCATGGACCTGGACTGTGCCTTAAAAGAGGAAAAGGAGGAAAAGGGGTATTATATGTATGTTTAGAGGGATGGGTAGGGGGAGGGATGGACTGAGAGAGTAAATGGATGAAAGGGGGTTTTGGCCAAAAATGGATCCTTTAATAATCTCAGTATCATCAATTAGGATGTGAAGTCTGGTCTGTGCCTGGATGCTGTCTCCCAGTGACTCCAAACATAATAACATAGGCTACCTCAAGCTCTCCACTATATATGCAGAGATTTGAGTCATTTCCTAAATTAATATTGATAAAATTCTATATTCTTAAGTCTAAAGGTAGGGGAAAAAATGTAGCACTGACAATGTTTGATCACTTAAGATGAAAAAAAATATAAGCTTGTTTGTTTTATTGGAGCTCCTTTGGAAAACATTTACTTTGCAGGTTGAAGTTTAATAGCTCAAAGGTTAGACAGGTAAAGGTAAAAAAAATTAGGAGAAGTTACTCATGTTTTGACTTTTGGAACATGTAGTATGCACTACTACTGCAACACTTTGAAGATGGAAAGAACATAAAAAACAGCAGGGAATTTAATGTTTACCACTTTAGAGGTAGAGTGAAAGGAGAATAAATCCAGTCAGTTAAAGGTCTTGCCTTGCATAGTGAAACGGATAAGTTTGTGCCTTGGGAAACATACATCTGCTGTAATTCAGCCTCTCTGCCTGCTTACCTCTCAGATTTAGCACTTAAAAGACAGGTCTCACCCAGTCGCTGAATCACCTTACCTGCCTGCTCCGAAATGGGCTGAGTTGGTGGGACAAGAACCAGCAGAGAGGAAAAAAATAAAGCAGAAGAGTAGAGGCAGATGAGAGAGTGTGGTGGATGGTGGTTTCTCTTGTGTTTTGATGAACTTTGGAGGTTGTGTTTCGTTTGTGCAGTGTTTCTCATTGACAGAGGCCAGGCAGGGCTGATGGGCGGTGGGAGCGCTGCTCAGCGCAACTGGATTTCATCATCATCAGGCTCTGGATAAAGATGCTGGGCAGCTTTTCACTCATTGCCAGATTGTTACGCTACACCAGCGGTAGTTTGGCTCTCAAGGGAATTATGTGTGAAGCTATTACCAGAATACGTCTACTGGTTGCTGTCACACTGATTGTCCATTGCCATTGTCTTTTTGCCTTTCTGCAGTGATCCCCTGTCATGAGCTCCAGCACTACAACCACCCGACCACTAAGCTTCAGAACTCACCCACCATCACCGCAAAACCTCCTTGCCGCCACCGCCACAGACCCCCTACTCACCAGCCTCACACGCAACCTGTCTATTCTCAGCTCTCCCCATACATCTCTGCTGTGCTCCCTCACCACGTGCCTACCAGTACGTCAGTTCTCCTCGGGCCTTTCTTAACGGCAGTCTCTCCATGAGTTGGTCGCAAGAACTCCACAACTTTCCCCATTTCACCCCCCTTTAACCCTTCTCCCTTTTGAAATAAATCCTTTTAAAACTGTGCCAGTCTTGGTGTCTGCTTTTGGGTCCTATAAAATATAACATGACAAGGAGTTCCTTAAAACTAGAGAATCTTGATGAAAACAGTATTTGTTATATGAGCTGGTAGAGTGTTTTTAATATATATTCAGCCTCACTGAACTAAACACCTGAGTGTATGAATGGGTACCTTGAGGATCTATAAACCGGCACCACTGGCATCAATACTGATCAGTACTTACCTCATACTCCATAATTTGTGAGTTCAATCCTCAATATGAAAGAAATGACTTGCTCTTTTTACTTCTGGCAGAAATTTTGGTTTTACCACAAATAAACAAACTTGTTTAAGACCATAAGAGGAGTGAAACACCAAAAACTACAGGATTCCACAATACAGCTCAACAGATCGGTTTGCGACCATTTCAGATACTGATAGCCATTTTAAATACACATACTTTATAAGTCTTCTATCCAACAACCAAATGATCAAGACATCGTATATCCTGTTTACCTGGAAAGAGTGTGTGTTTTTGTGAAATCTAGACCTATAACTTCTTTTCTCGGTTGTAAGCTTTTTCCCTCAGATGGAGGCTCATGTCTTCAGAGCAGTGACCCCAATCTAGTATGTGCTAATGTAGCTGCTTCAAAAACAGGTCACACATCAGACTTAAGCAGGCATTTAAAAATGCACAGCATGTATTTAAGAGCAGAGAGTAGCTTCATTTCAACTGCCTTGGGGTCGACTTGTCATATTTTTCCTGGCACTGGAGCCTTTTTTCAGCATTTGAGTGTTGTGGGGGGGTTGACTAACTTCTCTGATGATAGCACAGCAGCCACTGCTCAGAAAATCCAGAGCAACACAAATGTTTGGTGAGTTTACTATTTTAGCCCAGTTAGCAGTGCAGCTCCAGTAATGCTGAAATGCCTCAACATCATTTAGATTGCTGTGAAATTTTGTGGAGACATTTATGTTTAACAGAGGTCTAAATATTTACTTATACAGCAAAATATCTTCACATCTACTTGATGGTGTGGCACCAAATTATGTAAAGTGAACAGTATATTTCATATAGTGCTTATGATCAAATACAACAGCTGTTACAATGTTTTTGGTGCTAAATCTTTCCCGGCCCTCTCCAGCTGCTACAACTAGCTAAACACACCAGTTGTTACTGCTTGTTTTTATTAGTTTCTAGGTACTCTGTTTTACCTCTGGTCCAGACTGTTGCCTCCTCAAGATGAATCTTTGTTTGTCTTTGAAAACATTTTAAAATTTCTCTAGACTGTGGAAGCAAACACAACATCTGCATTTCAATTCCTTAACCTTGTGTCGCAATTGGTCGGCAATGGTAGAATTGTCATTGTGAGCATGTTAGTATGTTGGTGTTAGCATTTAGCTCAAAGAAACACAGTGGTAACTTCAGCCTGACAGAACTGGTAGCACGACTGTAATATGTTCCTGTTCTTTTTTAGCTTCCAGCAAAATGTTGCTGAAAAAAAAAGAATCATTCTTGTTCCCTTTTGAGATCAATGACAAAAAATTCACTTTTCGGGTAAGATGAATGCTATGCAACAAGGAAGTGGGAATAGAAATATTTTGTAAGCTGGAAAATGACAAACAAGGTGCATGTGTGCCTTTTGAAAAAGAAACAATAAAACATTGGAAATGATTTGGGGAGGTTGGCGATGTCATTCACTATTACTCACTACTTGACAGACTGGCTCCAGATTGAAGGAGATTTGTCGGCTTTCCTTTACCTCTCAGACTGAGTTCAGAGATTCACCCTTGGCAGCAGGTGAACTTATGATTTTACCCAGAATTCTTTGCACTTTATTTATATTCCTAACACTGTTTCAAGCAGCATTTGATGATGTCAGAAGAGACATTGCTTCACCTGCTCTGTTCTTTAAATCTTTTACTCCCTTTGCCTCGCTCTCTGTTAGGTCACATTTCCTCTGTCTCTCTTTCTTTATGTCTCTCTTCCTCCACATAGTCCTTCAAAATCATCATCATCATCATCATCATCATCATCATCTTCATGATCTCATAGTTTATCCCACATTTTTGAGCCACTCTCTCTCACATAGTCATCTTAGTGTCTGTCTTAGCTTGACTTGAATGATTTGTGGTCCTAAACGAGAGGTTTGTTCCTTCACTACAACACTTACAGAATATCAGTAAACTCTATATGGCCCAGTGTGGCATATGTGGCATTTACCATTCCACTCGATGAGATTGGTGAACATCTCATGCTGAAACCATAACCATCAGTGTGCTGTTGTAAAAGCCTCCATTCTTTTGTAAAGGCTTCTCACCAGGTTGCAGGCGTGCAGTTGCTGTTCCAGTTTATCCCAAAGGATGGAGTTCAGGTCATTTCTCTTTGTAAAACAATATTTCTTTATTAACCTTGCTTTGTAAAAAAATAGGTGTGTGAGCAATAACTGTTTCAGAAAAGTGATAAAGGAAAGAAAGCTTGTGCTCCACTGACACAACCACATAAGATCATCCCAGGCCCTTTTTCTTTCTGTGTTTGTTCATTTTTAAGACCACTAGTTTTGCTTCTAGCTGATTATGTTTCCGAATCACATGTCTATTTCAAACAAACTACACATACCCACTCAAAAATAAATGTCAGGACTTTCGTACGTGACGCTGAATCTATATGGCATTTGCAGTCTGTGAAATACCCAGCCATCTCACAATATGTGCTGGAGGGGGAATATACCTTTATTATTGTTAGGGATGATCAACACCAGACTGTTAACACCAGCATGCAAAACCAATTTTATGTTTAAGTGGTCCAAACTTTCCTGTCAGTGTAAATGTGCCTTTTTTTTTTTTTTACAGGGATATGAAGCTATAGCATCATTATTAATTCAAATTCAAAGAGATGACACCAACACAGAAAATAAGGTAAATATATCCAGACGGCAGAATTATAGTGAGAAATTCATCCTCTTTGGGAACTTCTTTAAGGTTATCCTGTGAACCTGCACATTATAGTCAATTTTGAAAACAATATTCATTGCAGTGTATTTTATTGGCATTGGGTTTACCAGTATTCTGTTGTAAGCCCTATAAACCGTGTTTTCATGTTGAACTTCGTTGCCTCAAATTTGGAAGCACGATCTCATCTTAAAATATACTCACATGTTTCAGCCATTAATGTATTTTTTTAAAAGATGATGCTGGTCTCTTCATTCCCTTTGGCTTTGTCTTTGAATAACCTTTTCATTAATTTTCTCTAATCCATTTTCTTTCAGTGTGAGTCTCTCTGCTCCGTCTCTTTGTGTGATTCGCTCTCCCTCACTCAATGTGGTTCTGCCTCTTATCCACAGCCTAACACCGTTTTCACATCCTTCCTCTCCTGAGCCGCATCCATATCAGCTGTGTTTGAGGAGGTGCTCTGAGTGGGTGTGTAAGCCCAGAGTTTTTGTCTGTATGTGTGTGTTGGCCCGTGAGCCAGCGTGTCTGGTTTCATTGTGCATGTAGCTTATGAGTGTATGTGTAAATGTACACAGGGCATCACTGCAGGCATGTGTTGATGGTTGATAGTATATGGTCCTAATCACATCCCCTCGCTTTTTTCTTCCAATCTGTCTCTGCTTAGCTCTCCCTGCTCTGATTTGGTCTTCTGCGGGCCGTGGTGACCAGCAGAGCAGAGAAATTGCCTGTTATCTAGGGGGTCGATTCTTCATGGGGGCCCGTAAATTGCTTTGTATTGACACCCTGTCAGAGTTGGGATCCTCAAGTTAACCCCAAGATCTGCCCTCACTGAGGTGACTCTCCCCAACACCAGCCCAATCTCATGCTGTCCCATTCTGTCTGTAGTGTGCTGGAATAAACAGCTGAAGTAAAAGTAGGATTGAGGGTGGATGAGTGATTAGTAGGTGCCCACGTCTGGCTACTTCAGAGGGTGCCTGCAAGATTCATCAACATAAATTTGAATTTTTAAAACAGTTTTAATGCCAGTTAGAGTGAAGTACAGTGAAGGCATCACATAATTCACATGGAAGTCTACAATATATGACCCTTGACAGTTCCAGTACCTGTTCCTAATCCTGTGGGAGGCATTTCATCAAAATCCATTATATTAGGATGACAGCTTTGGTGACTAGCTGGGCTCACACAGCCCACTAAGGGTGTAATAGATGTGACTGTGAAACACCCACACGGTGTTGGAAGACGAGATGTTTTGGAAGTGCCTGTCATGTTTGACAGGTCTCACATATGTACATATGTTAGATAGTGTCTTTTTTTTTGTAATTTGTTTTGCAGGGCCACTGCCAACGCAGCCCTCCCCCTAACAAAATGATGCAATTTTTGCTCTTAATTGTGTTTAAATGTTGGAGAAGAGTTTGCGAGACAAGTTGTATAGTAATAATTATTGTAATACTACTACTACTACTACTACTACTTATTATTATTATTATTATTATCATTATTATTATTATTATCTTTATATAAACAATAGTATCAACTGTAAAATAATAGTAATAATAATAATACATTCTTAAAACTGTTGTAATACAATGAGGACTGGGGCAGTAAGCTTATCTTGCAAATCTACCATGGTGCCAAAGTGATATGTGTTTGTATTGTGAAGTTAGGTGAATATTGAGACTCAATTTTTATTTAAATATGTTTTTTGTGTGTGCTATTTTCAACACTAAATCATGGTAAAAAAGTTGAATCAAAGGCTTCTCAAGACCATATATCAAGTCATAAATTAAGTCATTTTTCCAAAAGCAATGAAAATCTCATCAGTCAGTTCTAGTATAGTTAATGCTATACTGCATACAAAGGTGATAAATAAAACACTTACTGAAGTAACTTCTACATTTAGCTGTCCATCTCATCAGGCTATTGCAGTAACAAAAATATTATTAAGTATTCTAACGCTTTACACACAATCAAGCACTTGTTTTGTTTTTTTCTCTATTAAAATTCTTATTACTTGTTACCCAAAACATATATTTACCTGCTCAATATATCTTCACTTAAATTCAAGCCAATAACAGTGTTTATACCAGCTTACATATTCTTCAAATATGAAAGGTAAACCTTGGAATATCTGTTTGTCTATAATTGATTCAATATTTCTGTTCGTTTTTGCAGATGTAAAAAATTTAAAAAACTGAAATAAAATTATGTTGTCACTGTGACTTAAAGTCGATATAAGATAGTAAGAATTATTCTCCCATAAATGATAAACTTCAGGTCAATGCTTTTGTTTTTCTGAAATTAATATGTTTTCAGAGCGAAACTCTTGAGTAGCCATTTGTTGTGTTAGGGTCTAACCACGGAGCTTTCCCATTCTGTGTGTACAACATTAAGAGGATGTCGTGTGGGAGGTGGAGTGGCTCTACTAAGGCTCTCAGCATCACTCCATCACTGGCCTCCTCCCCAATAAACACTGGGACCGCATCCAAACCTCCCACTGCACTTTGTCTCCGACCGTTATGCAGCTATACAACACAGCAGTGGACAGTGTAGTCAGTGTAGACAGTGTGATTGTGTGTATGTGTGTTTGTGTTATACTCTGCAGTGAAGTGTGCTTTAAGAGTGTGTGTGTCTGTGAGAGAGTCTAAGAGAGATGGATTTAGGAGGAGGTGAGAGGTAGAAAGTGTGTAATGTATTGTGATAGGAAACCCACTGGGAATGACATGAGAAGCTCTGCATATCTCATAACTTACACACCCAAACAGACACACTGGCTGGCGTAATCCTCCTCCTTTTTATATGTTGGTGTGTGTGTGTGTGTCTCCTGTGAAGCGCTGCAAGTCCAGGTGGTTGAACCTAATCCAAAGGACACCCTGGAGAGCCGCCTATCTTATATCCCCTCTCTCTGGTAAGAGAAAAAAATAGTGCGTATGCCATTGGAGGTCTGCTGAGTGTGTGCACATGCTTTTTTATTCTAACAACTAAATGTCTTTATATCCCGAAGACATAAAGAACAGGACAGGAAGAGGCAGAAGATTAAGTTTACAGCAGTGCAGGGTAAGCACAGGAATCAAAATGGGTAAATGTGACATCATTTTGGGTGTGCGATGAAAAGAAAAGAGAGAAAATCTCAGATGTATGCAAATAAAAAGGAGGTCAAGGAAAGAAATGTGAGCTTCTCCTTGATGTTAGCTGTTTGTCTCTTTTCTCCTCTGTGTCTCAACATTACGATACCAGGAAAAAAGGCACAGACTGCAGGCTGGTTCGCAGCTCTGGTTGGCACTAGACCAGCATCAGTTTTTGCTTGTGTGTGCGCAGGGAGGGTTAGTAGAGACAACAAGTTGTGATAAACTTTCTTTCACTCAGTTTATAGGTCTAAACTATTTTCGGAGGTAAAATAGTTTCATAGTGGGCAAAAAATAGATGGTCTGCACATGAAAAATATTTTTTTTATCTGCAGTACAATGAAAAGACATGATTTAGGGGGATACTGACCAATGTTGTTGTCTGATGGGGCAGCAGCTATCCATTATTTCAGTAATTGAGTAATGTACCAATTATTCCTGCGATTAATAGAGTAATCCCTAAGTGCACAGAAATGTTTTCATAAATAAAAGCAATAGTAACATAAAAAGGACAGAATAATAAGACAGTCCAAGATCTTATATAATGAACAAACAACTAACTGCCTTTTCCTTAGGAAAAACTATATTTTTATTGGTTAGACTGTAGAAATATCTGTCTGTTCAATTTGTACTAAAACTGTTATCTCAAAGTAACGTCTATAACTAACAAGACCTTGAGTCCTCCTTACATTAATGTTTCACAAGCTTAGCTTTGTCTAAACGGTTGGCATCATTGCACTGGTAACCGTTTTTTTTTTAAAGAAAACATTTTTTTAGGTGCAAAACAAACAAATAAACAAACAAAAAAAAGAATTTATAAATAAAGAAAATAACATGGTAAAATAACATATTACCATGTACATATAAATTCACATTAAATGCAATTCATTCATTTTAATGTTGTAATGTTAACCGTACCTTGTGTCATATTTATTCTGCACATATAGACTGGGTGTTTTTTGTGGAGATGCTGATGCATTGAGTAGTGCCATAGTGGTGGGTTAGTTTTAAGTAGTTACACTGTTTTGTTTGTGTTTTCAACTTGAAATGGTCCCACACTTTGGACATTGGTTTTTATTTTTTTCTGCCATTTCTGCTCACATTACAACAACATATCCATAGCAGCATGTTGTGCTGCAGAAATAAACCTTTGTTGTAAACACCATGCTCTGTATAGCTTCCCTAAATAAAACAATGCCTCAAGGCAAAGAATTTCGCCACAATGATTTTTAATACTGGAATTACACAATTTACTTAAAAAAAAGGTTTTTACCTCAGTTGTCCCACTTCTGCTAATGCAAATTCTTTGTGTCATGATTGCATTGAATGAAGAGGTGCAATAAAATTCAAGGCAATATTGACTATTTAAGGCACTGAGCTTTTCATTTAGTGTTTATAGTGCAGCTTATAGTGTTGCATAACTTTTTTTGTAGTCATTTGTGTTTTTGTGTTTAATTAGGCTTTTTGAGTTTTTCTTGTCTTTGGGGTTGTATGGGGTAGTATTTTTTTACTTGTGGAAGATATTCTATTTTTTAAGTATTCCAAAAAGGACCAAAAAGCAAAAACAAACCCAGCAGGTAAAGGTAGCAAAAGGTGAGCTTTAAAGTAAAAAAGCTGATAAGGCAAACAAAAACTGAAGAAACAACAAAAGGTGATACACAAACTAAAAAGAATCTGTATAAACCAGCAAGAGGTGAACAGGCAGGACCAAGGAACAAAAGCAGAACTACTGAGCAAAAAGAGAAGAATGAAATCAGAAAAAACAGTCAAAACAGATGAACTGACAGATGACAGAGAAAGAGACACAGATAAAACTCGTGACTTATCAAAGAGTGTAGAAAAGTAACAAAGACAGTAAGTAAAAAGTAAAAAGTTTGATAAGAAACTACAGAAATAAAAGACAAAATAACTAAAAATGCAGACCATAACAGCAGCCTTCTTCTACTGTCATCTATTGCGCATAATTATATCTTTATATAAATTATGATGATACTATTATCACTAATTACATAATGCATATTTTTTCTTATCATTACTCATTACAATATCATCTAATCGTATACAGCAGACCCCCCTGAAGACAAGAAAAATGTAATGAAGGAATGTAATGTTTATACACTTTTACTAACTTAGTGATTGATGTTTAAAAGCTTAATAACTTAAGCAGCTATATGTATTAGAAGTGGTATATGTAAGTATGCAAAGCTTTCCAAAGCCTCAAATTGCAGTGTTGTTTTTTCTCATTAAGCAGCAACTTCAGTATCAGGCAGATATTTACCAAACTTCAGTTTCACACTCTGTAGAAGCCATTTTATAAATTTCAAGGGCAGCTTGAGCGTTTTCCATCTCTGTGTTTATGTTATGAAAAGATGAGTCTCTGTCATCAAACTTTCTTCTTCTATTTCCGCTGCTCTCAAAAAAATGGATGGATAACAGGAGACAATGAAAAAACACAAGAAGTACGCGAACCCATTTAGTCTACCTCCTGAGCTTTTTGTGACATAAATGCATCTTTCCCATATGGTGATACACAGATAGTGAGCAGCAGTCTTGGCTGTGGTCCACCTCTATTTGTAAAGGTCAATATGTTTACTTTAAAGAAGTGTTCTCCTGCAGTGAGCTGCCGAGGTCTCCAGAGAGCCAGAGAAAGGTGAGAGAGGAGGGGGGAGGGTAGAAAAAACATTTCCCTCAATACAAAGTCCTGCTATTATTCATGTGGAGTGTTGAAATATACTCCCTGCAGACCTGTGGTGTGTACTCTCACGGGGACTCAGCTGGAGTCAACTCCATTTTCAGCCCGTTGAAAAAAGTGGCGTCTTGTGGAGGTGGAGAGCAGTGGAGAGACTCGGAGGTGATGCCGGCACACAGGTGTTAAACGCTTAAATGCCAGTACCTGCCAAACACACATGCAGATGCAAACACACAGTACAAATGCATCAGTGCACTTATTTGTTAACACATCCTCTAGCCACACACATACACGTATCATGAGACACAATGGGCCCTATCGGCGCAAAGGCGGTGCACCAGTGGCGCATGTGTCTTTGCTATCTTACACCCAAAGCAAACAGCATTTTTGTCACAAGTGTAAGATAGGAAATCCACTTGCGCC
>JAPZDZ010000002.1:7247807-7260727 GCA_029783805.1 Acanthurus tennentii | reverse complement strand
GTCCTTTGAAAATATTTTTGATCACAAAATATGAAGTTTGAAGTAAACAGCGTGTGTATGGGAGTGTGTGTATCTAGTGTTTGGCTAAGATGCACATAACTCTTTCATTTATGTGAGCTCCACACACACGTTAAATGTCAAATTGGGAATAACTGTATTCATAATGCCAAATTAATCTCAATGGACGGGACAGGATCGCAACTGTTGGATCGTCTTTAACAGATCAGTCACTGATAGCGGGAGCAAACTTCCTTGTTCTTGTAAGCGTATTTATTTGATCAGAAAAACAAGGATTAAATAATAATTATCTATAACACGAACCCTAAGCCAAGAGTTCTGTCTACTCACTGCTGAATCGCCTTTCTTCGTTTAAATTCAATATCAACAAGCAGCTGAAAGAAAAACAGTCCGTCAACCACTAAAAACCATGTGTATTCTATTCACAAAATGAATTTAAATTTTTAGGTGTGTGCGTGTGTGCCTGCGTGTGTGCATGCATGCGTGCCTGTGTATGTGCGCGTTTGCCTGTGCAGGCGAAAATATATTGTAGAAATAGATATGACAAATTATGGAAATGTTTGCTTTATAAACGATTTGACTTAAGGGGGAATCAGCTGAGAGCTGTCTGACACAATACATTCATTGAGCGTTGTCCCCATCCAGCCGAATAAACGAATGAACGAACAAATGAATAAATACATAAATAAATAAATCCTTGTAGTTCAGCCGTGTACGCCATGCACCAGTGGCGCACCAGTCTTTAAAGGGAATGAGAGCGGATTATCCCATTGGTTCATGCATTTTTGGCCAGAGAAACACCCATGAAACACCTCTGAATTGATGAGATGATTCTACACAGCTGATTGGACTACCGGCTGTACGCCATTGGCGCAATGCTGCTCCTGGAACAAGGCAGCAAAGGTTTACCTGGAAACTCCCATGAATTAATTTTTAACTTTCCCCACCCAATGCGCCACTGGCGAACGGGTCAAAGTGTACGATAGGGCCCAATGTGTCCAATGGGGCCATTAGGCACATTTTAACAATATTCTATAAGATAAATTTTTCTTAACTCTAATTATCCTACTTTCGAAGATGCTTAGACACATTAGCATTAAAATGGCAACATTTTAGAAAATTTTGAATGGGGAAGCTCTTCACAGAACTCTATCTTCTCGAGTGGCATACACAGATTTACCCATTGATATTTAGCTATGTATATATCTATCTGCCAATCAGACAGTCACAACACAATTACTTTGGCTTCCTGTAAAACATACAAAAAACATGAAAAAAAAACAATAAAAAAACAGAGAGTTAGTAGAACAAGTAGAACAGAGTAGAACTGCCACTCTTTTCAGTGTGGGAACCACTGGCTGAGGGCACTTTCTACCCTTGTAGAACTAGGGTGATAATATCGTAACCTTTGTTTTATCTCACACAGCTTCTGCCCTACTCTAGACTCTATGGGTACAGTAGGCAGGGCCAGATGAATGTTCCCCCTGCTGCAAATCAAGATGAGTCATCAGACTAGTCAACTGATCCTGACCTATGACAGGGTAGTCTCAAAGAACGCAGAAAAGTAAGGGGCCCCATCCCACCCAGTCACACCCACCTAACCTCACAGGGGCTGGAAACAGACACCCTGCAGTTCTCACATCCTGGGTCATCACAGCACTTGGAAGACAAACTGGTGTACATTGCAGAGGGGGGTTGTCAACAGATACTGGAAAGACAACAGGCAGTCAAGCAGCATGCAGCTGGAGTGAGACCACAGGTAATATATCTTGCTCAATAGGTGACGTCAGAACAAGCAGCAAGACTGTCTTAAATAACAAAGCCTAAAAAAAGAAATGTTATGGAGGTTTATTTCCACCAGAGCTTTGAGAACCAGGAGCAGTTCTTTGGACTAGCCAGTAGATTAAGACTCCTGTCCTGTCATTGACATCAGATTCTTCACTATTTTTCCCTGTAACAGACAATAGTGCATCTCACTCTCACTGCTCAGAAAGTCTGTGTGGTCTGTGCAGAAAACCAAGTCTGTATGTCAACTCCCAAGGCTGGGACACATTGTAGTATCAGGCAGAACCATGGGCGACAGTAGGCGTTGTGCCTGTGGGCGCACAATGACCATGTGCCACCTTTATAAGGCAAGCTTTTCCCAGCTGTATACAAGTTGACGTCGGTATCTCCCAGCACTCTACCAGCACTTAGGGTGTAAGCAGAGTGGTCATTTGGGGGTATGGGATGCTGTGGTTCTGTCTGGTTCTGTTTAAACCTAGAAGTGGCTACAGCAGCTGGGGTAAGACAACTGTGTGCCTCAGGCCTTTTGTCTTCCTCCAAGCATTTTAAACACTGTGTCACCAGTGATATGGAACCAAACAGTCCCTCGGTCACAATCCTAGATACCAGATTTCCTATAGATCTCTCTTCTGAAAGGCGGCTGGTCCCAGACAATCTTGACCTGAGCCAGCGGTGGCAAAACATGTCACATGGCCTGCTTGGCAATCAGCACAAGACTGCGGCGGCTCAAGACTGCTCCGTGCATGCTTCGCTTCAAGGCATTCAAATTAGCATGAATGAAGGTCTGCAAAGCAAACTTAGTTTACTTTTTAATGGTTTAGCCACCAAGCTGGGTTGCCTGCTGGTGGCTAGAAATACACATCTATTTAACTTTACCTCTTAAACCTTTATTTAAAAAGGGGCAATAGAACTCAATTTGACTTGCAATTTTTTTTTTCCTTGTGTAACTTTGACGATTTGGGAATTTAAAAAAGTAGCATTTCCGGATTGAGCAAAACTTAACACAGTAGCCTAGGAAATATGCTCTTTTGTTTTCTAGCAGAGATTGAGATGAGACAATTGATACCTCTTTCAAATATCCCTTAAACAGTAACCTGCCTACAGTCAGCAGCTTCTTCGTTTTGCACAAAGACTTGAGACAACTAGAGCTGGGAGACAATTTGCCATTTTACAATGCTAGACTGTTTCTTGGCTGGAACGAGTAGCATATTTGAGGCTGGTTGCCTGGCAACTGCTCAGAGTCAAAAAATGGCCTTGAATTTTTTTTTTTCAATAGATGTTTGAGTTGTGAGTTGCAGTGCCATGCAGGACTTTTCCTGTCAGCTGTGTCTAGAAGTTTAGATTAAATATCTTTTCTCAGACAAAATCCGTTACTTTAAAACAAATTTTCTCCGCTGTGAGTGATACTTCAAAAGATGATCAACTCTGAATAAGAATAGAGTCATCTTAAGATAAAATGAAATGTTACAATTTTCTTGTTTTGCTAGTATTGTATTTTTTTTCACACACGAACTTCACAAGCACAGACACCACATTAACAACATCCCTCTTCTGTCCTTCACACAACTCTCCCATTGCGCCCTGTCATCACGAAACGAATGAGGAAGACTGAGAGGTGTGAAAGTGTGCCTGGACCATGCAATCATGCCTACTGTTAAATCTTGTGTGTGTGTCTGTGTGCGCGCGTGTGTGTGTGTGAGTACAAGTTGGTGTTTGTCTCCCAGCCTGTTTGCTTGCACAAGTTGCCTGCCGTCTTGTGTGTGTGTATGTGCATGCATTTTGACAGTATCCTTGTTTGCCAGGAAAATGTCTCTCCAGAGACTAACAGCATGATGCCACTCTTGTCCGAGGTGTCAGAATGCTGTTTCCTCCAAACAAAGTGATGACATCCTGTCTGTGACTCAGACCGCCCGCACAGATTCACACTGGAAGGAGTGGACAGCTCTTGCCTCGTAATTCAAATGGAGCACTCAAGTGGGCTCAAGAATAAGAATAACTGACACATTTTGATGATATGTGGCCACTAAGTCAAAAAATCCAATACTAAAAATTCAAGCCTGGTTTTGCCTGCTTTGTGCCTATATACTGTAGTTCTTGACATGACAGGATGCGATCAGCAGTGATGGCTGACAGTGGCTTCAACAAAAATGCCCTTTCTTGTCAGTCAGCATTGCAACACTTCGTATGATAAAGCAGCACATGTTCTTATGTAAGTAGGACCATTAGAAAACCATAAGAGTAGGAAAAATATTGAGATGATGTCAAGGCAGAATTACTGCCACTCACCATCACCAAAAAGAAATTCTGAAAGCCTCATTTGAAAGCTAATGCACTGCCAGTCTTAAATGGATGTGTAATTTTGATTCAATCAGTGTCAGCTCATGGCCTCAGCTGAAATTAACTGCCCCCGTCTCAAAGGCAGGTGTTAATCTTTGGACTCACTGTGAAAGTTGTGGTCTGACAGCTTCTGTTCATATTTTCAGCCTGATAAATGTTGCATTTGTGGTCTCGGGGAATGAACATTTTTCCACATGTACTTACAGCAATATTTCAACTTTGTGCTACAATTCAAACTTTTCAGAATTTTTTCTACTAACATTTTTGCAGAGCTGATGCACATTAAGTTGATACCACTCTAGTAACTTTTGGAGTCTAATATTTCTACAGACAAAACCTAAATCGTGTCAGGTTTTTTGACAGTTACCTCGCATGTACATCCTTTATCACCATGACTAGCCTTCATTGTAAGTGGGTTACCGGCCCACCAGCCAAACCAAAATTCCTGCATGATCATGCATCACAAAAATAGAGATAAATAATCAAAAATCTAAATCTGAGTTTCTAAGAGTAAACAAACAGGCTATGGATCCAAATCCTGCTTATATCATTACAGTGCACAACACAATAAAACTCCACAAAATTAAATCTGCTGAAGGGTAAGCCCAAATATGCTGAATTTATGATTTTCTACACACTAAAAATGATGCGAATAAGTTAGAGGCGGTTTACCAGTATGACCTCTTCACTTCAGCAAGTTTTAAAAACTGCAACAAATTCCAAAGATGCAACATGTGAGTCTAAAGAAGACCTCATGGCTTCATTAATAGAATCAGAAAACCTGTTGGGAAAACAAAATGAAAAAGATACATTCATTTTTGGTCAAGCCTTGAAAACACAGTATTACCTGAACATGAAACTAACCACTGTCGGAACCATTTACCCTTTAAGTTTGAGGGATCCTTAAATGGCTAAATTTTTTGATGCTAGGTTATCAAATGTGGCCAAAGGACTGTTTGGATGTGTAGGGTCTTTCAAATTCTATCATGGGGTCCTTTGTTCAGAGAATATTTTGAGAAGGCCTGTTGTGCAATCATCTTTAAAGCACTCACAGTCCTATGTACACACTGTAAACCCACGCTATCCAATCATTGATATGGAAACAAGGCAAATATGAGAGTAAACATTCAGTTATTTAACCTCAGTTGTCCAGCAAAATCTTTTTTTTAACAAGTTTGAGGTAAGAAATGGGATATCCAAGTTGCCGGATCTTCTTTATACTGCATTCCAATTTCCTGGCAGTGTTTGACTCTAAAAAATGATGCACATTAAACAAGAGAAGTGACTACATCAAAAGACATATACCCGAAGCTTTTTTTTATTTTCAGTTGCTGATCATCGCATATTGCATGTTTTTTTTAGCACTTGTTGGAAAGTTTAACACTACCAGCTAATGAGCTGCAACAGGCTGTGTGCAGTAAATCCCAGCCTTGCTCGCTAAATTCCATATATTATATTATATTATATTATATTATATTATATTATATTATATTATATTATGAATATTATGCATTCTTAACACTAAAAATGGTATAACAACTACAGCAACAAACATGAACCTTAACAAATAATTAATAATGTTTAAATTTTTACATGTTAGAATTACATTTTAAATAGCTAGTAAAACTTTTCAAATGTAGCCATTTGTCCTCTGTTTCAGAAAATTGTTGAAGAGCAATGTTAATACTGCATCCATTCCTACACAAGACATTAGCAATGACTCACCTGCACACTCAAGAGTAGATTTTTCTGAAGTTGTAACAAAAAGAAGGACCTTAAGAAAACAAATACACAGACTGACCCTGCAATTCCCCTCAGAGCTTAACAAAGCGTTTTAGTGTTATGCAGGTGATTGTTTTGGTTTTATGGCCCATAACTCCATTGCTTAGGTCCCACTGCTGTGATCAGTGCCATTTCTAGTAGCAGCAGACAGCTATTTTTTACTGCAAAAGCTCTAAAACTCACTTTACACTACCTGAACAGCACCAAGCAGCAGAGAGAAAAAGAAGGCAGCTGGTACACTCAGTGGAGCCTGTAACTTCTAAAGACCAAATATTCCCCTCAGAAGTTGGAAAAGATTAAAGCAAGGTATAAGGTTAGTGAAACTTGAACTAACCTTTTCAAGGGGGATACAAACATACCTCCAAATGATCACTACTGTTGCTAGTGTCTGCTGGATGTGTATATATTCAACAGTTTGCTAACATGTTAAGTATGCACCCAAACCTTTGAAGAAAGAAATTTACGGACAGATTATGATTTTTAACAAATTGCATTGTATATTTTGCCATCTTGGACGTCAGTGTAGTCAGTCATTCATTTCTGAGATCTAATTATGTACAAAGTTGCAGTTATGAAGTCTGTCAGTGCCAACGAATATTCAAAATAAGTGTAAAGATCTAAGGGGTGTTAAGGTTCGCCAAAGTGTAGGGGAAGAATAAAAAGTTTTTCTATGCATTGCAAAAATTTACCACAGGCTGACTTCCTGTTACTTTTGTCTTAATGTACATACTTTTGTGTGTGTGCAAAAGTTTTCTGCACAATAAGGGTTGATTACTTTTCTAGTGTGCTCAGTTTCAGTTTTACCTATTCATAAAGCATTTTAGTCGTCAAGATTAAGCTGTTTTCAAATTGGTTTTGCACTATTTTGATCTAATTGTGAAAGTTCAAGGTTTTTCCTTTCCTAAAGCAACAAATTCCACTTTTTGGGAGATAAAGATGCTTTCTGTCTTGCCAAGGATAAACCAGATCTTGTCAATACAAGCAGCTATTTTAGGATATGTACAATGACCTATGAATTTCAATGTTGTTGTTTTTTTTTTAATTTTATGGGATTGTATGAAAACCATTGGAAAAGTAATGTTTAAATAATAAGGTAAGACCTTAAAATGAAATGAAATAACTAAGCAAATAATAAAGCTTCTTTTCCTCTGAATGTTGAATGAAAAAACAGTTAAGTCTGAATTCCTTTGAAGAGCTGCCTGGGGTGCACCCATCTCTGCTGATCACGACTCTGCGTCTGCTCTCCGGGGCCCTTTCTCACAGGGTTCATGATCAGAGAAGCTGCTCCACAGACAAACACTCCATGTCACATGTCTTGGAAAACCACAAGTGTTTTGCTTCAAAAAAGAAAAAAAGACCAAAATATACAAAGAGGATATAAAGAGTTTGAAAAAGCTTTACAACACGGGGGCAGAAGAATCCAATCTACAGGTGTGTCACTCCCAGTGGTGCTAAAAATTTAACATCCCAAAATTAATTAATTAATTAATGATAAGTTATATTAAGAAATGAGAAGTAAGAAAATAAAATGTGTCAATGCTGTTGAACAGATATCACCAAAAGGTTCATGATTTGCTTCAGCTGGACTGAGAGGGCCAATAATTCTAGCTGTGATCTGACAACACACTGCACTTGTACTAGGATATTAGTGCACCAGACTTCAGTTTGAATACTGTGTTGTATGTTTGTTTTACATTTAAGGCAAGTTCAGGAAAACAATGTAGTTTTAGAGTTTTAGATTTGTTATAAATACAAACTAACAAAACAATTTCCTATTAATTAACAGGTATACATGAGCTTCTATACACATATAATCAGAACCAGAACCAGCCAGACCACCCCAGACAGAGAGGAAAGAGAGCCTGAATTAAATCCATGAGTCCAGCTTGGACATAAGGCTGCTTCTGACTAATGTTCCTTTATTTCCTTTATTTAGAGAAATTCCAAGGATGTTTGTTGTGTATATATTTTGTATGAAATTTGTTCATGATGTTATTATACAAGAAGCCTTTGTTTCTGGTGCTTTTAAGTGTGAAGAAACCACAGAGGTGTATCCTAACTGGGACACACACACACACACACACACACACACACCGCCATATATGGGTATTGCTGAGAGGCAAATATGGTTATGGTTTGTATGTAATGATTTACCCAGGATTATTGTCGACAAGCTAGGTATGGCAGTGTCATCTACACTCATGCACATAATATTTGGGTCAACTTAAATACAGTAGTTAGTATATAGTAGTAGTATATAGTATAGTATATATATAGTAGTTGTGACAGCAGGATTGTTGTGTAATCACATATTAAATGTGTGCACCGTTAAGAAAACTCCTAAACTTGGACCTACTGTTAGCCTAGATGTCTTGCCTCTCTGCCTGACTGCCTCAACTCAAGAGGACAAATCAGGGCCAAGCACTGCACAAGCATCAGGAGAAGGGAAAGATAAAGAGGAAGAGGGGAGGGAAAGTGTCAGAAAGAGAGGGAAGAGAACCAGGGCAAAGAAGTGGAAGAAAAAGGTGGAGGAAGAGAGAGAATCCCTTACTTTCTCAGTCTAAAGAGAACATAAGTTATCGGTGAGAGGCAGATGTATGGACAGAGGCAGAGGCCAGTGACTAGGCCAACGGGTTTTGTACTCTGTTAGAATGTTTGGTGGAGAACTAAAAGAAATATTTGTTTCACAATTACTTTCATCTGTCTTCGCTCTTTTGTATTTATTTCTGATGTATGTTAACCATAAACAGATAGTGTATGTTACTGAAATGCTGCCTCTGCCATACACATAATATAATGATTACATTTTAACTGTATTAGTAACATGAGACAATACCGTACACTTCAATTTGTTGTCTGGAGCTCAACCAGATCTTAATTGTTGCTCTGCAGCAACACCTCCTGTGATGTATGTGTGATGAGTCAAATGTTTGAGTTTGACCTATTATCTTGACCAATTCTTGACTTGCTGCCTGAGGGAGAGAGAGGCTATTTTCATGTGTGTTTGTGGACACTTCCTGCATACACAGAGAACCACTAAGCCACCCAGTTGTTCCTCGGTACCTGCAAAGGTGGAGAAAGCCCATTTTCCAGAAGAAGATGGAATTATCAAGGCTTTTAACTCAGTCAACTCCGCTGATTCTTCTACTGCCCCGCCGAGGACAGCCCAACTCATCCTGCTGTAGGTCTCTACAGCGGCCTCTGTGAATGCATTCAAACCAATAAAGCAGCGAGGCAGATGGGACACAAGCTCGTCACTCCAAATGACTTTAGTGAAAGAGCTTCTCTCTCACCGATACAGTACGCTTGCCATGCAATTGGAAAGTGTTTTCTGTCAACTTCACAGACCACCACGTTCTTTTTTATGCTTGTCTTGTGAATGCTGTTTGTTGTTGTGCTTACAAGGTGTCGATTTTTGCATTTCCACTTGGTGTATAACTTAGCTGTTGTTAGTCTGTGCCACTGTGTGTGCACTCACAGTACACTGTATTCCTATCTGGAACAAAGACCAGCAAACTGTAGACGTGCTTGCTCTTCTCCTTTTCTTCTTTTCTCCTTGCTCTCCTTGTTTCCATGTTCATCATCTTAAATACCTTTCCATTGTGCTCTCCACGAGATCCTATTTGCCAACCCCCCCTCCGTACCTCTCTATGCGTATTTGTCCCCCTCACATATACACTCATACAGACACACATATACACAAAATGACACACAGATGTTTGCATCATGTTGGTTTATTGTTTTTGCTGGTTTATCATTACTTCTGTGGTATGTTCTTCTTCTGTTATGTTTCAGGACAGATGCATATTGTTTGAAATGTATTGATGCAGTGATCAATAATTTTTTATGTAAACATTTGTTAGCTGTGCAAGAGCTTTCCTCTGTGGTTGTTTATGGATTGTTAATTGTGAAAACAGCTGGTGGAGTTAGTCAGCGCTCGGGCTGACACCTCCCAACCTATTTAGGTGTTTAATATTTTCTAAATGTTAACAAGTTTAAGGAATTTCTTTCCATCTTTGAGACTGAATACAGTTTGGTAATTGATCCTTGATCCCAAGGTTTACATTAATAATTCAATTTGTTTAGTAAAAATTGTAGCTTATTAAGTATCTGTAACCAAATCTCCTTTTAGTAGATCCCCTCTTTGTAGTCTGATAAATACTCTGTATGTGTAGCACGTAACAAGCAATCATTTACACTGTATGTATATATGGTGTGCTAATCTTACAAAAGCTGCTTCAGGACTCCAGTCAAAATCAGAAAGTTTTAGGTAAGTCTACTGGTTTTCTGACCTGTCCTGTTGAGGCATTTTTATTTACAGTTACTTTCTGCTTAAATGTATTTGTGTAACAGAAATGGCTCATAGGCCAAAGCTGCCAGCCATGCAGCTTTGCTGTAACTCTCTCAACCTTCATACTCACCAGGTGGCTTGTGGTCCTCTTCTAAGTGAGCCTCTTCTAGGTCATCCCCTACCAAAGCACATATGTTGAGCAGAACAACACATAGGGTCGCCACCTGTTCACAAAGCAGAGCAAAGAAAATAAATGTTTGTTAATATATGAAAAATCAGCACCATAATTAGAGTGATGCAGTGTTATCTTACATGATGTTTACAATGTTTAGGCAATAATCCTTTTGAGTCAGGGATATTACAGGATATAAATAGAAACATATGAATAGTTCATCACTATGTGCACAAATGTGAGAATGGACTTTTTTTGAAAAGATGCACCCGAAACAAGTTTTCAGAATTCTAAAGGTGAGTCATGGATTGATTGAAAGATGATAATCAAATTGTTCTTCCCTGATGCTTTGCAATGGCCTCATATATCCTTCCATATTCTTATATCCCTTTCCTGTAGACATGGGTAACCACCATCAACTAGGAGGATTTCCCAGGTGTGGGGTTATTCTCCCTAGTTTGGATCAACTTTTTTTCAAGTATCATAAACGCTTGGATACTTTATGATATGCTTGGTCACAGTCTGCTTGAAACACTCCAGGGGGCAGCTTACCGTTCTGCTAGTCTTGACCACCAGGATCACTCTCCCATTTTACTCTTATTTGGTAGGTTTCTATTGTCCCAGCTGCCTTGGCAAACACACAGTGCTGAGCAGAGCTGGCAAAACGTTCTAAAGCCTCCTTTACCTCACTTTGTGTGTGTGGGTGCAAAACAAACTGGGGTAGGACAGCTACTACCTCATCTGCATTCCTGTGGATTATTTTGTGGACAGTTGAAAGAGGAATATCAGGAACCCTGGAAAGAACCCTGTGAGTGAAGCTGCTGGCCATCCGGACAAGGAAACGTGGCTCCTTGGAGTTTGGCTCCATTCATGTTGCCCTGTCTGTTTCACAAGCAGCATCTGTAAGCCTCTTTCTCCTGAGTTTACTGCATACAGCCTGTGGTAGGCAATTAGCTGGTAGCGTCTGACTTCCCTTTTGTTCCCACTTGCTGATCATAGCATTTGCAAGTTTATTAGCACAGCATTTGTTAGAAAGCAAGATACTTCTGGCTAATGACTTACCACAGGCTGTATGTACTAAACTGCAAGCTAACGGTAATGTAAGTTAACTCCCTAACTTTAATGGAAAATTATATGATCTCATCGCACCAGAAAGTGGTAAAACAGCTTATGGTACAATCATGAACCCCTCCAAACACATTAGAGATGCTTAACTTCATTTATTGACAGAGGAAAAAAATGTCGGAGAAAACGGGGAACCAGTTTATTAGTGCACTAATTTGCTCTACATTTGACAATAAAAAATAATGTTTTATCTAATCTACCTGACTATGTTGTTGGTCAAGGGGGGTCACAGCAAGACGATGACAATGCTGATGACAATGCTACGTTTAAATTTAGCCCTTTAGTCCAATACCACTTTTTAGCAATGTCTTTTCAATTTCTTTTTTCTTTTTTTCTTTTTAAAGACACATACCTGCAGATTTGCTATACTGCTTCATTCAGTCTCTGAATGCTTGGCCAGAGTCTGCCCTACGTTTGATAGGACCTGACTTGAAAGAAGCATTCCAATACAGAAGCATCATTGAATTTAAAAAGCACCAAATGTTTTTCTGATGTCAAACTTTTAATTTGCAGATGTCCACCATATAATCTTTGCTATCTTATTGCTGCTGTTCACATTCCCATGGATGCAAAACCAATAAATATATGACAAAATGCACTTCTAACACCTGCACTGAGCTTGAAATAACAGAAGACTTTACAGCTTTAAGGCTTTGTGTCACTTTTTTTGTGTAAACCTAATGGATGCAGAACCTCAGAATTTTGGAGGATGGAATGTCAGATTGAAGTGGTTTTCTGTGAAGTAAAGATAGATTTCATCATTTATTAGGACTATTTAGCATATTACTGGTCCAGTGATGAGTTTTTTCATTCAGTGACACAGAATCTAAAAGAAATTGCATTATGATGCAATTCTTCCCTCTTCAGTTTTTCATATAATTATATGAAAACACAGTGAGTCACACCTGAAAGGGGAAGTTTATTTGCTGAAAAAGGTTATTTGCATTCTTGTCAAGCGTTAGATAAGGGCATCACTGTCTCAGTCTATATGACACGGATTTTCAGTTTCTTACTTTGTTTTGTACAGTTTTTACGGACATGATATAACATGCTAACTAGTGAGCTTAGAAGATGGAAAGATGATTTAATTCAGTTTAGAGCAGGGGCGTCAAACTCAATTGCACACTTTAGGTCGTGGGCCAAACAGGATAAATATTTATTGAACACACTGAAACCTACGGAAGCATATTGCATTCACTTGGAAAAAAAAAAAGCACTGTTTTTTGGGGTAATTATTTCTGTTTTTCGGGGTAATTATCCCCCCCCCCCTCCGTTTTTCGTGCTAATTTTTTTCTAGCTGTTTTTCGTGCAAATTTTTTCAGCCCTGTTTTTTGTGCTAATTTTTTCCAGCTCTGTTTTTCGTGCTAATTTTTTCAGCCCTGTTTTTCGTGCTAATTTTTTTTCTTCTGA
>JAPZDZ010000002.1:7224182-7247707 GCA_029783805.1 Acanthurus tennentii | reverse complement strand
AAAAAAAATTAGCACGAAAAACAGGGCTGAAAAAATTAGCACGAAAAACAGAGCTGGAAAAAATTAGCACGAAAAACGGAGGGGGGGGGGATAATTACCCCGAAAAACAGAAATAATTACCCCAAAAAATGAATGAATGCAATACGCTTCCGTAGAAACCAAACATTTTTTGAAAATAAATATGAATAACAACAGGAATATCATTCCAGAATAAATAAACTTAAACTTTAAATAGCTAAAATAATTTGCTCTTAATAAAAATATCTCTTGTCAAAATTATACAAGTTAGAAATATGAACGTGAAAAAAATCAATAAAAATTGTGCTTTTAAGTAAACGTTAAAATAGCAACAAATCAAAACATTACATTTTCTTTGCTCTTATGCTATTTTATAAAAATAAATTTAAACCTTAAATATCTTAAAATATTTTCCTCTCCATAAAAATATCTCCTGTCAAAATTATACAAATACATAATATGAACATGCTGCAAAAAACCCCTGAAAATATAAATAAAATTTGTGCAATTTTAGCAAAAGTTAAAACAACAAAAAAACAAAACATTCAGTTTTTTCTTAATTCAGTTTTTTCTTTAATTACAGCCACATTAGCTCTAAAAATAAGACGCAGGTTTACCGGCAATGTCAGTAAACATACTCAGCCTCCCATCGGTTTTGAAAGGCTCTGTTTTCAGAATCAACTTTTCTCTTCGCTTTTGTTAGAGGCTAGCTTTGACTTTACAATAGGGTTGTATACAGCAACAGATGCTCGACTTTTTCCCACAGCCAAAAAATCAGCAAAGTAAGAGTCATGAGTCTAGGACTATGTTGGGCATGTGCTGTAGGCATCATCTATCCTAAAAATGGTGTAGTGTAGATTGTATCAGATAAAGATATAGGGCCATGGTTGGGCACATGGTACAAACAGGGTTGGAATGTGTTCATAAAGGTGCAGGTCATTTGCTTCACCAGGGTTTCAATGTCCTATCCACCCTTACAAGGATTGTAAAGTGTCCAACATGTTGAAGTGTTTGCTTGAAACACTGCAGCCTTTACCGTTTTTAAGCAGAATCAGTGTGGCCCAACAAAAGTGCCCTTTATTTAATATACAAAGTTAGTGGAAGTGCAATATCCATTTTGTTTCAAATGTTAAAATGAATGTTTAATTTATTTGCATGTGTAACTGTGCCATAGTATTCATTTGTGCAGCGCTCATTCATATTTCATTCTTATGAATATGAGAAGGCTCTGTAGTCTCTGATGTCAGGTTCAGTGCCATCACTGCTAGTGTGTGAGTGTTTATGTGTGGTTTTGTTTTACTATATTTGTGGGGTCTGAAAACAGAGGTCACTATACTAGGAAGGTATGACAGATTTGTGAGGGCCAAAATGCTGGAACAAAAAAGTCTGACTGGCTATTTGATGTTTAAGAATTAGTTGGGTCAGTACAGCTATTTGGTCACCCAAGACATTAATGAAAAACAATGACACACAAAAGAAACTTTGTATACACTTGTTGTTGTCTTTTTTGTTTTAAATCCAGGAAAGAATTGCTACAAGAATCAGCTACCATGAGCTGGTAGATCAGAGCTCTTTTCTGTATCTATTAGAATAGGGCTGTGCCAAGGTGTCGGTGTGTCATATATGCAATTTAATCATATATGCTATTTCTCAATTTAAAATCCTCCTTAGTCAGGTATGGTCAGAGTATTGGGAGACTGCAGATAAACAGACCTGTGGATCACAGGAGTAGGTTTGGTAACAACTGATTTGATTAACACTACTAAACTACACTACTGCATGTTTTCATGGTGCTTAGTTATAGTTAAAAGTTGCAGTGCAAGAATAAATACGGGTAAGGGGAGGTAGAAAGGCAGGAGCATTTTCATTATTTTCATTTTCATTATTTCATAACCTGAACAGCCATTTCCTGGAGAAAAAGAGTGAGAAAAGAGAGTCTTATATCATGACTAATGAACCTGCTTTTTTACTATAAAGCTCAGTTTATATTGCAGTGTTATTAAAACAGGTAAAGAATGAAAAGGAGTGCAAGCAGCAAATGTGTAAGTGTGTATGTGTGTGCATGCATGACAGAGATAGCATTATGAACCACATCTGTATTTTATATTGTTGTCTTGCACTTTTGCCCACTGATATTTCCACCAACTGTTGTCTTTCTGTCCTTCCTGATTCTGCACTTTCATTTTCAGTTAAAGAGAGCAGCACACTTATGAATTCCCTCAACTGCTCTAAATAAATATGTCACATGTTTAACTCCTCCAACTGACCCAAATCATGTAAAAAAACAACCATGAAAACATTTTACAGAAACAGCAGCTGACAAAAATAGAAGTATAAATATAAATAAATAATAAACAATAATACAATAAAAATAAACAGTAATAAATATAAAAAATATGCAAACAGATAAATAAAATAAAACAGATAAATAAATAGGTATTTTGGGTGAATAGGTGTTCATGTAACTTAAAGGGGGAAGGTAAAGAGCAACAAGTGTGCTGAGCTTTTGACCTAATCAGGATTCATTCTTAAAACCACTAAATGCATTTTATTAATATAGGAAAGTAGATTAAAACACACTCAAAAAAGGCAACTATTTATGCTATCATTTATATTAGCAAGATAATTATCCTGATCAGTCACTGTCAGTAATCAATAACCACATTATTAAACCATTAATCAAATCATTAAGTAACAGTGATCAATGTCAGACCGCCTTATCATTCTTAAGAAGTCAAATTTCTGCAGTGTTGACAAATGTTTAAAAAATATAACCAACAATTTTTAAGTCAACTTAATCTCTATAATCTCTCCAGTAAAAAAATATTATGCAAAACACCCTTAAATAAAGAAAAACATTTTTTGTGTCCATAAAGACATTAAGGATGTCACACATCAACAGTCTAATGAATTAAGCATCAGTGTAATCCATTAAGAAAAACTATTACCATACAAGCTTTACATTTCGACAGCCTCTGTTGGTGGGCATGGGGGCACGCACAAGGTTGTTCATTATCTCATTACACAATGGCATGGCATGCAATCTATCTAATTGACCGACTAATTAAAGTCTGGGTATTAAAAAATAAATAAACAAAAAATAATTTGAAATTGCAAAGTTCAGGTTGGCAGTAACTGTTATATAAAGAAATAACCAGGTAAAGGGTGTTTTCTTATTTGTGTGTGGGCCCAATAAACAGCTATGAAAAATTCAATTGTCTTTTGCACATTTAGAAAGACTTTAGTGTCCTAGTAAGTGGGATCATCAGTAATGATATAAAAGTCATCTGAGGAAAGAAAGCAGTCAAAGCAAGCTAAATTTTGACAGCAGCTCAGCAAATTAACTTAAATTTACTAAGGGAAATCTTTTTTTTACGTTTTTACGTTTATAATTGACAGCAAAGAGAACAGCAGTATCCCGCCCACACCTTCCCCCACCCACTGCTGCCTGTGCCATGTGATAATTTCAAATTAGCAGGTGCTGTTTCAATCCAAACTTTGTAACCTATTTTGTCAAGCCAAGTCTCAGTGAGCAGAATCCAGTCAAGTCAAATGATGAGATAGACAAAACAACGTTTTATTCACTAAAGATCTTATATTGAACTGTGTCATTTTTAAGGTGCATAATGCAGCAGGTTTAACTTGGATTAACTCAGGCAGATGACAATCTGACTGGATAACAAAGTCAATGAGGCCAATCTACAGTGTTTTGTGTCTGTGGGTTAGGGCAGGGTAAGTAACTGACTTGTATTTGTGTTTTTTACTAAAAAAAAACATATTTATGTTATGTTACTGTAGTGATTAGTTAGGCAGGGCTTTGGGGAGTGTGAGATGAAAGATGCAGATACCCTGTGGGGCCACAGCTATCCAGGAGGGCAAAGTTCATGTTTGCAGAGAGCGTGCCAGCTCAGACATAGTTCAGATCAAGTTCATAGTGTTTGTAATAATCTATACACTTTCAGACATTATCAATAAAATAAGATCTGCATTTGTTTCAAGTTAACTGAAATTGTTTTTAAAGTAAGATTTGTCTTTCTACTGAAACATGGCCGAACTCTGAGCTCAGCTTGCTCACTCGTGCAAGTCAGGAGTGCAAAAAACCAAGCAAAAAGTGCAAATTACTCATAAAAATTGAAAATGAGGGGCTAAGAATAAAACAGACTAAACAGCTTACATTATCGTCATCATTTAAATTTAGTGCTTCTATGCTGACACACATGCAAATCTGCAAGGGCCAAATTTACTAAGATCCAAATACAGAGGGCTATAGTTCATGTGCATCCCAACATATTGTATGTTTGGTTAGTGTGTGTTTGTGGATGATCAGCTAAGTATAATTGTAGAAATGACAGCAGGTGCAAACAATGTGGATGCAGGAGTATTTGTGTATGTACATAAAAGTATCATTGTTGGATTTTATCAAGCAGTAGCTTAAAACACTGCAAAGGAAACCAGCTCCATTTTTTCAGTGTTGGAGCTTCCTCACAGTGTTCCTGAACTTAGTTAGTTTATGAGTTTAATCTCTTTAGTTTGTAAAAAATTAATTTGTTTGTAAACTCAATACTTAATCTTGCACATTTTTCAAATGACAAATGCCTCATTCTGCAATGTAACTTAATAATACTGTTGTATTAAAATTCTGTATGGCAGGCTGCCTGGATTTACTAAACCTGACAAATATGTTGCTTAACAGAGAGGAGTGCAGTATGGATTGCCGTCTGATTTGATCAACAGTGCAATAACTAACAGCACTGTCCTTTTGCAGGTGTCTGTGTGATGTCCTTACAGCAGTCTCTCCCCACCTCACTGCAGTGGCCCAGCTCAGAGTCTGCTTAGGGACCTTTGCTGCACATCTGCATGTCTTTCAGAGTTCATCCAAACTTGGAACGACAGTAACTGCAGTTGAGTAAACTGTGCTTCCTCCATGCAGTTTGCCAATAATTCTTTTTCTGAAAAGTTTCTCTCACACTGACTAGTAAACTTTTCCTTCCGATGTTTTTCTCTTTTTTCTCTCTCTCTCTTCCTCCCTCTCTCACTTGTACAGGCCTGTTCGGTTGACAGCAGGCAGGAATACAACCTGAGTGGGCAGAGTAGAGTGAAGGGGCATAGGCCAAGGCAACACAGAGCTGATCCGAGAACAGCCGCTGCCAAGGTAATCACACACTGAGAGAGACGGGAGCAGTGAATGTAAATATAGAAGGATTACGGTGGTTTAACACGTATCCCTCCCCATCTGATTCACATCCTGGAGCATTACGATCTCGGTCTGCTCTGAGGAGAGCTTCACAAACTGAAAGTAAAAAGAAGAAAACACAAAATCCTTTAAAAATATTTGAAATTTTAACAGGTGAATTTTGGTGTATTTCTGTCGCTGTTTTAAGGAGTACAAAGATTATGAAATAAAGAAAAACTAAATAAGTCAACTTGGCAATTTAAAAAATGTGACACTAATCATTACCTGTTTAATTATATGCAAACCTTGAATATCTTCAACTCCTGACCAAAATCCTGACTATGGCCAAGTTTGGGTAGTAACGACACCTACACCAGGATGCTGTCTGTTGATTTCAGCTCAGCATTCAACACAATCTCCCCCATGAAACTGACTGGAAAACTTAGCACTCGGCTTGAGTACCACACTCCTCACAAACAGACACCAGATTGGTGGTCACACCTCCTCCACTCTAGTGCTCTACACCCGTGCCCCCTAGGGTAATGTACTCGGCCCTCTCCTGTTCACTCTGTACACACACACACACGAGTGCATCCCCCAACATGGAGAGAACTCCATTGTTGAGCAGATGACTCCACCATCATCTATTCCATTAATACATACTTTTGTGGTGCCAGTTTTGCCAAGATGTAAACAAATATAACCTAAAAATTAGCCTCAGTGGATAATACCAGCCACTTCCTCTAACTGACATTCAACATACAAAAATGTGTGATTTCACAAGGAGTTGGTTTTTTAAAAAAAGAAAAAAGGAGGACCAAGAAGCTCAGAGTGCACAAAGAAACATTGTGGAAAAAAAAGAACATTGCACAGGGCAAGATTTAAATTACAGGAGGACCAACCAGTTCACAGAAAAACTGTAGATAATTGCTGCTGTAATTATCACTGGAGTGGAAGGGGAAATAAATAAATAAATAAAATTAGCTAGTAAATTCTTAGGGTGGATATTAAAATCACTGACCAGCACTGGTTACATACAAAATCATCCCACTTCAGAAATGAATCCAGTCCAAACAGAGTTTAAGAGATGAAACACACAGACAGCAGTGGCCTAATAAGCTGCCCTTTCCACAGAGATAATGGTAATTGTTCTTCTTTGGTGCACTGATTTCCAAAATATGCTCCTAAAAGAACACCTTTTACTTGTGCAGTGAGCAGTTATGTAATCTTAAACTGTTTTTGCAGGAGTTAAGTTAATTGTAGATTTTTTGCCTTTATTGAGTTTCTTGATAACTGTAAAGTTAACAAAGTTTCTGCAGAAATGTTAAAACAGGTCAAAACACAAATTGTTGTTCCACCCACATATTATAACACTTTGTTGAAGTTTTTTTTTTTTTCCAGCCACAGTGAGAATGTGAACTTAAGCGACACAGATTGCAGCTCATTGTATGTATCAGTTAAGTCAGTGAGGAAACTTTGGTTAGTTATACATTCTGTTCGATATTCAGACAGTTAGAAGTCAATGTAGAGGCTACTCTCCGTGTCTGTTGTTTTTTTTCCCAACGTCTCCTTTATGAAGTGTGACAGCTTCGATCGCCTGGAGACTTTCTGTGTTCTTCCTCTATCTGATTGGAGACAAGACACAGCGTTTTCCTGGTGCAAACAAGACTCCTGAGGCGTCCGCCCACCACTATCATCAGTTGACAAGGTTAGTGCATTCAGGCTGATGCAGAGGATGCATAGATTACGCAGGAATGTGTCTGTCTAACCTCTTGGACCCCAGGGCCTTCACAGCCTAATAAGGATTGGTATTGCAAATTAATACAACATTGATTTTGACATGTGTAAAGTGTACTGTAAGTTTGCACTGCAGAACAGTTTTATAGAGTGGAAGTTTTAGCATGAAAATATAGAAAAGATATTAAAATGTTCCAACCAGTTTTTCACTGCTGTTTTTTTCAGACACCAAGATCTATGGTTGAGTCTTGTACAGCAATAAAAATTAATATCCCACTGTGAATTATAAAGCAGTGCAATTTTAGCTGTATGAGAAAAAATATTATATTATTTATTATGTATGGTTCAATGCAGTAAGTCTGTAAATGTGTGAAGTGTGTGAGATTATTAATCTGAACAAAATGTGTTTTTATAAGTCTTTGTTCTCCACATAACTGTTTTTTTTTTGTTAAAGAGCCAGTGCCAAAAATTTCCATCTGCTGTTGCTTAAGACATCATACTGCAACATTGTTCTGCTTGTACAGAGCCAACACAGACACTATCATTCAGAGAGTTACTCTATGTTCAGATAATGGTTATGGTATTGCTATTTCTCATTTATTTCAGTATTAATATATTATATGACTGAATTTTGATAATTCTTTTTACACCATCCTGTTTGGCGCTGGACCTTGAGTGGCGAAATTACCATATTGTGCTTTAAAAATACATATTCCAGTCAGAGACACTGGCATCAAGTTTTCACCATTTAAAGCACATCGTGAAATGGATAGATTTTTCGAGGAAATTCTTAAGGACTAAGAAAAACTATGCAGTCAGGCCAAAGGGGGAAGCAGAGGGTACAAAAGGTAAATTAACAAAGTAATAGTGAGCAGTTTCAGGCTTTAATGGCCATGTCACACCACTGTAAGATTATTATTGGACAAGTCAACTAGTAGCCAAGTTTCTGATAAATGAGCTGTTAAAGCATACATGAAGTAGTTTCTGTCTGAACTAACAGCATAATCCATAATCTGTATTTTATTTATAAAGTCTTTAAAATCAATTTAAATTATTCTGTAATACATTTTTGTATTGTAAAACGTTCAGAATTTTTCAGATATACAGATATACAGAGCAACAAAGAACTAATGGACATTTAATTTTCTATGTTGATAAATGCCTAAATTAAAGCCTGTTAGCCTTGAATATCTTGTGTGCATGTTTTGTTGTGGTCAGTCTCGTTTTCAGTGGCCAAAAAACAAAAACAACTTGTTTAATGCCACTGTCATTTAACTTTGACCAATACCTAACAACAACAACATGTTCTTCTTGCTTTTTAACATTTTTGGATCAAATTCAATTGTACTTGTCTGTCTTCTGTGGCGGCTTTTCTTTGTGCATGATGAGTATTATTGTTCCAAAGTGCTAATCACTGAGCTAAAACAGTGTAATCTATTGTTAAAGCTCTGGTGCTGGATGAAGTGGGCTTTTGTGGCGATGGGCAGATGGACGCGCGGACAAGGCAGGTGGGGTGCTAGACGGACAGACTGGAGGATGGGCCCTGCGCCGCGGCCCACAAAGCCTTGTCACAGTCTCTCCCGGGATGCGATGCCACCTTTTTCATGCTCTCCATCCCCATGTTTCACCCACGTGTAAACAGACTCACACACATACAAACACACCGAGCTCATGGTTTGGGTGGGAAATGAGAAAAGGCAATCGTTGCCATCTGTTGTGTAGACTTAAGGATTTCTCTGCTGAAGCACAGAAGAAGTTTTCTGGAGGGAGAAGAGGAGACTGGGAAAAACTTTTCCATTTGACCCTCTTTTCATTCTTTTTTTTCTTGTTGGGTGTCATTGTGCCAGGGTTAAGGTTTTCCTCCCAAGTGGGACCACCTGTGCTAAAAATTCTTGCATTTCTGAGTCAGGACTCTGCGGCAGCTTTAGTATGAGCTGCCAGCAAAATGATATGAAAAGAGAAATGCAGTCACGCAAAAGCAGTTCTGACAATAATTCTGAGCTTGGTACAGATGCAAAAATACAGCTTTTACGGTGAGAGGACTCGGTGCTGCCTTGTGCGCAGCTCGTGGTGTGATGAATATTGAGAAATAGGCACTCTGCTTTGCTGAGACTGTCATATTACCTCTGAATGTCATGATATTAAAGAAGAGTGCAGGAACAAAAGAGGAGTCAAGCTGAATGTGTGTATGTTTGTGTGCGTGTGTGCGTGTGTGTGTGTGTGTGTGTGTGTGTGTTTTGTTCCTCTATATTGCCAGGGAGCTCACTATACTTGTTGGTTCTTGCAGCTTTATGTGGGCCAAAATGCTGGACTGCACAGGTTTAAAAGACTGGGTGGGTTTTAGGTTAAGGGTTAGGGTTATGGAAAGGGGCTAGAGAATGCATTTTGTCAATGAAACGTCCTCAGAAAGATAGGAGTACCACAATGTGTGTATGTGTGTGTTCATGCAAGACAGCAGCTCTTTAAAGTAGAGTGTTAAAAGTGGTAGGGCTGCAGGGAAGGCCATCCATCAGAAGAACGCACAGGCAGGTAACTCCCACAGCACTCTTTTCTTTCTCTCCTTCCTCTTACTCTAGTTTTTTCCTCTTTTACAGCACTATTATTATACACCATGATCATTATATTAAACCCACTATTTAAATGTCTGAATGTGACTTAACGGGGATAATGGAAACAGATGAAAAGAGACACAGGTGATTTTAACCCTCTATTAGGGATGCTCAAACACACCTAAATTTCACCTCAGCAGCCCTTAAAAATAATGTTGCCAGATTCAGGTTGGATGGTATTAGGTATGCAGTTATTTTAGAATTTCAGCGCATCTTTAATTTTACAGACAAATTAGATGAATGAATTGATCTTGTAGGAAAGCCTGTATTGCACTGCTTGTAACATCTCAAATTGACTGTGTATGTGTGTGTGTTTCACCAGAGTGTGTGTGGACTGTAGAGGTAGCCCCACCCACACCGGTGAAGCACAGAGTGGAGGAGAGAAAGAAGTGGGACCTTAAATGACAGCAGTAAAAACTCTCATACAGCAGCAATGAAATGAGTTCACAAGGTAAACAGCATAAATAAAACATTCAGTTTATTTCAGGGGACTTTACTGTCAGTACTGTATTCTGTCAATGAAAGTTAGCTGACGTTTACTAGCTAGTGTAATCTTTTTTTAGACATCATTTACAGTGCTTGTAATGACAGTAAATAGAAGCAATGAAACCTTGAGGAACACATCTTTCTATGTTTAGCTGTGACCCTAAAGAAATGCCTTTTTCTTTTTTACTTAGGTGGATATGCACATCACAGATATTCTCCTGAAAATTATATTACCTGATATAACCTCAGATTCACTTTGGATTGTCGGTTAAATTTATATGGATTCCCCCATTTATTAATGCTGTTAATAATGATTGGTTGCTATGTTTAACATTTGGCTGAGAGAGAAAGAAGGATACAAGGAATGAGATGGAAAAAGCACAAATACCATGTGACTCCTCATTAGAATGACTTTAATATCTTCAGTATCCATCATATACTGCATGTTCCTTAATTTCAGCCCAGTATTTTTTTTTTATTCATTTTGCAGCTGCCGACTGAGGGCTGTGGAATAACATTCATTATATATTTCATGCTTCTGTTTTATCAAACAGCATATATTAATTAAGTTTAGTTATTTATTTTTGTTCATTTTCAATTATTCCTCTTTCCTCTGTATTTTTGTTCTGAACTTTTTTGCCGGTAGTAGACCAATAACTCTGACTGAACAGCTCTGCACCTGAATTATAATGATGATGTTTAATTCCATTTTTTTTTTTACTCTGAAATGCCAATAAAGTAACTCCTGCTCCTTTGTTAAATGAGCAATTACACTGTAGAACATGTTTTTTTAAGCTTTAATCATATTAGTGTGCCATCTGTATAAAACATTTTCAACATTTCTGAAAATGTGTATGATGGAATAAAATACAAAACCCTGTTGTACTGCAACTTAGTATTTTTACTCTACTACTTGCACTGGACCCACCTAAAATTTAGAATTATACCTCCCGGACACGACTCACCCGAATAATAGCAAGTGAATTTCTACAAACATCCCCACAATGTGATTGACATGTAATCTTTGGAAAAAAAAAATTAAAAGCAGAAAAATCAAGTACTGAGTGTTTTAACACCAGAAAAGAGACAAATTGAAAAAGAGGCAAATTATCAACTACAATTCATGAACCTTTCAATCGCTTATGTTTTGCTTTGGGCTAAAAACAATTTTCATCTGTGATCAAAAAAATTCATAGACTCTTCCTTGTTTATCCTTGACACCGCAGTTTCAAGTTTATCGACTGGCATCATTGATTTTTCCCATCCCATGGAGAAGCACATATTCTTTCTATTTCAAGTTTAAAACATGAAAAACAACAAAAATGAGTATTTGTGTTTTTTTCCCCCCAACAAACAACTAATGCGACACACTCTTCAGACTGTGGACTGCCAGACTGCCATCAGGAGTCTCAATTATTTCAGATTAAAAGCTCCGCTGTCAGACTGAACAATAGAAATGTTTTCATGTATAACAGTGTCGTTTCATTGCTGCAGCAGAGATGTTCCATTGATTTTGCTCCAAGTGATTTCCCACCCTGTTTCTGGATCCTTGGCAGAAATTTTCTTCCTTAAAGACAAGGTTGCCAGGGCAACAGCCCCAGGTTAAGATGACTTCAGAACTCTGGTTTGATTTTCTTGTTTTGATTCCACTTTAAAAAGGTGTGTGTGACAGTGTGTCAACGCTTTGTGTGTAAAAATACATCTTATTCTTGTTGCTTCTCCTTGTCTGTGCCAGTTAACTTCTATATCATCATGTCTCTGTACGAGCACATGCCTAAATTTGTTCATGTTTTTTTAATTTATAATGAATTTCTGCGTTCAGACAGTGGCAGCATGTAATTAACATATCACTACTAGCAGCCTTTATGGTAAATAAAGTCAGTATGTTCCAGTAGTCAAATCTACAGCCTGGAGGTTGTTCTTATGCGGCAAAAGTCAGAATGGTTTAAGAATCTGCAAATAAGCTGGTTTACCAGTGCCACTGACAGAGTATGCTCAAGTGTGTGTACATGTGCACTGATGTGGGTGTTTGTGGGTCTGTAGTTTTCTTAAGTGTGTGTTTCCTAGCTGGACTGCCTTAGGGTGTTAATGTGAGTGAAAGTAATAGGAATAAGAGGAGGGACAAAAAGAGAAAAGATTTGGTTGCACTTGTTGCTAACCCTCCTCTCCACATAGACACACACAGGGAGTGAGACAATCATTTTACATTGTACCCACCTCAATATGAAATCACACTGTTCAAAATAAATCACACAAGTCTTACAATAGACGTAAGTGCCGAGTGGGGGGGCATCAGAAGAAGAGATGAAGCGGAAAAATAACTGTTAAGACTCTTTCATTTCGGTGTTTTCACAAAACTCATGATGTCTGCAGTGTGATTACGTGCCTTTGAATAGGAATCTATCAGCTTGTGTGTGCATGTGTGATGTGTGTCTGTTTTTAGACGGGATCATTAGAGGTAATTACAATGCATCTGTATCCACAGCCAGCTCTGCCTCGCTCCGTTCCAGCAGCTGCATCATGAGAGGCAAGAGCTGAAGATTTTCTTGCATCTTTTACAAGGTTTCTCTTTATTCTTACAACAAGCCACATCATGCTGACCGTATATGCCAAGGATGTCAGAGAAAGTCACATTGCCACTGGGTGACTGAGAGCAAAGAAAGACAAAAGAGAGGGAGAGTAGAGGGAAGATTGGGAGAGAGAGATAAAAGGGAAATCTTGTCCTTTAGTGGGACTTCAGTGTGACTGTTCACCATCATTCACTGTGACTTGGGCCCATTTCAAAGAGAACAATTACATTCTTATTAGAAATAGTTCATTTAGACACTTAGTCTTGTGTAAGGTTGCACATTATGTTGTAAGTAAAAATACCGGTCTGAAGTTGTTCTCTCTTATCCAGGTCTTTCAAACAATTATCTTTGCATTTTAGTGAAGCATGATATCCTGGTGTGGAAAATCAGCTCACTTACTGAGAAGAGATATCATATCTTGATTAAGAATACGAGTCAATCTATGTTAAAAAAATAAGAAGTCATATCCTCTGAAGTAGGAGTGTATTTACTGTAAATATCAGGCAGAAACACTTTGATGAGTAGAGGGCATCACTCTGTCAGCAGGCAAGAGGATCATGGTCCCACCTTGTTTCTGATCGATGCAATTAAAGATGTTGCAAATTTCCTTTTGCAAGTTTTAAATAAGTAAAAATTTAGTGACTACAACTCGGTTTTAAATATGAGTTCCAATACTTGACTACTGTTACAAACCAAATATATATATATATATAAAAATAATTGCTTTTTAGTCAGCATGGTGGTATTTAAAATGACAGCACTGAATTCTTAGACACTGATGATTTTAAATGCATGACTGCTCTAGGTGGGATTTGAACCTAAATTTCCAGATTAAGATGCAAAAAATACTCTATTTTAATGTTGTTACTGAGCCTGACATTATATCCATGACTCAAGCTACTGTGATGGCTAGAAACAATAGTGGGGACAAAAATGTCAAATGTTAGACAACAGAAAGGTCATCAACACTGCATATATTTAAGGGAAAAGGAAATATTAGGAAAATACTATGGATGACAGAAAGGACCCCCTCCTCAAAAAAGAGTCAGATAAACATTGACAAGTTTATGAAAACACAGAGAATATGCCTTATTTATTCAGAAGCCCTCTTTGCCAACTTCACTTCACCATATTATGGTAAATCGTGAACACTGGGCCTTCATGATCTTTTAGGAAAATGTAGTTAATAGAGTCATCAACGGTCTGAAGCTAGTATACAGAAGGTCTCTCTCCCTATCATCAAAAAAAAGGACTACAGCATAATGTTACTAGTCTAATGCAGAATGCCAGATAATTTAAGCACAAGCTCACTTAAGTAGTTTTTGTTTAAATCGCCTCTTGTTTTAGAGAAAAAAACTTGCATGGTGTGTTGAAATGCTTTTCTAGCCCAAAGCACATCTTTATAGTTCTGAACCACTTGTAAAGAAAGACTGTAAACAGGGCTGCGTTTGAGATGGGTTTGCTGAATAAATAATATATTACAAACATCAGCCCTTATAAGTAATGAACTGCTGATGTTTCTAAAGCTCATCCATTTCATTGATGATGATGCTGAGAGGAATCAGAAGGACTTAAAAGTATTGTGTTGATAATTTAATGTGTAGTGTTCTCTGATGCACTTTTGAAAAGCAAAAAGGGAAGCAAGAACAGAAAAAAAGCACTGTTTCAAGTCTAAGCTGATAAATGAAATTGGTTATTTTCATGGAAAAGGAAGTCCCTGGACTGATGAAACATTGGTAAACAGTAGTGAGCTATGATAAATAAATAATAGTATATATAGGCAACAGCAAACACATACATTACATGTGATATTCAAAAACAACATCACTGAAACTGGGCACTGGCAAATAACCTACTACGGGTGTTTTCATGACCAAATTCACATACCCAAAAGACAGAGCAAGTTGAACGTGTGTACATGCATCCTTCAAACATCTGGCTCTGCAGCACAGAGGGTGGAGCCACCAGAAAGTGGACTGAGAAGGAAAAACAGGGAATTTTACTTCAAAACAGGATAAAATGGAAAACCTTGTCTATGATTGATGACCTTTAAATACTTGTGAAGTATCTCTGCGGATCTGCACAGCTCCAGTATTTAAGTTAATTATTCCTGTTTGATGATAATTGAATGATAAAAAGATCAAGACTGTCAGTTACCTTGATTATTTTCATTCATTACCAGTTATGGATGTTCTAATAAATTCACAGCATCGAGAAAATGTTGCATCAAAGCAGAGTCTGTGTGGCACAGCTGTGGAATAGATGCACTGCAATAAACACAAGATGTTCATGGAGATATGATTAAACAAAGCACTTATACAAAGGTTTATCTTACAAATGGGAATGTAATTAATTTGGCTGATGAATATAAATGTATTAATGTGAGGCTGCAGCAGTGTTAGGGAGAGGTGTTGCAAGATGGCAGGCAGAGCTGAGGGAAGTGGCTTTCATTTGATTCACTGCTGTGAATACTGTAATGTAGGAGTCGATCAAGCCGAGTTTAATAAAATATATAACCAAAAGATAAAAATCCATTTTGTCTTAACCTTAAAATAAACTCTTTAAATCCATAGAGGGAGTGGGTTCACTGCCAAGATACACTGGCATGTTTCTGTTGTAGTCTGACATGGACAAATCAAATACTAGCTGTAGAAAGCATTTTCTGCATCTTTCACAGCCACTAGGCTCTGCAATCTTCAACCTTACCCCCTAGGTGTCACTATATACTTCATACTGGATCTTAAAACCTTAACAGAGATGTTTTTAATTATGATAGACATTTTTGCATATTATTTTACTGTTATTATCCTACTTTGCTGTACTTTGAGGTTTCCTTTTTTGTTTTACTCTAAAGGAGCTTAAATCTGACTTTAATTTTCCCACTGTCTGCCATTTTCTCATGGATTCTGTTGGGATTTTTTTTATATTAATTATATATATATATATTCAAGTTGTGGCACCATTCCATCAAGTGGTTCACATGTTTTGTGCAAACAAGACAAATTACATTGTTTAGTTTTGGCTTTTTCCAAAAATCCATTTGAAGTGTTGTGGTAAATTTTGGGATATCCACTGTAGTTTAATTGTTTTGGCTGCACAGCATGAGTTTGCAAGACAGATTCACCAGCAGGCTGCTGTCTCTCAAGGCTTAGGGTTAGCCATAAAACCTCCAAAATATAAACAAACCATGACTTCACTGAATGTAACATTATTTATCAAAAGCAGTTAAACTCTATTATCAGAGAATAACCTACAATATAAACAAAAGCTATTGGAACTGAGTCCCCATGGAAGCTCTTCTGTAAACTCTGTGGAATTCTGTTGGTTTAAAACTAAGACTAACCAACTGGTCTTTAAAAAGCTAACTTCAAAGTGGATAGATTAAAAAAACAGACATGAAAAGCCTCTGGAGGATTTAAATAGGAAAGTTGGAAGGACCTGCTGACGGTTCAACGGACAGAGAAGCATACCAAGTGCTTGTGACGTCCCCAGTCCACGGTGACCATCCACTGAGGTAGAAATGCTTCTCTAACAATCCTTTGAAAAGAGGCTTCTCAAAGAGATTGCATGTCCTTAAATTATTTATCCATGCCTTTATGAATTCACATTGAATAATTAACAGCGATGAATATCATTTGTCTTCATCTGGGAAACTCTCTGAGGGTTGTAAATGTAAACATTAAACCACATGAAAGTGCCTCTGGCAGGTCAGTTGAATACAAAGGGAATACCAAATCTCTTAATGTTAAAATGAAGAGATGCTACATGTTCTTTTTTTAAATTTAAGATTAAGAAATTAACCCTCAGCAGTTGTCGTAACAATCCTTTCTGAGTTTCTTTCTATGAGTGATTGATTTCTGAATGGCAGATATTTGTTTTTCTTAAATGATTAACAGCACTGACTTTACTTTTAAAACTTACTTACTGCCCTTTATGCCAATTGGCATGTAGGGCAGCAACAAAGGATTTCCACTCCTGTCTTTTTTGAACCAGTGTCTTTATAGAGCCCCAGGTGTGATGTAGGGTCTTCAGCTCTCCCTCCACTGTCCTGGGCAGTTCGCGTGATATTCTCTCGCTCTCCACATATTACATGTCCAATCCATTTTATCGCCTTCTCATTAAGATGGTAGCCATGTTGTCATATTTGCACTGAAAGAAGTGGAATTGTGGAATTGGGACATTGATGTTTCGAGGATGCTTTCCACAGATTTTATTGGTGATCCTGTACACAATCCCTTGTTCTCCTCGCCTGGCTGCATCTTCTGCCTGTTTCGCAAGATCCTCCATGTAGGCCCTTTTTGTCTGCTCTTACTTTCTTCTTTACAATTTGGTCTACTTCCCTGTATTCTGACTTGTGCTTCTCTTGCAGCCTTTCGGACTTTGTTTCAAGTACCTTTTTCTTGAGGTCTCTCCAGTTTTCAATGGATTGCTAGGTGTCAGTTGTTATTCACTCCGTCTTTTTATGTTTTAATGTTCCCAGACAAGCTTTGCTGGTTTCTGAATATGTTTTTTGTTATTGTTTGTTATTGTTATTGATTTCATTAGTATCTGGTTGCGTGTGATCCTCATTCATGTCGGTCAGAGCTTGGAACCTATTCTTCAACTTCAGGGTGAAGGCAGTTTTAATTTTGGGGTCTCAAAGTCTGCCTACATCGAGACGTTGTTGACCCATTTCTTTTTGTCCTTATCTCCTTAGTTTGAGCTTCAGGACTGCTGTTACCAGGTGGTGGTCGCTGTTGACATCTGCTCCCCTCCTTAGTCTGACATCCAGAAGTGATCGTCTCCAGTTGCCTTTTATCATAAGGTGGTCTATCTGGTTCTTGGGGGAACACCAGGTTGGTTTGTGCATGTCGTGGTGCAGGAAGTGAGTTTCTCCAATGACAACGTCATAGGAGGTACAAAGCTCCAGTAGTTATTTTCTACTCTCATTCATGGATCTACATCCTTCACTCCCCATTGCTCGGTCGTAGTTTGTTTTATCGCTCCCAACTTCTGCATTCAGGTCACCCATGACTATTTTTAGATCATGTTGTGATGACGCTTCACATTCAGCTTGCAGTTGTTTGTAGAAGCCATCTTTTGTTTCTTCATTGCTGTCATTTGTTGGGGAGTAGCACCGGAGTATGATCGTGTTGATGTGCTTCCCTCTCATCCTTACTTTCAGTTTGCTGTTGATAGGTTTCCACTCCATCAGGCACTTCTCTATACCTTTCTTTAGGGTGATAGCTACCCCTTAGTGATGTTGGTGGTCATCTCTATCAGAGTAAAGTACTTTCTCCCAATGGTCTTTTGTCTGCTCGATCCTGTCCATCTGCTCTCACTGATGCCCAGTATGTGCAGATTATACTGCCACATTTCTGATGTTACTTGGGCCAGTTTCCCTGCTCATACATGGTTCGGACATTATTTTTGGTGTTCAGGACTTCCAACTTCCTGTCAGTAGCTTCCTTTCAGCTTTCCCTACTGCAAGTAATAACGGTAACAATCGATGACCTTGGACACCCATCCCACACAGTAGTGTTAATTTCCTCTGTTGCTGTTTCCGTAACATTTTTTTTTTTTACGGTACTGGGTTGTTAGCCTTGTGCCCAGCTCCCAACCTGGAGGACCAGTGGATCGCTCTTTGTCAGGCCTCTACCCTTCGACCTGTCCAGTTTGGGTGTCCCTGCCAGGAGACTGTGCTCCCGCTGACATAGCTCTAGAGGTCTCTGAGGCACGTAAGCCCCCCAACCTTGACAAGGTCTCAATCCTCCGGGGAGTTACTTTTAAAACAAAGGCAATTTATCTGAAAATATTAAGCATCTAACCTGTAGTATAAATAAGGTCTAAGCGCTTGTGCGTGCATGTTCACGTGTATGTGCACGCACATGTGGAAGTGCATATGTTGTCTTTATATAAGTCCCACCTTTAACACATGTCTTTACCTGTGAAAATACATTGCTCAAAAAAATAAAGGGAACACATAATCATTACAATGTAACTCCAAGTCAATCACACTTCTGGGTGCAACCTGTCCAGTTTGGAAGCAACACTGATTGTGAATCATTTCACCTGCTGTTGTGCAAATGGAACAGACAACAGCTGTAAATGAGAGGCACTAGCAAGACAGCCCCTATAAAGGAATGGTTCTGCAGGTGGTGGCCACAGACCATTTCCCTGTCCTCATCCTCTCTGGCTGAATTTTGGTCACTTTTGCATTTTGCTAGTGCCCTGATCACTAAAGGTAGCAGGCGGTGTCTGCAACCAACAGAAGTTGCTCAGGTAGTGCAGCTCATCCAGGATGGCACATCAATGCGCGCTGTGGCAAGAAGGTTTGCTGTGTCTCCCAGCACAGTGTCAAGAGCATGGAGGAGATACCAGGAGACAGGCCAGTACACCAGGAGATGTGCAGGGGGCCGTAGGAGGACAACAACCCAGCAGCAGGACCACTACCTGCTCCTTTGTGCAAGGAGGCACAGGAGGAGCACTGCCAGAGCCCTACAAAATGACCTCCAGCAGGCCACTAATGTGCATGTTTCTGCTCAAACTGTCAGAAACGGACTCCATGAGGGTGGTATGAGGACCTGACTTCCACAAGTGGGGCCTATACTTATAGCCCAACACCATGCAGGCTGACTGGCATTTGCCAGAGAACACCAGGATTAGCAGATTCGCCATTGGTGCCCTGTGCTCTTCACGGATGGGAGCAGATTCACACTGAGCACATGTGACAGACATGACAGAGTCTGGAGACGCAGTGGAGAACGTACTGCTGCCTGCAACATCCTCCAGCACGACTGGTTTGGCGGTGGGTCAGTGATGGTCTGGGGAGACATTCCTTGGAGGGTCACACAGACCTCCATGTGCTTACCAGAGGTACCCTGACTGTCATTAGGTAGGTCCTCAGACCCATTGTAAGACCATATGCTGGTGCAGTGGGCTGTGGGTTCCTTCTAATGCATGACCATGCTAGGCCTTGTGTGGCTGGAGTGTGTCAGCAGTTCCTGCATGACAAAGACATTGATGCTATAGACTGGCTTACCCATTCCCCAGAGTTGAATCCAATTAAGCACCTCTGGGACATCAAGTCTTGCTTCATCCACTGTCACCACGTCACACCACAGACTGTCCAGGAGTTGATTGATGCCCTGATCCAGGTCTGGGAGGAGATCCCTCAGGAGAACATCCATTATCTCATCAGGAGCATGCCCAGACATTGTAGGGAGTGCAGGCCACGCACACTCCTGAGCCTCAATTTGAATTGTCTGTAGGAATTTCCACAGAAGTTGGATCAGCCTGTGATCTGATTTTTCCACTTTTATTTTGAATATGATTCTGAACCCAGACCTCCATGGGATAATGGATTTCCATTGATCATTCTTAGGTTTTTTTGCCCTCAACGCATTCCACTATGTAATGAATAAATATTTTCAACTGGAATATTTCATTCATCAAGATCTAGGATGTGTTGTTTAAGTGTTCCTTTTATTTTTTGAGCAATGTATATGTGCATTTGTGTTTTCAGCACATTTTGGGATTTCCTAAGCACCAAAAGCAAAGGACCTCTGGATCTGTTCTGTCTGTCAGTGGAAGTATGGACCTTACCACTATGTGATAGAGCCGTGAAGAACCTGCTACTACTTCTAAATTTAGCACAGAATTGAGGGGCTCAATGTATGTTTATTCTAAATGGCAGAGTAATGCTGTGTGTAAGTTTGCATGCAGACTAATGGATCGGCTGTGTGTCTGTAAAAGGCAGTAAAATGTTTTATTCCACTGTGTGCTCAGACCTGGACCAACCCTGTTTCCCTGAGTCCCTGTATGTCACACACTGGCACAGCAATATAGGTCTTATAATATACTGTTTTAAAGTAGATCATTTCAAATACACTTAAGAGTATTTTATTTTTACGAATGTTTGTGAGGATAGGGAGGGACTGATTGCAGCCAAAAAGTAGTGGGGATTGGAATTTACTTCCTTACACTCTCACTCTTGAAAAACATGACACATTATTTAAATCAGTGCTTCTTATGAGAGCATTAGAAAATGTCTTGTTTTTCAACAACAAAAGGACTGGTGTGCAAATTGGTCAACTTCCTCTCTTACACAAACTAAAAATCATCAGGCATGTCAACTTCTAATAAATGGTTTATTGACAGAACAGTTCCAGTGTCGTTAGACACCTCCTGGATCTCCACCTCCTCCTTCTCTATTGAAAGGGTAACTTTCAACTGCCTCTGTCAACTGTGTCTACTTGTATGTCTTCAGCAGCTCCGCCCCCCAAACCGGAGAATAATAGCAAGGTCTTCTCCGCTGCTGACCAACCTGATGGTGTGCTGTCTAAGGCTTTTGTAGGTGGTGTTAAATATGTCGTTCTTCATCTAGTTAGTACTGTTTTACTCAATTATTGGAAGGAGACTTACTTTGTTTGTCAGATTAATCACACTAGTTAGAAACATGCATCTGTAGTGTCTACAGGATATTCCTGATTTTTTCTGCAGGAGCAACTTTGCATAGTTTATGAAAAGGCTGTGGACCAACCAATTTACTCCTGCTGTCCAGCAACATTTGAGGTTAAAAGTCATCTACATCAGTGAAACAAGAGCCCAGGGTGCTGCGTAGACAATCCTACATGAGCTGAAATCAACGGAGAGGATTATGGATAAAATCAGAGAAATGTACAACACCACGATTGAGGAGGATATGGCCGATATTGTTCAACTCCACATAGTTAGTGATTTCTGGAAAGGTCAGAAAAAGTAAATCTTCTCACTCTTTGAAAGTCCAAGATTACTTTACAAGCATTTCTCAAGGATTTTGAATTGAATTTGGCATATTTCAAAAGAACAATTTATATATCAAAAACAAAATACAAAAAACACATTAAAATTACAAATCAAAAATATAAGCAGTCAGCACTATTTAATCCAGATAACTTCACCTATTTCCACCCATGTGTCCTAAGCGGAGTGCTATACCTGTGTGTCAAAAAGCTAATTTCACTAGGTGTGTCATGGTCCCCTTTGTAATCAACAGCCCTACGTACCTCAGTGTTTGGGACAGAAGATAGTGGTACAGTAAATGTAGAGTTTTCAAAAACAATTCCCATCCCAATGGCCTGAAATTGTCTGAGGTGTTGTAAGATTTGTTAAAGTGTCACTGCATCACACAACTGTGAGCTTCTTACCAGTCAATTTTTAACAATAATTTTCCCCATATCTGTCCCAGATATCAAATTATTTGATAGAGTCAAAAAGTCCAATATAAATTTTGCAATTTTCCTGCTTCTCTTAGGCATGTGTTTTAATACCTTTACAATAATGTCTTCTTTAGTGCTGTTACCCACAGTGAGTACTGCAAAAGACTTGGGCTAGTGGTATCACTACTTTTAGTGCTGGGCAGTGACAAAATTAATAGACTTTTTCACATTCTCCTCTCTCACAACTGACAAGCATCTTTGTAGAAAAGCAGCATATTTTTGCGCCCTATTATATATGTCCATGTCCAGTAGTCTCAATACATCCATCATGGCCCTATCCAATTTGTTTTGCACTGCTTGTCTTTTAGATCAACTGTTTTGCTCCTGCTGCTGCTTTAATATGTAGCACTGGGATATCGGGGTGATTTTGGGTTTGTTGTGTTAAGGTAGCTACCCAAAGGTTTACCTAGTTTGAGTGAAGTGATAATACTCTTAATGATAACAAGAACTAGTTCACGCCTACACCTGTTTTACCTCATTAACTGACACCAGACAATTTTGTAACATAAAATATATGTAGTTTACTGAAAGTTTTGCAGCAACATAAATATTTAAACTCTAAATTAAAATGAAACAAAAATATATATTTCTCCAAATAACATAAATTATACTATAAATAAATAATGACCTCTAGGCTAAACCAAAATTATATTTACTTCCCAAAGCAAATATATCACCTAAAACAAATATATACTTTTCAACTGGTTTTCCACAAATACTTATCAAAATACCTTTAGTATCAAAATTGGCAGTGGTAGTGTTAAAGTAGGTTTTCGTCTAGTTACCCAACAGAGAAATAACTGCGCTCTTCTCAGCGTGCTAACTTTTTTCCCACTGCCTCTGCGCTCCGTGCTGTGTGTACTTTTCTCTCTCCTCGCTGGTTCCAATTAAACTGACAACATAAAGGTGAATTAAACTGACAACATACCTAACCAATAAACAACAAAACAAAACCACATGAATTGTATGAATATAAATCTTGCATTATTTAACTATATATTTATTTATTTACTGTCAAAATGAACTTAAACCACATTTATGTTTTTTAACTGAAATGTATTTATTATTTTTTGAACATTTTTAATGTCTCTATAAAGTGTTATGATAACAAGAATTTTTCAAACAAAGAATTTTTCTCCTTTCATAAAGGCAATGCAATAATTTAACCCCTCATTTTCTCACAGGGGCTACAAATAAATCCATCTGGTGTTGAGGAACCTAAAACATCTTTTTTTGTTGTTGTTTTGGTTTTATTATTATTTTTTAATAGTAGGTGAGCATTCAAACAATCATTTCATACACTACTGTATATGGGCGGCTTAGCGGTCGCGAGTTCGATTCCAGCTCCGACCCTTTGCTGCATGTCACTCCCCGCTCTCTATCTCCCCATTTCAACTCTGTCCTATCAAATAAAGGCCAAAAGCCCAAAAATATAATATTAAATAAAAAAAAATAAACAAGATGGTGCCTGGTCATTAAGCGCTTTGTAGGTAAGAAGACGGATTTTGAATTCTATTCTAGATTCAAATGATATCCGCCTGAACACAGATGCAGGCAAAGTCTCTATCTTAGTTCTGCTGGACCTGAGCGCTGCCTTTGACACAGTTGACCATGTGATCTTATTACAGAGGTTAGAAGACTGGGTGGGAATCACTGGTACTGCTTTAAACTGGTTCAGGTCCTATCTCGAGGA
>JAPZDZ010000002.1:7194984-7206451 GCA_029783805.1 Acanthurus tennentii | reverse complement strand
ATTATTATTATTATTATTATTATTATTATTATTATTATTATTATTATCATCATTATCATTATTAGGCCTACTACACTAGGGAGTCTGGCCAGGTAAATTGCTATCCATAAAGTTATGAAATACATTTATATGTAGCAAGTTTAATGTTATTCACTGATGCGAGTCACATGAAGGCATGTTTGCATAATAATGTTACCGTTTGTTTTGGATGTTCCAACCAAAAAGCTTTTGTACAACTTTGGGTTAGGACTCACTTGATTTGAGCAGACATTAATCTAAATGGCCAGGAAACATTTATTTCTCTTGCCAAGGATAAATTGTCTTGGTTAGTCAGCTCAAATTAGCTGAAAAGCTAATGTTCAGGAGTCAAGGAGGTGTTAATCAAAACATGATGCCATACTCCCAGAATGAGCAGTTTTCAGCTGGGTTTTTCTAATAGTTGGAAACATTTTCATTAATTTTCAGATTTTTGAAGATATTTCATGAGACACTGAACTTTGAAATAAAATGTTTGTCTTACTATTTGAGGCATGTTTTCAGAGGCTTTAAGTTAAACTAGTTGAATTTAATCTTTGTAGCTTGAGCTTTTGAGCGAGGGCTCGATATTGAACCTCTAAAAATTTGTTCTTATTTGTTCTTGAATTACTGACCAGAGTATTACGCTTGCAGGCTTCTCTAACTTTGGCTGATTTAACTAAAGTTCTTAATGTTAACTTTAACTGTAACTTATTTTAACATTTCTTGATTGGTCCCTTGAGTGTGCTTCAAGCTTTGGTATGTTCACAAGCTAGTTGCTATTATTATTATTATTGTTATTATTATTGTTATTATTATTATTTATTATGGTTGTTGTTGTCAGTGCTGAGCAGGTAAAGTGCAGCAGGTTCGTTGGAGATTTTTTTTGCTCCAAACAGATGATTCAATAAATAAGCATGTTCATGCATTCTTAAATACTGAGATTTATTTTACAATTCACTACTTTGCTTATGTGTTGTAGGTGCCCTCTCTTAAGTATAGCTAAATGTAGCATGGCATATTGCACTGACTGACAGGACCACTATGGTGTTCCTGTGTGCACTAAGCTACCCTGTAATATGGTATAATGGGGACACATGGATCACCAGGAGAGAGACTGTTTCTTTGAGATCAGAGTGCAGGGTCACTTGCAGAACTGCATTTTTAGGTTAGTTAGCTGTTAGTACTTTGGATTTCATTGCATTTTGTTATTGCCTTATTTATTCTATGTTAACCTTATTTTATTTATCTTCTTTTTATCTTATGGTAGCTTTCAAGTCTACTATCTCTCACTCTGCTTTACTTTCGACCTTTGTAATGTAACTGTTGCACAGCAATTTCCCTCGGGATAAATAAAGCTTCTTGAATCTTGAATCTTGAATCTTGAATCCAATTCAGTGATAAGGAGGCTCGGTGAGTGAAAACTGTGCCACAGTGTAAATCCTTTGCACTAACCATTTTCACTCAAACACTCAGCAGTACAATACTACTCAACCATAACTTGCTGACCCTGGGAGAGGAATTGAGACCAATGTCAAAACAAACCACCAGCATGTTCTCTTGGAGACTCCATGCTCCCTCCCTGAGAATATGGCTTCCTGGTCTTTGGTCATCACAGGTGATGAACCCTCAATTTGAGGTTTGGGTCATTCTGAGAACTTCACATACTCAAAAACCATCATAGCTTCTGCTCCAGCAACAGGAAATCTAAAATGTACATGTACCGGCCGTCAAAAAAGGGCGTGTAACTCATGTGCCGATGATGATCAAGTAAAGAAAATTGATAATCTTATTCACAAAACTTGTAGCTTGCACCTGCTACATGCAGCGCTCTGTTAAGTTCAAACATTGGTCACAATGCTGCATTTCTTGTAGCTAATTATCTGTAGAAGCCCCTACTGTCAAAAACTCACAGGCAGGCGGACATAATACTGCAGCAGCACACAGGAATAGGCAGTCTTAGGGTCTTTCAGTGCAGTCCAAATTCGTTACCAGGTAAAAAAAAGCCCAATGAGAAAGTAGAAAGTTTGTCTCTAGACAAACTCAGAAACCAGGGAACAAGGAACAATTGTCATACACAAGGTAACTATCAGATAAAGGTTGCTGGAATGCTTCTCACTATGAAGACCAGACGAACTGGCAACAGAGGGAAGGGAAGCATGGCTCAAATACACATAAGGGCAGGGAGACAACAAGACACAGGTGAAACACATTAGGATAATCACTAAAGGCAGGAAAAGAACAAAGGGAGGAAGTAAACATAGAAACAATAAAAGGGGAGACAAGACTATCCAAATAAAACAGGAAGTGAACGAGACAAACAACAACATGACAAACTCAATTCCTGACACCTACATGGTTCCACCATTGACCGTATAAAAGACTGGACAAACCCCCGTGACGTCACCCATTGGTTTGTGCCTGAGCCAAAGTGAAGCCTCAGAAATCTCGTCTTGGGTGCCGCCATTTGCCTGTGCCTGACTCTGCCCAAAGCCCACCCAAACGACGAAAAACCAAATATGGGAAAAGAGGTGGGGATAAGGCGGGATTAGAGGACTGACATCACACCCACACAGCTAGCCCAAGGGTATGCTAATTTAGTGTGTGTTAGCCTAGCCAGCTAACCATTTGCTAACAGCGGTAAGGCTAACGGCGGCAAGCCGGGCTTCAGGTAAGAATTGTCGGCATCAGTCCGCTAAGCGTCATTTGCGGTAAGTCCATATGAAATGGTAATGCAAGACAACGATGCAACCAATCATAAAATAAGAACTTGTAAATGACTGAAAGCTGAAATATTTACGTACTAAAAGACTAAATCGTGTCATTTGCTTCATTCATATAGCAAGCTGCAGTAACCTTACAATGTGAAGACTTGCAGAATTATTTTACAAAAGCACCGATAATTTTAAACATTTCAGTTAACTTAAAATACATTTTTAGTTTAACCTTATCTTTTCATTAAGAGTTGCATAATTAATCATAAAGTTAATCTTTACATTAACGTTATTTAACATCGGATTTGTTGGCAGTTTGGCAGGTAATTAATTAGATAGCAGAAAACTTGTGCTCTTGAGATTAATGTTTTCCTTGGCCTGCCGAGACACAATATTATCAGTGGTTTTATATCAAGTTAAGTAGAAAGCGGGACTATTATTATATTCATGATGATAATAATAATAATCATAATCATAATAATCGCTGTGTAAATTTGATAGGGGGTCACTTTTTACTATGTCATAATTTGCGTCACCTTATGTCTTTCAGCAGATCAGCTAGTTGAACACGGACACTGTACACTTGCACATCAGGGCAACCTCTGATGGCTGCACTGCCTCCACTATTGTGAGTAACACTCTTTGGAACCCAACCAATATGCAATTGTTTGAGCTGACAAACACACAGTTTGCACTATACTCCCTCAAATATTCTAGCCAAACACTTGTGACATGGAAAGAACTGATGAAGTTTAATTTATAGATTTTTATTTTTTTTTTTACCATAAAAGACGTAATGACGTCAGTGTTCTGACAGTCAGCCTTTAGGAAAATTTTATTATCATAAATCACCTGAAGCATCATTTACTGAGTTGTGTTGTCTATTACCTAAGAGTTTTCACATCAGACCACAAGTACAAAATACACACTAATACTGGTATATACACACTGACACTGGTATATCTGCCACAGGCAAATAGTGACCAAAAATTGACCATCTGTTTTAGTGATCTGCTCTTCTTTGAACAGGTGACAGTGCTTCAGATAACAATACTTGACAATAGATTATAGTCTTAGGACAATAAAAAAATATTTACAGTCTACATTTTAGTATATACATAACACATTTAAGCCATCCTTGAAGTCAACTCTGTAATTTTCATTACTGAGGCACTTATCAAACTCATTTATTTGTGTTACACAGCAACTGCTTGGACCATCACAGACAGTTATGTCTGTCGTGGGTCCCAGAGAGTGGCAGAGACTACAAGGAGCAACCTTGGTCTTCGGACCTCCACCTGTGGCTGGGGAGGACGGCAGAGGAATGTTCTTCTCTCCCTGTTCTCCCAGTCCCTGCAAGGAAGAGCAGCATTAGACTTCCTCCTCATCTATTGTGGTGGGAGAAACATGGGAGACATCCCCAGTGTCAAGCTGGTGAACATCATGACAGAGGACTTCCTTCACAGTTTTACCTGTAAATAGTTATTGTTCCAGTTCATTGTTTTATTTCTGAGGGAATTAATGTTCAATTTTAATGTTTTTAACTTGTTGTAAATGTTTACTTTCAATAAATTCTAATTATATTTTCCCTCCTTCTGTCTCTATTAGTAATTGAAAATATTAAATTTCACTTCACTTTCAAACCTGGTCGTAAATTGAAAGGACAAGCAAATCACACTATACAAATAACAGTAAAATGAATTTCTCCATAAGAAGAAACACTCAAGTCCTTTGCCAAAGGAGCTTTTCAGTGTGCAGGTAGTTTTTATATAAAAAAATGTAGTTTTCCTATAAAACATTCTTTGTTTAACTCTATGATCAGAATTAAACTCGCAGCATGATTTTTCTGACTCACAGTATTTGTGATAATATGACTGTATGGATGAACCTCATAATCAGGCAACATGTAAATTTCCTATGAAGCTGATGACTTCAGTGTCGTCACTGTGAAGTAAACATCATCTAGCAGCAGCTTAACTCTTCTCCGGCTTCCTACAGGGATAAACACCAAAGGTAAAGAAATAAGTGGAATTTTGTGGTGGCTATACTTCTCTATTAAAATTAACTATCAAATGGCATTAAGCTATATGTAGCCGGTCTGGCCTGACACTTATTTTTTTATCCACTGGGTTGACAATCTCTGCGTTGTGTAGTGCGGAGCAATGATGCAAGAAACACAGCTTCAATGCCACTGGACGAGGTTTTATTTGGAGCCTGCGACAATGAAACAAATCGGTACAGCATTTTTTTCTGGATTTCAACATGAACATCTCTCTCTCCTCCGCGGGATCTCGCGCCATCTGCGCTGGTGCATGAATTCATATATTCCAGTAATTTATTCAACAAAACAACTGAAAAGCAAAAATACATTTCAACATTGTCAGACTGCACAATACAAAATTCCCCGTCCATAAACTCTAGTATCAAAACTCTTTTGAAATAAAGTTTCACTTTCAACAGTGGCAAAGGTTTTATGTTTTTTAACGAACGATATAAATGAAAAACAAAATGATGAGCTCAAGTACCTGCGACAATGAAACAAATCAGTACAGCATTTTTTCTGGATTTCAACATGAACATCTTTCTAAAAGTGAGAGGAGAAACACAGCCGATTACATGAGAAGCCACACACCTGCTCTCCTTCTAGCCTAGCTAGAGTTCGACAACCTAGCATGTGAAAACTGTCGCTGTACGTTTCATTAAATGCACCAAAAAGTTTATACAAGGCACTGTTAACTTTCATATGATGTCTGTGAGCTTAACAATACTGCTTTTGAATGTTTTGAACAGTGTTTTAACTCTGAAAACAGAAACAACTAAAGCGGCTTACCTCTCCTTAGCGGGATCTTGCGCCGTCTGAGGAAAGCACCGCAAAATCACAGGAAACAATTACGTTACAGGAAGTCACCAAAACAAAACAAATTTCTAAATAAAACAAAAAATGCACATAAAATAAATACTTAAACATGAAAATGATATGACGAAGGGAAAATAACCACTGAGGATGGACTTTTGGTGAATTATAAATTTATCACTAGAACAGACCTGTGACATATACATGGGTTTTATACTGTCAGTGGTCATAACGTTACATTTCCCCAGGTTCAGTGGGACAAATAAGTCTCAAAACTGGATTACTGAGAGGTCTCCATGTGCAGTAGGACTGCAACGGCTTCAAGAAAAACTTTGAATGCGGCTGTGGCATCCCCCGTCCCACACCCTAACTCCCTTTATCCAACAATGGCCGACAGCCTGAAGAGGCATGCAGCAGCACATTGTTCAGCTCAGCTGTTTGCCGCTTCTAAGAACGTAAGTCCGTTACCGGAGCTCAAGGCTCAACAGCCAAAGACGTGCAGTGGTGACAGCCAGACCAGTAGCGTTCCTGGCAAATCAATTCCCTTAACCATTCACCCGGATTAAGATAATGTGACATTTTTAGAAAATAACCTTAAATCCATTGCAGTTTGCCAAATTAGTCTCCTTTACATTACATAGGCATATTAGAAGTTTGTGGTGGTGACCAGTAATGTTATTCACTATTTTTCCTTGCAGATGGCTATTGTTGTAAAGTTTTATAAGCCCGATTTTAAAAATAAAAGTTACAATGTTAGAATGTAATCATCCCTTCAGCCGCCATTACGTTAAGTTTTGACTAAAATATATGGTTGTATAAGAAATGTAACGTTGCCAAGCTACAACCTTCTTAACATCATAGCTGTGCACCCTGGCAGGACCTAATTAAGGCTAATTAAGGCTAACATTACTACAACATAATAAAATATCATCAGAATTTCACTTACCAATAAAACTGGAGCACCGCATTCTTGGACAGTCTGTTGGTACAATTTATCACAGAACAAGTCATATTATTTGTCCAATGTTGCCTTGTTAAAATATCAGCGAAGGATTAAGACAGCCAGAGGGTCAGGTTCGGTGAATTAGCAAGCTAGCAGAATTGGCTCAGCTAGGCAGCTCCTGGCTAGCCGTCACTCAACCACACCGTAATTTATGCAAAAACAGCTGAATTTCAAGCTTAAATATAAAATAAATGAATGAGTTATAAAAAAAAAATATACCCCCTTCAGAGTTTTCATGGGATGGTAAAGAAGCTGTAGACAAAAAAACGTTTCTTTAAACAAGGCAATAAATATGTTTATTTCTGCTCTAAAGTTGGCCATTTTAACGTGGGCTCCAATGTTTGTGTTCTTCCTGGTTGGCTTCAATGTGGAAGTGAGGACTTTGGGTTCCAAGCAAAAAGCCTTTAATGTCAGCTGGCAAATGTTTACTTTAAATCAGCAGAATCTTAAGTGGGTTAATGATGGTTTTTATATATACAGGCTGATGATGCTGAAAATACATGTGTTAGTAATTTTTTGATTATTTGTTTTATTAAAACATTAATGGTAGAAGAACAAGAGTGTATGCATGTGTGATAGTGTGTGTGTCACTGGGAAGCATGGGTGAGTAACTCACTAAAGATTAGCTACAGGACAACCTCCATGCATCAATTCAACACACACACCACCATCCTTAACACACTGCATACACACCTAATTTAATAGCATGATCAGTTATCCTACATATGGGCTACTACACTGAGCCACTCCATTATTCAGTAATCTGCCAACAGAGCAGAGAATGAAGAAGGAGGAGATGAAGAGATACACTGAGACGGGATGACAAGCAACTTGTTTGTTTGCCAAATAATTAAGGAGACATTGGCCTATGCTGGAAGTCAGATTTAAAGAGGGGGGACATCGGCGGGTTGAAAGAGTTGTAGTGATACTGACAGATTTGCTGTTGATTCCATCACTCATGTCAATTTTATCTCTCACAAACAATCAAAGGTACAGACAAGGACAGGAAGTGCTTTCATTACAAGCAAGGTGCCAGTGTCTCACATGTGATTTGAATAAATGTGGAACGGCTATAAAAAGGCAGTACTGGCTCACTTCTCTTTGTTTGATGGGGTACAGAAGTGCCATTTCATTCCAGGAAAAATTAAAGAATGTACAATCTCCCTCATTTTACACTTAGTGACAGTAATTATTGAATTTAATGGAGTGTAACAATTTTGAAATAATTTTAAGTATTCAAAACTATGAAAATATAAATATATATATATATTTATTTCCTATATTTTGTTGGGGATCTTAAGGGGGATCCCATCCCCTCAGTTACCATATAAACCCCCTGTCCCACAGTATCAGAGGCGCTGATGCTGTCTATGGTGCTGAAGTAGCAGACAGATTTGTAATTGAGCCACTTTGTCTCATTGGGGCCTTTCTATCAGTGTCTTCTTGTATATATATTACTTACTTAACTCTGTACTATTAATACTAATTTTGCGTAATCCATAGACTAGGGTCCCCTGCATGATTCAAGACACAAATACTCACAACAGGGCTCAAAGAGATAGCCTGTAGTATTCCTTTTTTATTCCTGTAATAGTTCTATAATCACTCAAAAGCCTCTGCTGCTTAAATAACACTCATGGACAGAGTTTTGAACTTCTTAGCAATCCAGTTTTTCTTAATCCTGCTTTAATTTTTTGGTTAATTTTTTCACTGAATTGTCTCTGAACATTGTTTTTTATTTTTGCATAATAGTTATCAAAACGTTAAATTGCTTGTCGGAGTCACCTTTACTTATAATAAACTCAAAAGAAAAAGTTTATGGAGTAAAGTTGTAATATGATTAAAGTGCTCAATATGTAAGATAAATATTTTTTTATCTGTTTGTAGTCAGGTTTGTTATCTGGGCAATGGAGATGACTGAAAATGAAAGTGTAAATCAAATTATCTTACATGTTTTGGATTTTACATGATACAAGACGCTTGAAAGTATAAATAGTATAAAAAAAGCACAATTTTAAAGACATATTGCATCATCCTCAAATTAGATCTATTACCACTGTACTTTGATAGAATCTAAAGAAAAGTTTAGTTGCTCTTTGTATTACTCACAAATGCAAATGAGAGAAATCCAATTAGGTGAAATGGTTTTAAAGCAATTTGACTTGTTTAAATACATCTTTGTTGTGAGGAAGTTTGAAACTATAATAAACACTCCACTTTTGTAACACAGATGGCCTTACTTACCAAGAAAAATGATCTGAATAATGACTGACAAAAAAGAGAAATAAATCAAATGAATGGTTGAGATGTGGGATATTTTCCTGGCAGTTAACAAAATCACATGTAAAATTGCTTCATTTTAATTCTCTTCAGAAAAGGTCATTACTTAATGCTGTCAATCCTTCACACTGGTTTCATAATAACCTGTCTGTACTTACCAAGTATTACAAATCCAGTAATCAAAACAATTAGTAAAGGCTGACTCTTTCTTTTAAATAATCACTTTCCACAAATGACCAAATAACAGCACTTCACCCGGTCCGTGCAGAGTTACTCTCGCAGTTCTTTTCTACCGTGCCAAATGGAGAAATTGGAGTCCCTAAAAACAAGCAGCAGAGTGAATGGAAAAACAGTGTGTGCTTTCTTATATCAAAGCGTCTATGCTAATTAGCTGGCTGGTAATGTGAGGTTGAGTTGCTCAGGGCTCCGTGGGTATTTGGACCACATTGCTCTACTGTGCTGGCCAGGTAAGGCATGGTGCCAACACTGGGCTCCCTGCCAAGCTGGATTGGAAATGGACTGCCAGCTTATTGGCACTGGCCACCAGCTTCAGCCACCACATTAACCTGCAGGTGCTATTGTGTGAAAACACACTCTATACAGGTAAGAGTCGGAGTAAAAATTTAAGCCAAGCCTCAGGTCTATAAAAATATATATGTACACTTGTAACTTGGAAAGTTTTAATGACATAGTAGACATAAGACAGAAGATTTAGAAAGTGTCCGTCTTAATAGGCCCCTGAGCCTAATAACCCAAGGAGAGTTTGAGTTCAGACACCTGAGGACCTCAACTGACTACCTGGGAGACAGCAATTGAAACTTTATGTAGGTGTAACCTTAAGTTGATGGTGTGTTTTGGATAGTTTGTGAAACACCATCATGCATGTACTCTTACAATGAAATGGCCTAAGTGGGCAATGGTAGTGAAAAATTATGAAGTTGTGACTGCTGATTGGGAAAAGGTTTGCTTTTTAAGCCAGCACAGAGCCATCAAGAAACAGTTAAACTGGTTTTCAAACTTTCAACATTAGTCAAAGAGTGAGGAAGATAGTCTGAAAACATGACTTAATTAAACTTGAATTAAGTTAAGTGCATAACCTTGCGCATAAACGTCTTCCTGATCCCATGCTACTTCAGGACAATTCATGTAGTTTGTATTGACCGTCTTAATTGATAGATGCCTGGAGGCTGAAATGACATACTATACCTTTAAGTGAGATCAAGTCTCTTACTCTTATTTTTTTTGCAATAAGGTAAACATTAATCGTACCTTATGGAGTCCATGCCACTGTACTTTGTGTTTATACATATCTATATACTTTTATTTGTTTTCTATAAGTAGTGTCTACTTTGTTTTCCCGGTCCAGCTGGGACATAAAACTAAAAATTGATTTAAAAATTAAGTCAGGGCAAAGACTTGGCTGACAAAAATATCAGTGACTTCCTTGTGTGTTCCTTGCTTGTGTGAAATATTATAAATTCACAGCCTTCCAGCTCCTTGACCTCCACAGCCTTACTTTTACATAAATTATCTAAAAATCCCACGTCTTGTGCTGAGACTGCAAGATGTAGTGGGATGCAGATTTGTTGCGTGTAAAAGTTGTCTGTAGCCTCTCGGTTATGTATGAATGGTGTAAGTTATAGACTGGTACATCTTTACGTGCTTCAAATGCAGGCAGCCCTGGGCTTTTTTTGTGTATTAGTGATTTTAGGTTTTGTTCAGTCCCCTAAAACTCCCACAGAGGTGAAGCTCTCTGGAAGTTGCTTCTTCTTTTGGCAGGGTTTCTGCAAGTTTATTGCAAGCCCAGCAGAGCGCTGGGCCTCAGTTGACCCCCCATAGGCTTCAGCATGAGAGAATTTCTATTATTTCCCTATTATATGTTTTTCAACTACTGTACAGGACACTAAACCACTGGGTAAAATCCCATATGATCAACCCAAAATATAGCAGATGCCTTTTTGAGAAAGAACACAGAAAACTAAATCCTATTGGTTATTTTAATATATAATTCCTCATGTTTTTAATTGAATGTTTAATATTGTTCGCAGGTATGTTTTGGAGAGTTTAAAGCAACTACAACCAACAGGCCATGCCAGAAACTTAAAACTTTCATTGAATATTGTAATCTGATTTTGTGTTATATGAATGTTTTATATATAATTTTTTTTGAAAGTTTCACTGAAAACAACAACTTTTATGTGGGTTCTCAGACATGGTGGCTATCTGTGAGGTCATCACAACTGAAGCAATACCAACAGCTCATTTATTTGCTTTGAACTAAATATGTTTGCTTTTAGGTTTCACCAGCATTTTGTTAAACCAAAGATCAACCTCAATGAAAATACATATTTAAGGACATCAGAGCAGCACTGTTTAACAGCTGACTCCTGTACCCAATTAGCGCCTCCAACCCTGCACGCTGGCCTGTAAAGATGCTGAAGACAATTCACCCCTTATGAAAACACTCTCAAAGCACCTGTAAAACATGCACATTTATTTCAGAAACAGTAGGAAAGGCACAGCAGTGCTGGGGGCATGGACAACCTTCAAGTAACTGTAAGAAGTCTAATAATTTTTCAGTTTTTTTAAAAGTAAGCGTCA
>JAPZDZ010000002.1:7105507-7115664 GCA_029783805.1 Acanthurus tennentii | reverse complement strand
GCACATGTGCAGCAAGCCAGTTATTCTTCCTGCTTTTGAATTTGAGACAGCAAACATGTTGTACACCGGAATTCCTTGTAATCTAATAATGAACTCTGTCAGTGACATGCACTCATCTGAGTCCCATCACGTAGACATGCCCAAAATCTAACCCCTAACATCTGAAGGACGGCACAAACACGCTAGCCCAAGAAACCACATTAAGGAGAAACTCTCGCTATCTCTCTCCTGACAGCTCGCAGGGAAGCTGTAGGTAACAAATCAAACAAGGAAGTCGAAGCCCCAAAACATTTAAATGGAAGTGAGGCACGGTCTCACAATGGTTCTCGCCTTATCTCCCCTCAAACACCTGCCATGTCGGCTGCTACTTATCCTCTGATTACAGCTGTAGCCATTTTCCTGTAATTCGCCAAAAAATTATTCCTGAAATAAATAAGTATTACAACGTGCAGACAGAGAGTGAAAGAAGGAGGTGGGGGTTGGCGGTGGGGGGGGAGCATGTAGTGAAATATTCAAGTGAAATATTCTCTGGGAACATGGTGTTCTGAGATTGAAATAAATAAGTAGACAAGGAGCAGAGCGAAGAAAAAAGGGAAAAGTCAAAAGGAGGTTTGACGTGATGTCTAGTCTGGAGTCTGGGTTGCCAGTGTTGCACTGTTGATCTCGGCTTCACACACACACACACACACACACACACACACACACAACTCTCAAACAAGGTCATATTATACTGCGCAGTGTGCAATGAATGACAACTTTTCTGCATTCACGTTGTATATCACTGTGTTATCTGCAGTGACCCTCAGTTCTGCAACAATGCAGGCGAAAAAAGCAGAGAAAATACATTTTATAGCACAGAAAAGAGAAAAGAGAAATTTTCTGTCAGTGAGCATTCACATCCACAGCTGTCTCTTCTCAAACAGAGGAAGTCTTCATCAGTCCACTCAGTTTCAAGTAACTGAGAACGAACCTGGGACTCAAGTCAGGCTGGGTCCAGTCTGATTGGGTGGGTTTGCTGAAGAAGAGCTCTCCTCTTGCTGCATGTCTTGTGTGTGAATGGCTCTTTAAAGGTATTGTATCAGTGTGATCACATGATGTTTTACCATAACATCTCTGTGTTTAACCTAAGATGTTGAGTGCAAACTATGGTGAAAAGCTTGGATGTATTGCCATCCTCCTTTTTGACAAATGGCACTCAATATTTTGTAGTAAATGATGCCCTTTTCAGCAATGGTGCTCTATTTCTCTTTCTCTTGATTAGGTCTCATTACCCCAATCTGTTGCCAAAAAATGTCAACTAAAACGATTTAGCAAAACCTGTGGTTAAGTTTAGTTGCAACATTTAGCAAAGTACCTCAGCAAGGATGTTAACTCTTCACTTCTGCGTTGATGTCTGATGAGCAGCAAATAGCTTTGGACAGCAAGTAGCTACAGTTGTGCCTGCAACTTAGCAGTGTTTACGCAGGACACAACTCTTTGGTTAATGGTCACCAGTTATCTCAAATACTAATGATCTGCACAGAACACAACTTACTCCCATGCACCTATTCTTTTCAGATTACATACAGTAGGCAAGTAGCATATTGTTGCTTTATATAGAAAATACTGTTAGCAGTTGTCACTATATTGGTCCTCACTTTATAATTGAATCAAAAGTAAAGCAAATTCTTGCATCATCTCCCATGGTTTGGTTTGTGTGGCTGTCATTTCTATTGAAAAAAAAATAAAAGTCCTTCTGCTGCTGGGTGGGTTAGAAATGGTAAAAAATCACTCACTGTCTAAAAACACTGCAATATTCAACCTCCTTACATTTATGGTATACTACTTCCTGCACTGGCACTGACTACTGGCACTGGACAAAAGCTCTAAACCACTTAAATTGGAATTGGCACCAGTTTAGTTGAGATGTGATACCTGCTCATTATTAGCATGCTCAGCATCCTACCATGGTTACGCAGTTGCTGTAAATAAAATGTGCAGCCAGTACTTAGTTCAAAAGAGGACACAGAAATTTGTTGCCCACTTTTTGTCTTTCATATGGTGCGCTAAATAAATATCAGCCCTGATTCAGGCAGTGCGTCATGTTTTTCTCATTGCTCTACAGTACTCAGGCACACGGCCAATGTGCCAGTGAGACTGACTGTGCAAGTTATTAGAGCCACCTACTCCTTTCATTTAATAGAAGGACTCATCAAAGCCACATGAGAGTTTTCCTCCTTATGTATGGTTGGATTCATTAGGATAATGGAGATGCAGACAGAAGACAGCACACAGGTGATTATGGAGCTTTCTGGATTTAACTGAGATAAAAATAAAATGTACATACTCAATGTGAGATTTATGGTATTTGATACTGTGCAGCCAGCAACCAAAAATATGTAATTTAATGATGAAAACAAGGAAATGTAGTAACAAGATCTTAAACTTAATATGAGTTAACATTCTTATAACTTCAGAGACTGTTATTTTTTAAATAGATTAATTACTTACCTTCTTTTATCAACACCACAGATATACTCTAGAAAAAGGATGTGCTGATATGTGAAAGAAGGTAATAAAGGTGATAGCTTCCATGCTGGGAAATATGACACACTGATAATGAAACACCGTGCAAAGTGACTGTGAATGTAGCACAAATTAAATCAGGCGTTTTAGTTTTAATCTCCTGACTTCCATCAGATCAGCAGTGAATTACAATGTTTAAGTTTCCCCCCCTCTTGCCCATCTGTCAGTCACTGTTGCTTTATTCTCTTTCTTCCTGTTATCCATCCTCCTGTCACTCTTTTCTCGCTCTTCCAAACCTCCTCATTCTGACAGCCTTCCCTCACCAACACCACTCGCAACCCAGTAACAGGTAACAGACAGTGTGGGAGGGTCCTTTATCCAAATTTCTCAGTATTGTTAAAGGGAAAGCAATGCTGCTCTCTGGTGGCCTTATATGTAAATCTACTACCACATAAACATCTGGAGCTGGAGGAAAAATGGGTAACAGTTTATGAACTTCCACACTTCAAAGTAGCACATTAAAATGCAAATGAATAATTAATTTTATAGGTACAGGTTTATGGGTAAATCTCCCAGCAGTGTCCTTTGGCTTTATATTTGCACATTGGGTGCATTCACTGTCCGCTTCTTCAGTGCCTGGATTTACACACAGACCTGCTGCTTTCTTTAGCCTCAGGCTAAATGCTGTATCAGGGCAGACAGCTCATCAAGATGAGTGACAAGTGTCGAAGTGGGAGCTTGTCCAGCTGAGGGGGAGGAGGGCATAACTGCACTGAGCCCCCTCAAGGCGAAAATTCACATATTTGAGCTTCAGTCCCACTTTTCTTTGGTTAAGCATGAACATCTAATACTGTGCCTGTCACTGGTATTAAAAAAATGGAGAGATCACAGTTGGAAATTTGTTCTAAAAAAATCCTACAAACATAGCTTACTTTAGGGAGTCCTAATGATACCTGAAATTATGCAATAAAATATCAGTAAAAAAGTGTTAATTGATAGTCTTGAATTTATTTCCAGTATACAGCATACCATATGAGGCTAATTTTGAGAAATAAGTAAATAATAACTTTTAACTTGTCTTTGTTCTTAAATTTAATGCTTGATACCAATGTGCAACAATAACATTTTTTGTCTTATTTTTAACTTGTAAAAATTTAATTATCTTCACTTTTTGTGCCAGAAAATTTACAGGATAATGATACTGCTGCTATTGTGCATATTTATCCACTTTTCTAAAGGGATGTATCTTTTTTGGACATATTTCTGGAAACAGTGTTGGAGCTTCGGGCCTCTGTGTGGGCAGCCGTTGACTGACAGTCAAGACCCTGTATTGCTGGGAGGCGCACTGTCAACTTTTGTGCTGTGTTACTAACTGGATCATGTCTTCCATCAGCATTTTTATATCCTACAAACACAGATGTAAGATGCTTCCCCCCCTTTTTTATAACCCTTAGAGATTTAAGATCTGTGTCCCAAGCTCTGATGCCAGTGTTAGTGGCCAGAGAAACGTGATCATGTCACCTGATGTACAACAGCCCTAAAAGGCTTTTTTTCATGGACTTACATTGCAGGAGTGGAGTGTGCACACATACACACCTACTACTAGCTTAGGTTATGTAGACTTTACATGGCTCAGACTCACAATATACCTATCAGATACAATGGTGGTCACATAAATACAGACTGAGACGAGATCCAAGGTTCAGAGTCTTTAATGCAAACACAGTCAGTGAATCGGCAGGAAAAACTCACTAGTCAGAACACAAAGACTAGTCAAACACATTAGTATAACACACTAGGAAGAACACCAGAAAGCTCACACAAAGGACAAGACAATCTAGCACTGAACAAAGGGAAGACACAGACTTCTATATACTCTGACAGAGGAGATAATGAGACACGGGTGAAAGCAATCAGACCATCAGACAATCCAGGCAGCGCAAACTTAACCACACATGGGGAGAAGAGCTAACAGACTTTCGAAATAAAACAGGAAACAGAACACCACATTAAAACCCTGACAATACCTAACAAAGCATTTATTCAGATAAAATAATTAGTATTTATAACTTTGGTTGGTTGGCAACATCTGGTATACAAATAGATACTCAGAGATGTAGTAGTATTAATCTCCCCTCTGGTTTTGTCATTTTTTAGCACTCTGACATGCAGGACGTGCTAGTTGGTCTTAGTGGGATATGTTCTGTCTCTACATGGCAAGAAAATAGACAAAACATGCAGTAATTCGCATAGATTATGTGCTCAGTTCCTCATCAAGCTGCAGCTGCTCATAGCACAGTCACACACTTTAACTGGAAGCAAAAAAATGCACTGACTTCAGGAATGAAGTCTTGGTGGACACAGTTTCAATATGTTCACCTGTTCATTTCTGTTTGTGGCAGTTTTTTTGGCATGAGAATTGTTTGGGCTGCATGCGTCATGAAACGAGTCATAACCCTCGTATAATAACCTGTTTAACTATTAGAATTTGACTAGAAATATTTGGAAAGTCTAGAAAAGTGGCTTTAAATGATCAGATTTTTCACACTGCTGCTGTTGTAACCTCAGTGCTAGAGTTTACCTTGTATTTCAACACAGAGCAATTTACATTGTCAGCTGGCACCAAATAGTCATGCAGTATGAAGAGCGCTGATGTAGAGAGCATTATCACTGCAAAAAAAAAAACAGTCAAAATCAAGTTTCTTTTACTGTTATAATATGAGCAAACAAATGCATGCCAAAGCAAGCACCAAGGATGTACTGTTTTTTGCAAAGTAACAATACTAATAATAATTTCCCTTTGACTGTAGCGCATGTCTTGTATGTGCTGCAAAGAGCTGCACAATATAAGCTTCCTTTATTCCATCTTGTTTGGCAGCCTGTAAGACTTGGCTAATAAGCACAAGCCACCATACTGATGCTTTGCCGCAGAGCAGGCATCCTGCAATTGGAGAGACCTGTGTAGACAGATGGGAGATTTACAAATGCTGGAAGAGCAGGGAGCGGAGCTGGCAATGGCACACCTAAGAGAGATTTCCATTTACTATACAGGCTCCTCGTCTTCATCAAGGTTGGTGCTATGGTGTCACATTTCGGCTGCCAAAGAGAGCTACGAATGAGTTGAGAAAGACAATGTCACAACATCTGCTTTGACTGTGAGCCGCATAGCGAAGACGGCAATTTTATCTGCATCCATTGCAATCAACTGTCAAGTTTTTTTTTTTTGTCTTCTTGTATATATTTTGCATAAAGTATTCATATATACAGCCATAGCTTTTTACGTATCAAACTGTCTGGGAAATTGAAATGATACTGATGAATATTTATCTTCTACCATCATTTCTCTCTTCAGTAATTTTCTCAATCTGTTTCAGAAATGAGCCAGTCACATCAGGTCCGTGTTGCATTCAGGGGAGGGGCGGTTGTCAAGAGGTAGAAGGCAGTAATTCTGCAACTGCAAAGCTTACTAATCACACACTACTAATCTGGCCCCTGCAGTCCATCCCACAAACAGCTCCTCGTGCTCACCTGGCTTCCCCTCTTTGTTTGCTAACCTGCCTAGCGTGCTCCTGGATAATAACGGAGAACATTGCTCCAGTCACAATGAGGAAACGGATCCTAACTCGTATCTCATAACATGATGGCTATTGATTCCTTTCATAAAACCACGCTTGGTGTCTCTTTTTTTGCCAATGTCGCTCTTTCTCTCAGTGTCTCGACCCGGTGTACTCTCGTCACCCACAAACTGCACCCATCCCCCGCCAACACCCCTAAAGAGTAATTACTCACTCTTTTATTTTCTCCTGCATGGCTCTGTATCGAGCTACTCATCTCTGACAGCGGTGCAGCTCAAATTAAATTCCCCCATCTGATAATGAAAGTCATTAGGTCCCGCTGGAGTCTTGTGGAAGGCCAAACAAAGCCTGGTGGAGGCCTGTGTAATAAAACCCCAGCAAGGGACGACACACAGCTGAAGAGTGGGAAAGAAAGGTGGACATGGGCATCCTGCACTCACAGTTGATCCCTTTTTTACTTACTGTAGCAGGGTTAGGGTTTTCTTCTTTTCTCTTTCCCGCCCACTTAATTAACACCAGCTGGATCTGATTATTTACCAGCGTTTTAATTACGGTGCCGCTCACTGTTATGTCTGTGCAGGTGATTGTGGGTCAGAAGTGTGCTTAATTCCTCTTCTGAAGCCTTGACACCTGGTTGGTTTACTGCGTTGGCACAGCTTGTTTGGATGCTGTGCCTCTTTGCAATCAGGTTTCCCAGTGTTTCTGAGGTTTGCCTTCTTACAGGCTCTCTGTAATGCCATTTATAGCTCATGTTATTGGTTTTGTATTTTCCTCTGCTTCTCTGCCTGCCTCAAAGCATGTTGGGCTCCTAATGGAGCTGATCTGGAGTAATATGCTTTGCTTTGAGCCCTTGCTTAATGCAGCCTGGCTTTCTTTTGAAGTAGACTGGCTTTTATTTTGCTGATTTCTGTTTAGCCTTCAGTTAAGTCTAACTGTCTGTGATGATCATACTGCTCTCAAGTTTATATATATATGTGAACTGGCATCACTTTTAATTCAAGTTTAGTTCTCATATGTTAACTATAGTTTTTCCTGCACTTGGAACCCGGGGGTTGAAGTCAGAGTGGAGTCAGGGGTCACCAACAGGACTGTCACACAGGAAATGAGGGTGCAGTTCCTGCAATGACTGTTTTGTCTTTTTCTTAACAGCTCGACTTGCCATTTTATACATTAGATTGTTAATTAAATTGTTCTATTAAAATCTTGTCTGCTATCAAGGTGTATTTTTTAAAATGTGTGACCTTTAAGCCCTTAGGTGTTTAAACTAATTACCAGTTCTTAGGTGTGAAATTCCCCTGGCATTGTAGACTGTTCTACTTAATAAATATACATCATCCACTCATTTATGCCACATTAATCACAGATATGTTCAGCATGTACACCCAATGAAATCTTCATAATGCATTTGGAAAAAAAAAAGGTAATACATTTTGCATGTGCAAGGACACAAACCAAAGGATTTTTCTGTAGTCTTTACACAGCATCTATGTGTAGCGATACTATACCTTTGTATTGGTCACACTGGAGTTCTTCTCCAGTGTTGAGCCCATTTGTCCAGCATCTGGCAGCAAGATTGATAGCCACATAAGTGTTCGAGCTAATTTGAATGTGCTTTTAAATTAGGTGGCATTTAGACTTTCTAACATGGGAGTAAGTTTAACCATCCTTCAGCTCTATTGCAAACATGTACAGGTGCTGTGACCTTTGTCACACACATGAGCTCTGTTGGGAGACTGTATACATACATTTACCGCGGCCCTTCTGCTAAGGTTAATAACTGTGGGGTTTTTTTGTGCATTCAGCAAAAACAAAACTGCTGTATTAGTCCCTCTAGGCATTTGTGCTCAAGGAATTTAAAGAAAACAGTCAAGATCTGCAATCCTGCAGTACGAAGAGCTTTTTCAAATTCCCACTACTTATTTGTTTACTTATGTAATTGCATAAAGGGGATCTGATTCAGTAACCTCTTATAGGGTAAAGCTAAAGAAAATAAAGTTTCAGTCTCCACAAAAACATCCTTATGAGCAATCAGAGGTCTTTATTTCCTTTCTTCTCAAGCCCATGGAAACTCACCTTAACCGTAACCAGACACCACAAACTGGCCATTTTGTCTTAAAGCTAAGTTTAATCAGGCCATAAAAAGTGACCAGTGCACTTGATATTTGCTGTCAATAAACCATTTACCATTTACCAGACCACTCCCCATGGATTTGTAGGTCAATTGCAATCTGTCAGGCCCATCAAGCTTTAAATGTCTCTTTGTAGGCATGTTGTAATAAAAGTGATACACCTCATATTTTGCATTCAAGGATTTTACTTTCTCACTTAATAAAAAAAGCACAACAGCAAAAGTGTAAGGAATTGATTTTTGTTTGTTTGCTCCAGTGGCAATCATTAGCATTTCTGTTTAATTCTGCAACCGACTGATATCTGGGCTTTTAGGGGCAAAGAGCACATCAAATAACTACAGAAGTTTGTTGGGTTGCGGGCTGTCTGTTCACTAACACATCAACTAGTACGTTCACCTTGTAGAATTTGGTCACTGTGAAGATGACCTTCAGCTTGTTTACATTAAAGTTAGCAAGTCTGTCCTGCTCTTTGTTAAATTTTGGGATGCAAGGTGGGAACAGACCAACCTATTATTTACTGTGGTATCTTCTGTAGAGATGCTGTAGAGGTGTAGGTGAAGAAATCTCAGCTGACACTGACTTGATTGCATATAATGATGTTTATTACAATAAAGTACAGTATCACTCAGGTGTTCCGGACAACCTGAGGGAGCGTTCAAAGCCAATACGAATCTCCAAAGTACAGTCCAAACGTTTCACCTGTATAGCCCTGGGGGTGACATCGCCATACATCCTAAAATAGAACTCTACCCCTATGGAACCCCTCAACTGTGATTCGTACTACATAGGATAATTGTCCTATTCCATAAACACTACCACAACAGGATGAAGCTGTTGAGGCTTCTACGTCATGGCCATAAATTAGAGGACAAAGATGATGTTTTTTAAACAATACCAGGGAATAAGGAGAGTGTTGTTCCCACAGAGGGAGAAGAAAATGTTAGACAATGTACTCTTAAGTTACCATGTAGGATCATATCATAATATACCACAGTACAAAAGAATGTGAAAAAAACAGACATCTGTGCATGTAAGAGAGATCCCTATCTCTGTATCTCTAGGTACTAAATGTGTTTTGTTTCTCTTTCTATACAATTGTCCTTTAGGGAGAAAGAGCAATCTCCAAACCTTGTTAAAGAACCTAAGAAAAATTAGACATCGGTTTGATTCTCCTGCAAACCATAAACAAGTCTAATGATTAAAAATAGTGACTATGTCTAATGTGTGTATGTGTGTGTATGCGTGTGTATGTGTGTGTGTGCCTGCGTGTGTGCGAGAATTTGATGGCACAGGTGGGGGGTCCCTCTATTACAACACTCAAACCATCAGGTTCATTAGCCCAACAATTACACATTCATGAATTTGCTATTAAAATGGCATTTGCTGAGCTGAGTGCGCCAGCTCCTGTCAACCTTAAGTGCTGGGTAAAATACTTTTAATTGGTTTCAGTCTTTTGCCTGGTTGATTATGGGGGCAGGCTTTCTGGGAGCATGGCTGAAACATGGGGGCTAAAAGCCTCCCAAGATTGTGGGCTGGCAGAGGCAGAGTGTAGGAGATGCTCTGGAGGGAAAGGTCAGGGTAATCACCATAAAGGGCAGTGAGCAAAATAATTAAAGAGAGAATAATTGGCTGTGTGTTGTTTATGTGCATCCGTGGGTGCGTAATGGTGGCAAAAGACAGCATGAGCATGTGCACTATGTATGCGGACCAACATTATAACGGCAGCATTTAGCAGAGATGCAATGATCCACATGTTTTCAGGTCGAGTCTGATTCTGATACCTGAAGTTGGATATCTCTGGACACAATACCAGAGCTCTTTTCTTTTGAATGTATTATTATTTCTGTCATCTTTATCAGTTATTATCATGTCTCTTTAATATTACCATAGCAGAAGATTGTCTGCATGGACACATACCACTTAAACAATAGCAGAACATTGTCTGCAA
>JAPZDZ010000002.1:7056301-7068814 GCA_029783805.1 Acanthurus tennentii | reverse complement strand
AAGTGTGCATGGTGATGGAGCAAGTAGGGCTTCCTCTGCCACCACTACTTCCACCTCAGCCTCTAAGCCACTCCTGCAAACACTTTTTCAGCTTGTCAGCTACTTATAAAATGACCAAGTCAGAATTATCTACTTACTATAAAAATGCATGAGTTGATGTACCTTGCATAATTGCATGCACTGTAAAATCTGATAAATTGAGATTACTTGAAAAAAATCTAGGAAACCAATTTCCTTGATAAAAAAAAGTAATCATAACTAACTGGGTCATATTAACTTTATATCTACTTGTTAAGTTTGCTTAAAATACAGTTCTATTTACTTAATTTTGTATAGTTGCTCCAACTCAAAAATGTCAAGTGAAGGTAATTTGTTCTTTGTAAGTTATAGTAACTTTAGTAAACCAAGTTAATATGACTTAATCTAACAGTTGTGTTTACTCAGTAGAATCTAGGAAACTGATTGCCTTGGATAAATTCAGTAATCAAAACAAAGAAGGATTAGTTGGCCCAATCTTTATTTATTTTTACAAAATGCCATTGGAAAAAAATAAAATTATATCACAACAAATCCACTTTTAAAACCTTTTAAAATAATCATTCAAAAAAATATAAATATTCAAACTAAATCTCTTTTTGATTGCATAATTTACTTTTACTACTTCAATGGAATTTTTTACAAATATCAATATTCAATCTTTAGCCAACTTGCAAACTAAATGACACTACATCAAAGTATATGCCTTCGAACTGTAATAAACAAAACATGACACTGTAGGTGTTAACATTGTTCTGTCACGACTTTACAAAAGAGAGACCCAAATGCAGACAAAACCCCAACAACCAAAGCTTTGAACTAAGTGAGTGAGCTTTATTATCGAAGACAAGCTGATGCTTGACATAACTTGACAGGTACTCGACTTAACTAAGCAGGACGATCCGACAAGAGTAACAGGAAGACACAAAGACTAAATACACACAAGGACAATAGGACACAGGCAATCAACATAGGTGACACACATTAGGGCAGGGCAGGTAATCAACACAAGGAGGGAAACTTGACAGGACATGGGTAACACAGGGGAAGACGAGACTATCGAAATAAAACAGGAAACCACAAGACAACCTCGACATGAGACAAAACTAAATATAACTTAACATAACTTCTTGGACATGACATGTTCTATGTATCTGTATAGAACATTATATATCTGCCATCAAATCATTTCTATGACATCACAAACACTTAGTGGTGGTCTGTCCCACAAATAAAGACACAAGACACCCTTACTATTACCTGAATCTGCCTGCAGTATACCTACTGTAAAAGTGCATTTTTTAAGCTCTGAAGTTTTGGCCTAAGGTTACCTACACTCAGGTTGAGCATCACCCTCTGAGGGAAATCAAAGGTGTTACTAAGCTTTTTTGCATAATCTAAATGTAGAACATATATAAGTTCAAATATAATACAGACAGCTTGAGCATGGCTTTCAGTGTCATCCATGACAATACTACCTTCCAGTATGATGACAGCGTTGGATGGTTCAAGGTGCAGAGCATTTGGACCTGACTGCTCACTGTCTTCAGGCAGAACAGTCACAATCCCAACAGGAATCTGTGAGAAATCTGTGATGGTGTCTGACTCCTGTAGATATAAAGAAAGGTTAAAAACTGAGGTGAACACTTTGGCTTCACATTGCATATTAACATACCAAATTATTCAGTACTTAACAAACAGACTTTGAAGAAATCACTTCCATCATCTCCCAGGGAAACTGGGAGACATCCCAGGACAGCAGTTTGCATGACATCATTGGTCTATCAGTGGGGAAAACAGTAAAACTAAGGGAAATAATTTCCTTAAAGTGCATCACATTTTTCCAAATTATGTGAGTCAAAGGGACAGTTCTTTTGATGTGGAGTTGTATGAGACACTGATTCCTAGTCAGCATCTTACCTGCAGTAGATGGTCAGCTCACTCTCTGTATGGAGAAGTAGCGCGATATGCCAGCAGGAGACAGAGCATAGTACTGCTGTGAACAGTACCTTCAGCAACACATCTTTTAGTCACCAACAAGACCACCCACCTAAAGCTTATGTATCCCTTAACACGTAAGCCATAATTTATAACATTTTTTTGTGCTTTACATTCCCCAGATAGCTGTGTAATATAGCGGGATGCCTGTGGTTGAGTGTAGGAACACCGATGTTGTGCGGCTGAGGGAATAAAGCCCCAAAGAAATCAGCTGTCTGACAGCAATGTAAAGCACCGAAAATGTTCAGTATATCATAAACGTACTGAGCAATGCGAACAATGTTTTCGCGGGTAGATTGCATTCTCAGGTCCTTCTGACTAATTTTGTAGCTTTATAAAATTAACAGTTAGATAAAATGCGGTCAACAAATCTGGGCAGAGGTGTAGCTAATGTAACAGGCTCTCATGTGAATGACACACGCTTAAGCTAGCTAATGTTAGCATTGCTGCCAGGAGTTGTTGTTATCGCCAACAACAGAAAAAATGTCCTGCAAAAATTCAGTTGTGATAAGTGAAATCATTGCTGAGAAATGTAAACACTCAGTGAAGTTAAATAACGTACCTAGAACCTCAGAAAATGGTTCTTCACATTAGTCTGAAAAACCTCTCCTCCTGAAAATTGCTCTGAGCATGTGTACTATTGAGTTCTATGTTTGCTCCTGTAACACAAGTTCGGATTACTCAAGTGAACCGAGTTTTATACCTCTTTCAGGGGAAACAAATACATTACTCACATTATCTGAACTTAATAAACAGGATAATGAGAAATAAGTAACATATACTAATGTCATTTAAGTAAGCATCGGTATTTCCTTTTAGAGTGTGTGAACCCATGTTGCATAATACAACTGTGTCTATTTTTTGTCATCGTCTTGGAAGCATTTCTTGTGTTTAACGATGAGGTGACTCACCCTGAATGATGCTTCAGTTGTGGCCTTCGTTTTCGTGGTTAGCTGTGAGAAAAAAGCTTGCCGTGTCGGTCGCCTGCAGCAGCCTTACAGTGAGGATGGATTTTTTTAATGCCATGCAATCTACCCACATTACCTTTGCAATCAACCAGTAGATCGTGATCAACATAATGATCGCCCCTGCTCTAAGCCATGTCCTTCAGTGATTCCATGGGCTGGCTCCCTAGGTGGTATCTACTTCTGTCTTACCAACTCTGATTATCTGGCAGTTTGTTTAAGATATCCTGTATAGAGCTGCATAAAATACAAGCACCAGTAGGGTTGAAATTTCCCTGTGTGTGTCCTGATGACAGCCTCATTTTTGACATGATTCCACAGTCTGCTGGCTCGATAGCAAGGAGAAAAAAACCCACCACCACAGCTGTAGGACAAAAAAAAGAGGCTTGATCATCTCAGCAAAATATTTAAGTCAGGTGCTCAGCTGGCCACAGCAACCAACAAAACTGAAGTACTGAGGGTTCCAGCTGCCAATGTGCTGAAACTAAACTAAGCACACTAATATCTTGGATCACTATATCCAGCAGTTAAGTGATTTGACTCTGGGTGGAGTGCTTGCCACTCTTAAGCCACTTCATTCACTCCAAGTTTGGGCTCATTGCCCGTCAAACCATGAAACCTTGTGGCCTCATGACCAAGGGACTGCTTGGCTTCATCTCACTGGTGACACAACGCAGCTGAGTCATAACCTGCTGCAAACCTCTGGTTCCTCTCAGGAGAAAAGAAATGCACCATTGTAACCCAGTGAGAGGGAGAGAGCAACAGTGTGGCAGAACTCCTGTTCTGGTCACTGCAACTGCCTCTGACTCTGACTTCAACTGAGAAACTGGGTGACTAATGCGCCCTGTTGGTCTACACACTCTTTACACTGCTTCATGGGAACAGCGGCAGGGCCACACTCAGCCTGTAGGAATGTCTCATGTGCTAAACAATAGGAGACATGTTCTTAAGTACTTGAGTCATGAGTGTGTTGTGTTACAAAGAGCATTGGCAACATATAATGGCTACATCTGTTAGGTGTACAGGATGTGTGTTTTTTGACTCTTGTAAGATTATGCCCCAGTTCACTTCATCTAGTGAGTTTATTGGTTTGGACTGAGACTCATACACCTTCACTCTCTACAGCTCTGGTCATACAGAAGTAGATGGACTGCAGCAGCTGTCCTGCTTTAGGTTAGTCTGGTGGCTTGTCAGGGCTGCAAGAATATTTATCAGGACCAGAACCAGGCTTACAATATAACGTTTCTTTATTGCAAGCAGAAAACTCATCTGGCATACACCTTTATCTGGTGCCCAGTATATGGTAAATGATGGTAAAATACCAGGGTTTTCATAGGTGCTGACATAAAAACTATGACATCCAGAATGAAGGTGCCTCTGTGCTTTCAGCTTGTGCTACAAACCATATTAGTTTTGAGCTGATATGCTAAGTTAGTTTTTTTTCCATGTGCCTTTCTCACCATAGCAGACAATAACTATCAGTGGCATGTAGAAAAGTTTTCAAAATGCAAGGTTGACTTACAAAAACACTTTTACCTCTAAATGTCTGTTTTTTCTGGTTTCCAGCATTAATTGATATTTAAATACTGAAAATGTCCAAAAACAGTCAAAATACAGCCTTTAGCTGCATACAAATAGGTAACAATTTACATTTTTGATCGAGGAAATGTATGTCCTAACATTGAACCATAGAAAAAAAAGAAAAATTAATAACTCTTTCTTTGCTATATGTTACCTCAGTACTTCATATAACTTGTATTACTGCTAACAATTACGCAAAATATGTTGTTACAGTTTAGATTTTTTCTTATTTGTTTTTTTTTTTAAAGATTTTAGGCAGCTATTTCCTTCCTTTTATTTACATTGGTATTAAAATCAATAGATTTTTGGATAAAGCAAAAGGTGCATAATTAATCAAGGTGGAAAGCAAGTCTACTTTTGTCAATCTGGGGTAATTCAAGCATTTTAAATAAAGCTAAAACTAATAATTATTGCCTTTTAAAACTAATATTTGTCAGCCTAATTAGTCATTTATTGTTTAACCTAAATGTTTACATAAAGGCAACCTTGGTTGTTGTAGTTACCTTTTTGTATCATATACACATTGTAGGTTGGCGGTCGAGGTGGATCTTTGATGTGCAACAAGTGAATGGTTTCAGAGTCTCAGGTGCAACAGAGCAACAGAAATACTTTGATTGAGTTTGTTGTTGTTGATGTTTATCGTTACATTTCTTGTGATTGACTAATCAACCACTTGACTAATTGTTTCAGTTCTAATCTCCAAACAAATAACATGCAATGAAAACCATAAATATCTTTCTTCCATGCTGCAAGGGAAGGGTAGTAAGGTAATGCCCTGAAACCATAAAATGAATTTAAGAAAAATGAATGAAGACTTGATGTTTGGTGTGATGGATTACGCAACATTGGACTATATATAATTAATCAGAAGCCTGGGCGCCTCGAGCAAAGAGGAAAAATATTGCAGAAAATATAAAAAGTACTGCATACACTTGAAAAAAGATCAATATGATATAAGAATTTTAGTACATAAAATGTTTATTCTAGCTTTCTTCACAATTAGGTGTGACTACTACAGTATAGCAAAACTAGACAAATCAGTAATAATACAGTAGTTTTAACTGTACAGTAGATTTATGTGTTCTTTCTCTTTGGTGGAAAGAGCACGTGTTTCTTATTTCCAACAGTGAAATTTTACAAGAAGAGCACAACAAAGTGCAGTTTTTAACTATTCCTTTTAGATACCTGAGAACTCATACAAATGTAACAATGTTCAGCTGAAACACTGTGTGCACTGTTTGGCATGTTTTGTATTTGCTTTTCAAGCATGAAAATTCGAGGCTCAACTGCTTCAGCGCAGCTCTCATCTGGTGTTTCCATTACAAAGGGGGGCGCACATGCTTTGATAGAGAAGGTACTCTGTCGCTCCCTCTCTAAAAACCCTAATGATACCTGCTTCCAAGCCTATTTCTGGGACATCAAAGGATCAACTAGCCTAAGTGCTCATGCCACAGTGGTGAGGGTACAAATTGAAGCCCGTATTTGGAAACTCAGATGTATTCATACTAATGTAAGGAGAGTTATTTTTCTATGCTTGCTGCAAAGAGGTTCACCTGTGAGAGGCTGCAGCCACAAGACTCCAACATGAAGCAATGGCGCCATCATATGGACTTCAGAGGTACAAAAATCAAGCTGCCAGTGGCTGATTATCTGTTTGAATAAAAGATGAAACCACATGAAATGGAAAAAAATAAGACTGATGGAATTCAAGCCTTTCTGTATTTAGACACTGATTTTTATAATTAAAGGGTGACTGACAGTTTAGGCTGCAACCATCCTGTTCTGTAATTGCTCTGACAAAGAAGTTATCAGAGCAATTCAAAAAGCTGAAGAAGACACATTCATTCTAACATTTACAATAATATGCTGCTGGTCTCTGACCTTTTTAAATTATGAGGCAAATTTCTCATAGGAATTAATAGTGTTATGTTTTTGTCGGCTAAAGAGAGCTAACCTGAGTCATGTCAACTTGTGATTTTCTGTCATGGGTTGAAAAACATCCTCCAACAGCATCTGCTGCTGGAGGCAGGCCAGAGTGATATATCTGTTGCTAAGCAACCACTTTGACTCTTATTTTGTTGTGCAGGACCACTAACTAGATTTTCAGTCAAGGTTGCATCAGTTTGGGTGTGATTCCTTTGCAAAGATGGAAACATGCAGAAATCAAAGATAAGTCTGTTTATTATTGATGGCTCTGTGTTAGCTCTTGTTACTGAATGAGTAACAAGACAAATCTGTACATAAAATGACATTACAGATAAACTGCGAATGCGTAAATGGAAAGTAACCTCTGATTTTTTAATGATGCTCGGCGGAGATGGCTTGATAAAATTTACTTCAGAGGTTTTCAAACTGAGGTATGGCTACACAATAGGAGTTGAATTGAGGTGAAAATACAATGTTGTGTGAAAGATAAAGGTGTAAGCATAGATTTTATAATAAGTTACTGTAGTTACCAAGGAAGTCTGCAGCAGTGGGTGTGACACACAAATCACTAAAAAGTCAGGCACTTAAAGCATCTGATTGCAGCTGTTTGCTTCAAAAAATCACACTTACCTTAGAGAATAGCTCAGTCTCACATGCACGGACACTTCTCATATATGCTAAGATTCTAGAGACTAACAGTTTTTAAAAAAAATTAACACCTTGGCTGTCAGTTTTAAATAAACCAACATATTTCAAAGTGTATAACAAAGTAATCCAGTGATAGATGTCACGGGTACATTGCAAACAAGAGCTGCTAATTGCTATACTTCTAACTGTGCCTGCTTGCTATTAAGCTTAGAGATGAGCCCAAATAGAGGCTGTAAAATAAGGCAGCAGATGCATCCCACAGCTGACTCACTAAATCTATGGCAGGCTTCTACTACCTGTTTTCCTCAAGACAATTTTGTGTGTGGAAGAGATCACAGAATTAGACTTCCACACTTCCTGTCCGAGATCAAATCATAGATCAGGTCTGGAGAAGCATTAACAAAATGTACAGATGTTTAAGGGCTTTATTATTGCTTAAACTGACAACAAGGACCACAAAAAAAAAAAACCAAAAAATCAAATGAAAACTGTCTTTTGCTTCACTTCTTGTTTGTAACATATGATTTAAAATGATCAGAATTTAATTGTTTAACAAAAGTGATTCATTTTCTTACATTTGATTCTGCTTTAATTACTCTCTTACCAAGGTTTTTAACTGGGTATTAAAACTTTATTTACACTTTCTCTCTTACTACTGAACAACAAAAAAAGAAAAATAAGAAAACACAGGCAGAGGGCGGTCCCCTGCAGGTACAGACACCTCACACCTCGAGTGGGTCATAGGTGATGACTGAGAGGGATTACTTAGTTTTTTATGAGTCTATAAATTGTATTTTCTGGAAAATTCTGCATGTGATGCCTTTAACTCACACTTAACTTAGAAAATGACGAGAATGAATTGGATATAATGTATATTGCCACAAAACCACAATATTACAGCAGCAGTCGAATCAGTTTCAGGCATGTGGACATAGACACAGGCAAATTAAACTATATTAAAAAGGCTGTTAAGTTTGTTGTAGTGATTGATTTACTGTTCATTTTCCACTGGACACTGCCAAAGTCTCAGTTAGCTGCAGATTATGGGCTCTATGTACCAGCTTTGAGGTTTTGGTTTTTAGAATACAGAGTCCAACTTTTGCAGCTGTGGCAACCCTTAAAAACCTCCAAGTTTCTTCATCATACCTTGGAAAATCCTCCTCAATATTATTTTTGATGCATTAAAGAACTTGGTGGAGAATATCATTTCTACAAAGTGTTGTCTGCTAGCTCTAGAAAACGTACACTGCTGTGCCACCTATAGAGTTCAATTTACAGAATGTAAAAAAAAAAAATCAAGTTGTTGATCTCAGTGTGATGCTTATTTACTAACTCCTGAATCCCTTTGCTGTCATCATAAGTGCTCTCTTTTTCAAAGTGCTTCCTCTCAGTTTTCTTCTCAATGCTTTGTTATTGAAAATATTTACTTCTAACTTAGAATGACAATTATACACAGGTCCTTTGTGATAAAAAACAGTTTCAGACACCAAACAAAGGCTAGAGACAGCTTAGGGGTCCCCATCCATGACATCTTTGCAAACATCATAGGGCTGCTTCAGAGAAAAGCTACATTTTCATTAAACACACTGGAACTGGAAGCAAATCTGGGTCCTCAGAAATATTCAGCATATTGCTGCCACAACATAAAAAACTCCTCTGTAGAAGTGATGGAATCTTACTTTTGTAAAATGCAAAGTAGCAAAAGTCAATATGGTCTATTTTCAAAGTGATTCAGAAACATCACTTAACTGAAGAGCTGAGACCTTCTGCTATGTTAAACTTGGAAACATTAAGATTTCAATTTGAGTGTTTTGTTGTTTGTGACAGTAAGGTAGCAGAAAAAAATTCTCCTTATTTCTGTTGTGACTGCAGCCAGACACATGACAGATTGTTTTTGGCAAGTTGCTAATAGAGTGCAGAGCACAGTTTGAGCAAGCGACAAGTGTCTCCTTTTTGTTTGTGTGTGTGTGTGTGTGTGTGTGTGTGTGTGTGTGTGTTTGCATTTGCAAAGGAACACACTTCTGTAACAGACAGGACAGACTTGCCTTGTCAAGTAGCAGAGATGGGGCCAGGGAAACTTACACCTGCAATGTGAAACTGCTCGCATGAAAACAGTAACAATATAAACTCAAATCCATTGGAGAGCTTTTGAAGGCATGGAGGAAGGAATTACTCAGTAGGGGAATCTTGCTGCCTTGGTTGTCCGATATTTGTGATTTGTGCATTTGTGTTTGAATAAGTTTCAAATATTTGACACATTATGTTCTGTGCATGGATAGCGCAATGATGTTGCAGTGGTTAAGACCCCCCACCTGTCAAACCATTTTTCCCCCTGCTGTCTGAGGAATTGAATTCCCCAGAAGTCTATTTCTTTGCACTCGCCTACTCAGAGCTCCTTTACTCTGTCATACTATTTGAGAAATAAAAGGCACTGAGGAGAGTGGACCTCCATCCAGACTGAAAACTATGGTTTAGTGTGCTCAGTGATAGCTGTGCCACTCTGCATGGTGAACAAAGTTTTCATTTCTCTGCACAGAAATCAAAGCCCCCCTGACCCATTACTCTTTTCTCCTGTATTCATGTGATTTCGTGACACTTTAAATGCTTAAAAATACATGCAGCTGTGTCCCTGTGATGCTTTGGTCTGTCTCTTCAGAGCTGTCTGGTCCCGCCTGGTGCAGCTGGCACGCCACGCTGTGATGCAGGACGTCAAGATATCCTCCACTGCAAACAGCTGAAGAGAGTCACACCAACGCCTCTCAGGCAGCACAGGCGCTGGTGTGCCTCCCTTCAGCTGTTCACAGTGGAGGTTTGTGTAAGGTTAGGAAGGTTACAGTCTTCTCATCACTGCCCACAGACGTTTTCATCTCCGTTGTTTTTTGTTTCTTCAGTGGAGCTGGAGCTTCAGAGGACTTTTAAATAGATGTATTCATCAATACTGTTTTCATTGCACTTAAGATTATGAAATATCATTAAAATTGATAAAAAAGAAAAAAGGGTTACACCAGGAGCTGATTCTACATTCTTCTAAAAACTGCTCACATTAAAAAAAAGTCTCTGCCAACTTGCTCATTCTGTGTTTTTGTGCCAGTATCATGTTACTAGAGTTCTGGTTTGGGTTCAGTGATTAAAAAACCTATTAAACTAATGAGGCTATTAGCCTCTATAGGTAGATGTTTTAATTTAAATCATAATATCATTGTATACATTGAAGGAAATAGTACACAGAAGAAGTTTTGTTTGTTTTTTTATGTTGCATACAACTACATTAGGTACACTACTGCTAAAACTGATTCTCTGCAGTTTACGCATCTATGAGGAGCAGTTGGCAGCCATTGTATTGCACCTAGAGAGCAACTCCAACTCTAAGACAGTACTGTGGTCAAGGGCACTGGCAGGATTCAAACTTTTTCATAGTTATGTAAATCATAATCCAAAAGGGCCGTTTAAAGGTCCATAATGTAGGATTTAATGGCACCTTGTGGTGAAGTTGCAGATTGCACCTGACTGATTAGCTCTCTGCTCACCTCTTCCTTCCAGCACGCAGAAGAAGGCAAAAGGCCCTCAGAGCCAGTGTTTGGTTTGTGTATTCAGGGGTGCTGTAGAAACAAGGCAGTGCAACATGACAGACTCATCATGTGTTAATGAAAACACAATGAGTCTTATTTTCATTATTATTATTATTATTATTATTATTATTATTAAAAATTGTGTTTTACATAACCCCTAAGGTCTCATTCAAAGTTCCTGTTTGTGCTTCTGCATATGTTTAATAAAGTAAGTGGAAAAAGTTTTGGTAACAATAGCAACGATAACAAACACAGCAACGGTAAAGGAGATAATTTTAATGAACATTTTGAGAAAGAGTGATTGAGGAGCTGAGTTGTAAAGTGGACTGTGAGGATACTGAATTCATATCCATCAAATACTAGTTCACATAATCTCTCCTCCAACAGTATTTTTTCTTGCTCCACCTCTTCTTTTTTCTTCTTTTGCCATGCCTCACTCTGGTCTCCATTGAACTGCTGGCTACACCGCCCCCACAATATCCTGTGAAGGTTGATTGCACTTCTGACAAAGGGATTTTTTTTTATTATTGCACTGACAGACAAAAATGCTAAAAACTATTCATGTCTGAGATCACTTAATGTTGCACACTTCAGTCATATTTGAATGTAAACAAACATTTGCTTGTCAGGTTGTTTCTATCCTTGTCTTTACCAGGACACAAAACTGTTGTTCATTCATGCTTTGCAGTAAATCCACAGGAATCGTGTCTACTAATCGTTACCAGCTTCTTTGTGGTGTTCACAATTCATTTTTAAGGAAACAGCTCTCTGCACGTTTCCAGCTACGTCCTCTATTAAACTGCAAGAGTTCCTTTTAATGACAATAGAGGCTTTTATGTAATTTAGTTTGTTGTGAGCACATGTTTCCTGCCAAACGAATCAGGTTAACAATATTTTGCCTCTCTCCCTTTAGACATAGCAATGTGAAAACTTCAAACTTATGTAACTTTTCAACGATTGTCAGTTTCACTTCCATTTAACTGAATTGCAGCTCGCAAAAGACTTTGCAGAGACAATATCTTATTGTCTTTTCTGTTTTTCATGTGGTTAACTGGCTGTTTTTCCACTTATAACAGCCAAATGACTGAACTAGAAAGTTGCCACTGCAGAGCAACTAAACAGAAAAACATGTGTGAGTGTAAAGCCATGTGTTGTCCTGCAGGAGGTGTGAAGGTCATGATCCCCCGACAGATATACTGGATACTGATTCTTCTTGTTGGTCTGTCACCATTTCTTACCTTTGTTTGGATTCTCTGCTGCTCTTTGCCACTGTGAGCTGGTGAGCTTTTAAAAGAAAGACTGGAGTTTGTACAGATCCTCAAGTCCCAACAAGGTGATCTGGAGGCCATATGGATTATATGTTCTCAGCTGTATGCAATATAACTTTTGTCTACTCCTCCCCAGTAACTAGAAGCAGCTTTTTGCTTTAAAATAAACCCAGAGAACATCTTGTTATCAAAGTCATCTGGTATGTGGTTATTTTTTCAATAATGTCAGTGAATCAGGGAAGCTAGCAGGAATAATAGCTTGTGTTATAAAATTTTATGTTTTATGTGTTATTTAACTTGTTATTTTATGTGTGTGTGTTCGTGTGTTTTGACATAGCATAGGTTGGGTAAGAAACTTTGAAAAATTGTAACTTTGCTTTTCTCATCGACTATCTTTGTCTCTTTCCTATCTGTCACTCTTTTTTGTTTCATGGTTCTCTCAGCAGGGGCTGCACGGTGGCTTGGTGGTTAGCAGCAGTGCCTCACAGCTAGAAGGTCCCTGGTTCGCGTCCCGGTTCGGGC
>JAPZDZ010000002.1:7017142-7029535 GCA_029783805.1 Acanthurus tennentii | reverse complement strand
ATATATTTATATGTGTGTGTGTGTATATATATATATATATATATATGAATATGTGTGTGTGTGTGTATATATATATATATATATATATAGTCATTGAGCAAGACCCAATGACTGCATCCTCCTCTCAGCTAGCTTTTGTATTCACACACATACTGAGAGGTTGTGTCCACTTGGCTCACAATTGTATCATTTGTTGTATCTGCAAACCAGACTTATGGCCTGTTTAGATGATCTACAGAGTAAGGTCTTAAGTTCATGATGAAAATAATATTAGGATGTATAAGATTTCATTTTTTGGTTAAGCACATATAATCTAGGTGCAAAGTAATACGCTTAAGGGTTGTATTTAGTCACTTAATTAATCCTAGGTGTGTCTTTGGCAAAACAAGAATGGAATCAGGGTGTCATCTCTCCTTTCTTTTAAAAGCCTGGTGCACCTGCTCCTGGCAAATTGCTATTGAACAGCAGATTAAATGGTGAAAGCTCTAATCCTCTGTGCCATTAACAAATACATATTACTTTATGTGAGCAGATACACTAATGTTCAACTGCGAAAGAGAACTTCTGCGCATCCTTGATTAAAAGCAAATCAGCTGTGGGTAGGTGAATTAAAACATCATTAATAGGGTAATTTATTAAATATCTGCATCAGACCTCTGCAGCAGAAATAATAAATGTGTCTCCCGATTAAGACATTATGAGAAACACATAAGACAAAGCGGCATAACTTTAATGATTATTCAAATCTCCGGGCCAGGCTTTATTTTACATAATTATTCTCATTTCTGCATATCCAAAAGGTCACACACACTCCAAGTTTATATAGTGAAGTAGTTTGGAGTAAAGCCATCCCTCTGATAAATGCTAGTACCTACAGAGCTCTCCCTTTCTTCTGGAGAGTTTCCTTTGTCCTTTCAACTTCAGGTTTTAGTTTTACTGATTTAATGTACTACAGTATTTACTGCAGTGACATTTTTGCATGTGGAAAACTTTTAAAATTAGGCTATTGAAAGCAGCATGTCTGATCAATAAAGTAAATTGTTGTAAACACCCATACATCAATACAAAACACACACACTCACTCACACATACATGCAAGAAAACTCCTGAAAAGCTGCTTTACCTACTTGTAGGCGAATTTGTTTAGATGGACTGGTATAAGTGGAGTGAAATGTGCACGCAGGTGCCAGGTCCTAAAATTATTTATTTGGATGGGTGACAGATGGATAATTTGTACGTACATGCAGATCAGAGCCAGTCTGTACATTGCTAATATGAATGCTGTTAATTGGTGCAGGATCTCAATGCTGCTTTCAGATAGTGATGCGTTGATCACACCACTTTTTAAGCCCTCAGTCAGTGTAAGTGCATTGCCAGTTATCCAAAGTGGGCTGTGACATTTAGCTGCTTTGTGTTAGTTTTAAGATAGGACCCTTAGAGCCTCAAGTAATGTTAACTGGTAAGTCTGTGAGATTATTCATGCTTTGTATATTTATGCTTTGGTTAAGTCATTGCAGCCCAAACGGAAATTAAAAAGCTAGTACTATTCATAAATTATTACCAGTTTTAAGTGCTGCAGGGCATAATAGTCGATTGAAAGGAGCACAAGTATTATAGCTTATAGAAACAGTATTGACAACAATATAGCGTTACACAATGTGATGCTGTTGTTCCACCCGAATATATTTACTTTGTGAAATCTGGTTAATGCCACGCCGTCATACAGGAAGATGATAACTGATTATAGATAACTGTCACTGATGCATCAATGTTATACTTTTCTGGAGGTTAAGCTGGTGGACTCGCTCTAACTTCCTGAGGAAGCGTTCTGAGTTTGCGTAAGTTTTAGCAGCTTAAGATTAAGAAGACATGAGCTGAAGTCCTGTTGACTAAGAGCTTAGGCACCTCATCCATTATATTCATTTCTGCCTAGAAGATTGTGTGATTTCTGTGCACAGCGGGCTTTTATGTTTGAAACCTCTGTGATTAGTGGGCCGTTATTTGGAGCTCTTCTAAACAGTTTCCATTTTTTCCTCTATTTTTCTCTTACTTTATCTTTACTTTTATCCTCTAAGTGCTGTGCAAAACACTTTACCATTTTTGTGAATATGTTGTAATGAACATAATATCTCATATATACTGTTGATGAAATGTAACTGCATGTTTACACAGTACTCATACAAGGGCTGAAATTACTCCTTTTGAAACTTGAGTCCCTCAATTTTTCTAATCCATTAAAGTGTATACAGCACAAAGCACATGCTTACGCTGCAGAGGTGACCTGAAGGAAAAAGGCAGTGTCCAAACTTCAGGATACTTTCTAGCTCAAACAAAATAAAAACTCTGTGTGTCTATTGAACAGTGAAGTAAATGTCAAATGGTCTATAACTAGAGGCCGATAAATAATGGATTTAATGGCCCATATAATAACAACTGCTGGAATTGAAAAAGCTGATTGCCAGTTAATTCAGCGATAATGGTAGTATGTACAATGTCACACTGATGCCTGTTAATTGACCAAACCATTGAATCAATCGACCTCTACCTATTACATCAGGACCTCTGTGTTTCAACATTTCAGCAGAAAGACTCAACTCTAACTCACTACACATCCAGTCCAAGAAGTGGACCTGAAACAAAGTGGAGTAAGCAAACATAAGTCCATTTTTTATTGCATTGAATGCAATATGGTACTTAAATGCACTAAATGGGTTAAGTTTAACAGATATTATTTTTTTGATTCAAGAAATAAAGATGTTGATTTTTCCAGATCAGGAAACAAGTTAGTTGTGTATATATACCATTGCTCTTCAACAAAGCAAAGTATTTCTTGTCTGATTACCAGATTATTCAATGTAAAAGTCTAATAAGTACTGGCGTACTAAAATAGCTGCAGTTCTGCTTGGATTTCATATATATCCAGTGATGCTTTGAACATGGTCCAGCAAGATTTAGATGCCTATCTCTGCGTGTTCAGATGATGTGGCAGAAAGTCCCAGAGGAAGTTGAGGATTTTGATGGTTCATGTGAGCTAAGGCAGAGAGGAGGGTTAGGCAGAGGCTGTTTCACACAGTCTCTGTCTAACTTCCTCTTCCACTATTTGTTATACAATATTTGCTCAGTCACTAGTCATGCAATTGTTCTTTTTTTTGATTTTCTCACAGCAGGAAGTAGATATGATTTGAGTTTGATCTTAATCTCAAACAATAAACACTAGTGGTTTTTATGTTTTATATGAGACTAAAGTCCTGAGCTCACACTGATTTATTGAATTTCAAGCTGATGAAGATTTATTACATTTCTTTGCCATTTCAATACAGTTTGAACTGCCAGTTCAGTTTATTTGCCTAATGTGAACTCAGCAGAGAGAAGGGAAACAGTGGGGGTGAATAAGGCTCTGCCCCCATTTGGATTCATACTTGCATAGCATAAATGATATGATTTCCATATGACGGTTTTGTTGTTACTCCTTTGGCCCTCTTTCAAGCAGATTCCCCTATGCTAACATGCATAAGCACATTTGCCACTTTTTCCCACCTCAATTCACAATCCCACCCCTGCATTAAATGGCCACGTGTGCACAACATATAACTTTATTTGCTCGGTTAAAGAAGTTTTAGAGCCTAACACTGACTGCGATCAGGTCAGCATGGGAGCTGGAGAAGAGGGGGATGGGAGTGGGGGATGGAAAGAGAGGACAGATGTGTTTATAGAGGCTGGAGGAGGGAGGAGAGATGATAATAAGTTTTCAACTTCTTTAAACCAGCAGGGCTTTCAGCAGGTCCATCATTACATGTCATGCAGCCAAGTATTGTCCTAACCCACAGCTAATACGTGATGCATGTTAATCATCTTTTGGTTTGTAATGCTAAAAAAACTAGTATAAGGCATTATCCAAATCAGTTGTTTGGTGCTGTATCCTCTATTTAATCTGGTGTGTAGAGATGTATAATTTCCAAAACAATCACAGTCAAATAAAACAGGAAAGATTAGGAAAAAAGTTGCAGCAGGAGCAACAAGAGACTAAGAGAAGAAAGCTGTAACTTATGTAAGAGTTGAAAAGAGAGTTTGGAAGGAACACACTGTTCCTATGGAATCTCTAAATGAAAAGAGGAAGATTTTTTCTTTTAAAGAGGGATCACGTCATGACAAAGGGATAATCAAATGAGGATTGGAAACTTGGCTCTCCGTAACTGGGTATGGACATCTTTACAGTGTAATTTAAACCTCCATGCAAACACGCGAGTCAAAAAAAGTGTTTCTCATTTGTGACCCACATATAGGCCTCTGAGAAAATAAAAGTTACAATAAAGCACTCAGAGAGAAAATTTATTTAACATGTCCCATTTTTGACATGACATGCAACAGATTTACTTCTGCCATCTTACATTTCAACCAAATCCTGTGAACAAGTGAGTCATGCACTGGAATGATCCAAAGATAAAAAAAAAAGTAAAGCCTTTTTTCAAACAGTGTTTTCATTTGCTTTTGATTGCAGAACCTGTTGTGAAAACTGGCATCAGACCAGGGAAAAGCAGGAGAAGTCCACTGCAAACTCTTTACAATGGAGACCAGGTGAGAACACAAATAAACACATAGAAAAACATGTATTTGTGCCTTGCCAACTTTAAAATGATTAAAAAGGGCTGAAATTTGTAAACATGGAGTCCCTACATACTAGTTTTTAGCAAAACTAGTGACATGGCTCTGTTGTTGACATTAAGTAGAATCAATCTGCATTTAATTTTTGGATTTCCATAAATTTCCGTACACACTTTCAGAACTTATTTTGGATGACCTGCAAAAACAATTTCATGATGCTTTCTATTTTCATATAATAACACCATCAGGTCAATTTTTTAATTTGTCCAATAATTTGGTATATGATCAGATACCTCCCACTATTCAGTAGCCTCAGTTGTACTTTTCTGATTGGTGCTAGTTTGCACATTAGCATGCAAACAAACTAAGCAAAAATAATGATTATAAACCTTAACCTGCAATACAACAGCATATTAACATTGTCATTGTGAGCGTGTTGGCATGCTGTCTTTGGTATTAAATTTAAAGCTGCACTATGTGAAAGTGGGCTTTTAAATGTACCACAGCCTGAACAACTAACTGATGAACATATTAACACATTTAACAGCTAAAGAGCCATAAATGTCCCTCAGGAGTTGATAAAGACCTAAAACAAAGCTTATAGAGTGAATACTGGGCTTAGATTTGAAAAGTGGCCAGAAATATGACTCCTAATAAATGATCATGTTGTTCTGTAGCTGCTTTTTGTTTGTTGGTTTAGTTATTGAGATAAAGGTGAGGGCGAAATTCACTTGAAACTAAATACAGACTACAGGGGAATTTGTCTTGTGCTTGTCAAACTGTTCCTTTGTTCTTTTTAACTCTATTAGCACCTTACCTGCACCAGTTTTTAAATATATTTGATTTCTGCTTTTCCCCCAATCGTTTACACATCTGGGCCCTCTTCACTGGTCCCCTGCCCTGCCTGATCACACCCCCATAAGCAGCTGGAGATGTTGGCAGCTCAGAGGTCCCTCCAAGGCCGCAGGGAGCTGTTGGAGCAGTCTTGTCTCAGCCACATGAGGAAGCGGCAGGTGCTTTCGCCCGAGGACCTTAAACATCTCATTGTGGATGATAAACACAGCCTTATCTACTGCTATGTACCCAAGGTTGGTTACCAAGGAATAAGCAGTGCCAGTAGCAAAAATTGTGGAACAGAGGTTTTTTATTCTGTGAGCTGAACCTTCTTGTGGGCAAGGTAGTCTTTCCATTGTCTTTGTGGGTAGAAGTCTAGAAATCTGCTCAGAAACTATAGAGAGAAGATCTTCTATTTACCTCCAGAACCTGCCTGAGAATATTATAATCTTAAGATTTCTTTAATTGGTAAAATATACCAGTTGTTATTTTTGTCTGAACATTCATGGGTACTATGCAGAAAAGAATTCCTCTAATTGCTGTTTCGGCATGCTTTTAACTTTGCCAGCAGAACAAAATCAAAAAAAGAAGTGTGACAGTGTCAGAGTTTGCAAGTTTCTGTTCTGACTCCAGAATATTCTGAGATCAGATTTTTGATGTTATCTCCTTGATGTGTTCATAGTTTTAATTGTTAAGATGCAAGTATGTTTCATTATACCACAACACTGTATGACTGTGTGCATCTTTCTCTTGTTTACCTTTCCCAGGTAGCCTGCACTAACTGGAAGCGGGTCCTTATGGTCCTCACCAGTGATGGACGCTACACTGATCCCCTAGCCATCCCTGCTAATGAAGCCCATGTGGCAGGAAACCTTCGCACACTCTCCGAGTTCACAGTTCCTGAGATCAACCAACGCCTTCGCAACTACCTCAAGTTCATCTTTGTGCGGGAGCCCTTCGAGCGCCTGGTCTCCGCCTACAGGAACAAGTTCACCCGTAACTACAACACCGCTTTCCACAAGCGCTATGGAACCAAGATCATCCGCCGGCATAGGCTCAACCCAGAGCCTGAAGCACTGGAGAAAGGGGATGACGTTACATTTCATGAGTTTGTCCAGTACCTTGTTGACCCCCGGACCCAACGGGAGGAACCTTTTAATGAGCACTGGGAGCGGGTGCACTCCCTCTGCCATCCCTGTCTGATCCACTATGATGTAGTGGGGAAATATGAGACTCTGCACCCTGATTCGCAGGCCGTGCTAAGGTTGGCTGGAGTGGAGGGATCACTTCAATTTCCAACATCTGGTAAGAGTACCAGGACAGATGGCAACATGGCAGCACGTTACTTTAAGCAGATCAGTCCTTTTTACCAGAAGAAGCTGTTTAATCTGTATCGAATGGACTTCCTGCTCTTCAACTACTCTACACCAGAGTACCTCAGGACTCGATGAGGAGCAGAGCAAAGAGGATTTAGTGCCATGAATAGACAGTTGTTTTTTGTCAGTGATGGATCATTTTGCACTTTTTGATTGTCACGGACTCTTGCTCAATCATCAACTGCCTGGAGCGCGCTGTCACAATCACTGACTTGTCTCAATGACTCCCTACTTAAACTTGATCATCTGGTTACAGTGGGTTGATCTATCTAAAGAAACGTTCTTCCTAAGAAGAGCAGATGGTTTGTTGTGTATTTCGAGCTGCTGTCCTATATGTAAGTCTACTTTCCAGTGTGAAAACAGGAAGTTTAGCAGGACGGAATAAAGATGTAGTTTGTCACCAAATGTGTTAAAAATTGCAGGCACAATCTTTACTAACAGAACATTTTCAGTCAGAGTTCAGCCAGAATTAAATATTTGTTTTTTATTTGCCTGATAATCATTTGACACCAACAAATTCATGTCAAATTAAGCAATTCTTACCTTGATATTCAGTTTCATCTGATACATGTGATCTTGTTGTACCATTTACAGTAAATGTTTTCCCATGATTTTTTTTCTGAGAACTGATGAGTCATGAATGATGATCACAGTTCAGAGGAGCAGGTTCTCCTCTTCCATGGGTCTCTAGGTGAAGAAGCTGACTGTGAAAATGACTTCGGCAGATTTAATCAAACCACCTACTTAGATAACTGGATGGCCTTTATTTATGTTATGTTGGTGCATTAAGTATTTATTGTGGAAGTGTGTGTGGTAGAAAGCATATTGGCTCATGATTTTGTGGAATGATTTGTAGTTGAAAGACAGAAGGGACTTGTCTTTTTCAGAGTGTTTTTTATTGCATTTTTATTGAAAGTTATTCGCTGTCTTGGCTTTTGCACATAAATTTGCAAGTAAAGTCATGCCAAATTGAAACTTCCCTACAATTCAAAGGTCATAATATCCTACTTTTTTCCCTTTTCTGGTCAATCCCTTTACCCTTGGATTATCTAACTTGTCACAGAGTTAAATGTTTTATCTGAAACTAATTCCTAGACAAACTTGCAGTCACTTCTAAATTCCAGTAAAATGTTGTTGCCATCCCTCCTCTATCACTGTCTGTATTTAGCTCTGGGCTGGTAGACTGAACAAACAGCCACATAGCTGTGGTCAGGGTCAGGTCCTGCCCAGTGCTGCCCCTCGTCAGAGCTCTCCTTGTTAGGGGAAAGCAGGCACCGGAGGGGTAAATCCACCTCCAGTCATCTCCACTGCAGGTCCTTGTTCAGCAAATGGGATGGAGTTTACGGTAAATAATACAGAGGTTGATGAAGGAAATGTTTATTAATGGTCTGCACTGCAGAAATACCAGGTTTACCAAATTTTCTCATACAGTTTTGAATAATTTAAGGGAAACTCCACCGTTTTTGCACATTTGAAGGACTACTTGTGTTTAAGAAAGAGTTAAGTTAAGCCTTTTGCGGCTTCTGATGGAGCTGTGTGAAGTTTTTTTAAGTTGCCATAAGTGATGTCACTTGAGTCTGTCTGTTACGACTGAGGACTACAAGTTTAAAAAAAATGGAATTGGAAATAATCTAATGGTGTGGAGTAAGTGTAATGTGAGCTAGCCAGACCTATGTACCCCACTTGTGATCTTTTGTCTTGAGGCAAGTGTCACATTAGCTGTTTAGTCTTAAATATAGCCTTCAGATATCAAGAAGGGAGAAGAATACCTATAACTCTAAATAATTTTTAAAATGTCTATCACAAGTCTGACAGTGTTAAGGGATGTAATGCTGAATGGGTGGAGGTCTCCTTCACAAAACAAAGGTAAAATCATCCTGTAGGCTTACATTATTTCATTTAAAACAGTCAAATAGACTACAAGCATATTTGCCAAAAATAATTATTTTTAAAATGCTTACTTATGCCACAAGATTATGTGCCGCTTGAGGATATTATTACCTTTATGCAAAACAGTTTTAAAGAAAGCTAATGGAATATCTTTCATAAAACTTATTTTTGAAACTAATTGAAAATTGTTTGTTAAAGTTAAAATGTTAAAATTTAATGTTTCTATTTCCATAAACTCCCTGACGTTTTTTATGGAATATTAAGGAAAGATAATCTCCTTTGACACTCATAATAGTTAAAATATTTGGATCAAGTCAGAATTTTTTAGAACGGATTGCTCACTCAAATAGAAACTTAACTTTACTCTGTAATGATTACCTATATTTCCCATTGTAACATGTTACTTCATTCCATTTCCCTCAAAAGTCTTAAACACACTCCTTACCCAGCCAATGTTTGCTAGCCTGCTTATCAAGACATCAGTGTAGCTTGGATAAACTGGAAGCATTGAATGCTTGGATTCATCTGAAACTGACTTTGCTAGTTATTTCCCGACAAGTCTTCATCTTAAAAAACAACAACAGTTAAATTTCAGCTTCATGTTCATGCATGTCAGAGCAGGTTGCCAGTGAGCAAGGAATAACTTCATCTCTTTAACTTCCAGGTTTCTTTTGTGAAATATATTTCATCTTGTTAAAGAATATTGTCATATATCTCCTCTCTTGTTTCCTTTCCCCCCTTTTTTCTTCTTTTTTTGCCTGTAGTCATGCTTTAAAAAGTGCAATAATTATGTGAGTTTCTGGAATGTCTTAAAAGCTGCGTCTTTATGAGTTGCTTATTGAAACATTAAATGTATGTCATCATGCTTATGCCACATTTATTTTTATTTTTGTCTTTAAATTGCAGCCGTGATTTACAGGGTTTTCATTTTAATGCTCCTGTGTGCAATCGAAGCCATAAACTGCAAGAGGACATGACTTGCCAAAACCCAATCACACCCTTCATGTTCTTACTGGCTCAATTGCATGCTGCACAAACTGTTTCACCTTTTAATTTCTTTTTTTTCTTGGAAAATACAGTATAGAAATAGCAAGTTGCTTGTTATTTCAAAGGGACAAAAACATACTGTGTATCAGTTTCAAAAGCCCAGACGCTGCTGTGTAGGAACACAGCTAGTCAGAAATCTCCAACCATTTCTGCAGAAATGGTTCCTCAGTCAGACCTGTGACTTGGTGAGTCACCATGAAATAGTGAGCAAAGCACAATTTGAAAGAATCTGTCATGCACCAGTTAACTTGTGCTGCAAAACTGTGAATGTGATGACTTGATAACTAAAACCTTGTTGATGTGATGATTTAGTGGCTGGTTTTCTTGAAGTTTCAAAGTTTTAAATACAATACCTTAGCAGCACTGAGAGTGTGTGTGTGTGTCATTTTTTTGTTTGTTCGTTCTGCAAAAGTCAAACTCAGAAATATTCTCCCCAAGGCTAGTGGTGGTATTTACATTGTTCAAGATGAACTTTTTCTTCCTGTGAACTGTTAACAGGTGGGTGCAGTGCAGGATGATCGAGACACCCTTGAAATAACAAGTCTTTTTTATACATCTTTTGCATATAATTTTTGACATACAAGACAAGCCAAATTAACAAGGAGACAGATGATACATTTTTTAAATTATTGTTGGGGTACACAAAGTTAATGATTTTCTATTAAGCTGCTCTTATGCACATTTTCAGAAAAATCTTGAAATACAAAAGCATTTTTTCCATAAATTGTCTTTAGTGAAAAATACAATTAAACAGCAAACATATGACGCACTCAATGCAAGTGACTCCAGCTTCTACTGAAGCATCTGTTTAACTGAAGAGATGATAACATCAGATTTGTGTTGAACAACAAGGGGACTGTAAGTATTTGCAAATTAATACATGGAACAAACAGAAAAGCCAAATTTCCGTTGTTTGCACTTTCTTTTTTATAAAATATAGCAGGAATGGAAATTTGCAATTTCCTTTTTTCTTTCTTTTCCTTTTCTTTAAGGTTGACCAAAATTGTGGTTAAAATTTGCCCTATAGTTGAATGGAAATCTCAATGCTGTTATAATTTCCACCAAAGTAAAAAAGATCTTAGGCCTCGCGTGTGTGTGTGTGTTTGACTGTTTTATGTGACACAAAGGGACACAGATTTCATTGCACTGTTGGTTTTTATTAAAATATAATTGTTCATAGCCACAAAATTACATAATACAATCACCAAACATTTGTCAGATTTTGTGATTCCACATTTGATCTTTGCAGACACTTAAGACATGATAACACACTGTGTGGAAGCTCAGGTGACAGTGAACACAGCAATATTAGAACATAAAAGGCATTTTCAAAAGCTCCTAAAGTCTTCATGTGGCAGTGTCAACATTAAAGTACCGTACAAAGATTGCCTATAGGAAGCAAAAGAAAAGAGACTGTTGCAACATTGAACTCTCGCTACTGTTTATTTTACACAGACATGGTTGTATGAGGTTTAAGATAAGACACAGTTAACATTAACTTTGTTTCCAAGGCAACATTAGACTACTAATACAATAAAAGTGCAAGTTTTCAAATAGTTTTTTTGCCATCATATTCTTACATAATAGGACTGGATGATAGACCATTTTTTTTGACATTTTGGAAAATTTGGTTTTTTTGCTGTCTCGCTAAGAGTTTGATGAGAATACTGCAAATGCATCGGCTAAGTAAGAAGCTAGTTAGAAGGCAGTTAGCTTAGCTTCAGAGGGAAAGAGCTAGCCTGACTTTGTCCAGTGACTAAAAACTCTGCCTGCCTAATTACGTAAACCTATCTGAATACTAATATATTCATTATATTTTCTTTGTTTAATAAATGTAAAGATAACATGTTGTGATTTTTTTTGGTGGTTACATGCTAGAATTACTTGGCTGCTAGACAAACCAGATGACATCTGAAGTCACTGGCCTACCCAAAAAATAATTACAGCATAGAACACTAAGCTCCAACTTACTGTTTTTTGCATTTTTTTCTTTTTTTTTTTGTTTTTACACTGAACAGAACCACACTAGCTGTTTTCACTTTGTTCAAGTCTTTAAGCTAAGCTAATTGCTGCAGGCTCTAGCCAATATTAGCATAAAGACATGAGAGAGACATTGGGGGCTAAATCCCAGCATCACACATGGCCCAAGCCTCAGTAACGACTCAGTGCAACCTCACTCAGCATTTATTTTATATGCAATCTTTCAAGGGAAATTGTATTCCTGTTGGTATGTGGTCCACATTCTAAGATACATCAGCATTCACTAGTAGTAAAGTATAGTTAAAATGCAACCACAACAATCACTCCAAAAAAATGTAAATAAAAAAATAAGCTCCCATTAAAACTTAATGGCCTGACATTTTTTCCTATTCTAGCTGTAAGCACAGCTGCTAACATTATTCCCTCCTCTTTTCTGCTGTTATCACAGTCGAGTCTAAACTGACCATTACTAAACTTTCTCATGGACCTGCCTCTTTTGTCTGTCACATGAGACTTATGATCTATGGGTTATCTGTAATTTTGCTTGCACCAAGGTCAATAAAAACAGATTTTTTTCATAAACACAATATAAAGCCCTTCATATTTGGCAAAAATAATAAATAAATAAACAATAAAAAAAATTCCACCCATTCTCTGCCTCTGA
>JAPZDZ010000002.1:7005342-7017042 GCA_029783805.1 Acanthurus tennentii | reverse complement strand
TATAAAGCCCTTCATATTTGGCAAAAATAATAAATAAATAAACAATAAAAAAAATTCCACCCATTCTCTGCCTCTGACATTTTTTCAGACAACTGGGTTTTGGAATAATTGAGCGTCAGATCAGTGGGAGTAACACCATTATGTAGGCTGGACTCCACAGAACACAGCTGTTGTGTCTTTTTTCTTGTAAATGTGGGGTTGGGGTGTTTGAATATGGGTTTCTTAATTTTAGAGCAGACATCTGAAGTTCCTGTTTTACTTTGGCTTTCTGTCAGTCTTCTCAAAACATTGGCAATAAAGTGAATTAACATATTGCCCATAAAAAAAATGAACAATTAGTTAAACACCCTTTATTATTAATATTATTATTATTATCAACATAAATTATAGTCATGATAAAAACCTTAATTAATAAAACAAACAAAAATAAAACCTATGTGACATCCATGTACCATCTTTGCTTTAAGAAGAACTACGGAACCAATGAGACTTAACCACCTCTCAACCAACCGGTAAGTCTTTTTCTAAGGATTGGTCAGACTGTAATTAATTTAGACAAATTTAAGAAGGAAACACAACATTGGAAATACAATAGTTTATAGTAAAAGAAAATATTTTTACATTCATTGTTAACAAAATTAATGTGACATTTTAGAGTGATTAAGATTTCATGATGTATTATCCAGCCCTATTGTTTAAGACACACTTATGTGCTGGTACAACACAACCTTAGCTGTGGTCTAGTTCTCACAGTATCACAGTTAACACATACATCTTATACAGGAAGCTCAACTGAAATTAACTGTGATTCATACTACACATTTAGATCTTGTTACCTTCTAGTGCAGAGAGCAGCAGCTAAAAGTGTTACGATAAAATCTTTTAGCAAAACACAACACTGAAATACCTCTAACATAAAACGGCAGAGGCAGGTTCTTGAGAAATGCCTCCCATTTCAGTGTTTATGTGGTGTATCTCCAAAAATAAGTTTTTGTAACAGGTGTCAATTTTTGAGAAATCATGTAAATCTTTGAGATGAAGCTCATGTACAATTAAGAAATGCAAGTACGATAGTGAGGATACAGGTATAGCCAGTGTATTTAAGACTATGAACTCTGTACTTAAAATACTGTGGTTTTTGTAGTTTTTTTTTTTTTTTACCTGACTTACAGTAATCTATTTTGTGTAATCATGTAAACTAAAAAATGAAATACTGAGATATGAAGATGCCTAAACAGGACTTAAAATGTTAAATGAATGCCCCATGTAATTGGGTGGTCAGACAAAATGTGAAGCAAATATTAAACATGGTTGGACTGCATTCACAGTCAATGATGCCAAAATGCAAAGATATGCAAAGCAGTGTTGCCAACTCCCTAGTAAGGAAAGTAGCTATTGGCTGTCCTAAAAGTTGCTAGAAGTCGCTAAATGATGTCATTGCCTAATTTGCATAATTGACAATTTGCATGTAATTGTAATGGACGCTAAATGCAGTGATTTATTTTAGTGTGACTGTTAAACATTTAAATTTAGATCCCGTTCTGTAAGCCAGGGCGGGATTAGTGGTGGCTTTGCGCATTCGTATTCATTTGCAGTCTGGACGCGGAGTGGTGTGGGTCTCCTCTCTGCTCTGACTGCAGCTGGGAGTGCTGCGTGAGACTGACCACCGGTGAGTGCTTTGGGACAGGGGAGGGGCTCACAGCAGCAACTGCTGCTCGCTCGTTGAGGACAGTAACTGCAGAACGATACGCGCTTTCACATCAGAATCTCCAAAACACCAGAAAAAGTTGCTAGATTTGTCGCTAGTCGCTTTGGACAAAAAAAGTTGCCAAGAGGATTTGAAAAATTGCCAGATTAAGCGAGAAAGTCACAAAGTTGGCAACACTGATGCAAAGTCACCCAGCATGAAGTAGACTGATGCAAAGACAAAGTGACCCAAGATAAAAATGCCTGAACTAAATGTCTCAGCAAAACTGGTAAGCACATTCTGGTTATTAGGAAATTGCCTCAAAAATGTAGTGCAATGAGAAGATACAAAAAATAAAATATCTGAAGTTAAAAGTAAGTTCTGGATTCAGTCAGAGGCTGAACACAAACGGTCCAGCAGTCAAATTTGTGCAAATGAAGCCAGACAAAAATTCGTTTCACCTTCTGTCTGAACGCACCTTTGAGATGTGCACTCACTGTTGTAATGATGAGGTTTCATGGTTCTGACGACGAACAGTAAGGCTTTGTTAACCCTCTGTTAAAGGGACTGTTAGTATCAAGTAGTGACAGAATACCCCCAAGATTCTCTGCAGCGACACAGTGAACATGAACCTGGGCTGATATGTGAAAATAAGTCTTCTGCATCATTTCACTGTTTGTTTCTTGTTTTTTTGTATGTTTGTTTTGTTTTGTTTTACATTGAGTGGCAGCACAAAGTTCACTTTAAGTTAAATAATGCAAAATGTCTTGAGGAACATTGAGAGTGCTTTACAAATATTAAGATGTGTGGATACATTGTCTGTGCTTCACAGTGCTTTGAAACACATTTTGTTTAAGTGTTCGGGCCTTTGGACAATTTCTAGTACCATGTAGAATCTAAATTTGCAATAAAAAGCAGTAAATCGTCAGCATATTAAATGCTCTGGAGACAGTTTTTGTATTGAGAAATCAGGATTGTAGTTCAAATTATGGCATTCTCTGATTTTCTGGGAATAAGAAAAAAATGCTGTCAGTGGTCCAATGTCTTTCCCAATTGATTTGTATACAAGCAGCTCCTAGTCTGGATCTGAAATAAAAAGTTTGACATTTTGAGAAATATGCTTGTTTATTTTCTTTCGAGAGGTAGACTGATACTGATGTACATTTTTTAATGCTAGGTATGAAGCTACAGCCAGCAGTGAAGACTGGAGACAGAGACAAAGTTAGTCTAGCACTTTAACCAGGTAAAATCTGCTTAGAGGGCATGAACTACTTAACAAACTAAACCTTGTTTGTTTCATTCGTACAAAGGCTAGTTTTTCAGCCAAGAAAGAGTTTAAAGCTTTTAAAATGGCAAAATGCTTTTACCCTTCTGTTCGACAGTTAAACAAATGAGATTCAGCATTAAATTTTGAATTTCAGTGTTGCCTGTGGACAGATCCAGACCACCTTTTTTCTTGTTTTTAGTCTATATGCTAAAGTCATTGGCAGTAGCTTTTTATTTAGCAATAGATTAGTAAATGGTATCAATCCTTTCATCTGACTATCAGAAAGAAAGCAATTATTTCCCATAATGTCAAACAGTTCTTTCATGCTTTTAGCAGAATTTATGTCACTGGACTACCTGTTCAATTTAGGGAAGCTAGTAGGCGCCACTGCAATGATACAGACATAATTTACAGCTGTCAGTGACTTGCTGGTAGAGACCATCCCTCCTACAGTCAAACAGTCTTTGTGGTCAGTTCAAGCTGACTTCCACATACACATCTCATTTCACAAAAACATTGGCTTATAATTCTCCAACAAACACAGACACCAAATCTGCTGTTAAATTTTTCAGGTGCAGCACAACGACTCTTAATGAACCTTCACTCTTCATACAACTTCAGTCTGCACTGAGGGATATCTTTAAGGTGGAACTGACCTGTTCTCTGCATCATGACACTGTCATTAAAGTACTCTGCTTAAAAAAAGAATCAAAAAAAGATACTAAATTAGGGATATTTTGTGGATAACAATCAGGATCCAGTTTTATGAGATGATTAAACATTCCTCTGTGAGTCACATACACAACCTGATTTCATTTAAATAAGCCGTGATGATAACAAACTTGTATAGTAGACAAACAGCAATGAAAAATCCAGTTAGTGTACCACACAGGCAAGCCTGTTATTAATGCATAGTACAGCCCATCCAAACATGAACTGTTTTAAGTCTCTTTGTTCTATCCTCAAGTTCAAATATAGTTTTCACAAGCAGACCAATTGGTCAGTCTTGCTGCTATGATGCAGAGTTGCTACATTTTTCTTTGATGAAGCTAAAGAGATGAGCTGAGAGGCAAGGTGAGCACAGAGCCAAAGTCATATTAAAGGACAGATAGAGAGGAATGATAAAATAAAGGTCAATATAATTAAGTAGTTGCTCTAAATCCTCAAAATACTTTCTTTTTGCATAAAATAAAATTATTTTATTGGCTGGATATGCTCAGGCAGAAAAAAACTCACACAGGTGATTAAGTTTAAGTTGGTTTGAGTCTGAGAAAAGGACAAGTTCCTCGGTATGAACTGCCCAGTGATTACCAGAAAATGCTTAACTGTCCAATTACAAGCATCTCTGTGCAAATGTAACATTGGTGCAACAAGACAGTGGACAGCTATGAGTTCAGTGGTGAAGGGGAAAAATTCAGAGACCCAGGCTCTGAACCAGAGAGACACAGCGGAAGCAAAGGGCCAGAAAGCCAGTGCCCAGCAAATCCCCCAGGGCAGTCAGGTAGGGGATGGAGAAGTTGTCAGGATCCAGGCTCCGTCTCCACATCACACGGATGATGAGGTCGGCAACATAAAGTAGGATGGCCACCTAGAGCAAGAAGAAAACTGAGCTGAATTTGCATTCAAAGAAAAATTAAAATGAGATGGAATGGGCAATAAAATGAAAATGGGACTTTTTAAACTGCAATCTTGAGTATTTTCTAAGCAGTTAGCATCAGAACTATGGCTGTAATAAGTGTCACTTTTCTGTATGTCATATTTTATTATATACATCATCACCCTGACAAAAAAAAAAATACTAACAGTACTAAATACTAAACTAACCTCATGAATGTGATTTTTTTAGATTAAATGAGTCGGTCTGTTTCCATCACATTGACTTTCTTTAAAGAATATAAATTGTCAAGGAAGCTGCAAAATAAACAACATAAGCTTATTATTTACCGAATGTTAATTTGGAATTCTAATGTCAATACTGTAAATGGGGCTTTAAAGCTTCAAACCAGTCAGCCTTGCATAAAATAATAAGGCCATATAACATATTTATCCACATAATGAATAATTAAAGCAACATTTTAAGGTAATGGATATTAGTTGAAATGTCCTGGGTCAGTCACTCCAACTGGTACAAACATGAGCTGCCTGGCACAACCTTAACAGTGAAAACAATCCTATTCTATAATAAATATATTGCAAAAATACAACCTTTTGTATTATCGATAATGTTGAATAATATCTAGTCTAAAATCCATTCAAAAGAACATAGTTATACTTAGTAGTAGTAGTAGTAGTTCCAGTTTAATAGGAATGAAGAGGTATGTCAGTCAGAAAAAACTGATGAGCCACTGGAGTACTTCACCTCTGCTGCTCATAAAGGAAATGTTATTGATATGTGTAAGTCTGTTTCTCACTGCACCTGAATATGTTTTGCATGTTATCACATCAAACATGGGAGCTTAACAACAGCTTTGAATAAATCTTCCCAGCATAGATATCATTCAAGTAAGTTTTACTGAGCTTTTTTTACTGAACTCTTTGCAGGATTAATGTGGATATGCAGATAGTTGACTTTGACAGAGAAGAAGATTTTTGTGCAATATTAGTAACAAAGTCATAAAAAATAATGATGCCCATGATTTTACAAAAACTTGACAGCTGAGGTGACAGCGTGTAAAGGAGGTCAGAAAGGTGACTGCCGTGTACTCTTTGTTCTGCCCTGGAACAAATCCTTTTCCCACTGAGCTGCTGAAACACCAACACCTGACTCAGGTCATTTCACAGTTAGGTAACAAGTGACAGCAGCCATTTTTATCAGACAGATATAAAGTTTCACTTTTTGATGACAGGTTACCACAGTTTGTATCAGAGTGTCATGTGAAACCAAGGCCTCAGACGGAAAAAAACATCAAAGAAGTGCAGTAGAAGGCCAACACTTGCACTTGAACACACCACTGAGACTGTAACCAGTGGCCAACCTGCATGTGTATTTTGAGGGAAGAGCTGGAACTGCTGATAGTACAAACTGTTGATATTATAAAGTAATGTCTGCCTATCATTCTCACACAGGGCTGGCGTCTGTTGAATGTTTCTGATCAATTGGTAATCAGTTTCTTCATTCCAGATTTTCATGTAACAGTGAAAACACTCATGTATTGTGACAGCAGTCGTTAACTTGCATTGCTCAACTGTTATCTCCTCAGCAGCTAATCACAGTTATTTTAACATAGATTGGCTTTACTGTCACAAGGGGCAACTTTTGCAAACAAAGCAGGGCACACCACAAAAACTAGGGCCACAGATACTTAACAAGAGCCTGACACCATTCCAACGGCTGGCTGGCAGCATTAATGGGTAAGGGCCTTTAGGGTCAGTGGGATCATCGGAAACTATTCATTGTTAACTACCACTGGCTAAAGTATATGACGTTTTCTCCTATTCCTGGTCGTAAATAGGTGATGCACAATTGTATCACAGTGTGTGAATGAAAGTGCATCATTTTACCTGTAGCAGAGCAGCACACAGGTAGCAGATGATGAAAGCTACAGAGATGGGTGCCTCATCTCCCTGCAGCAGAGAGATGGCATAGAGGAAGACCAGGTGACCGGGGATAACCAGCATCAGAAGCACTCGTGCTGACTTGGAGTTAACCCCTAGGACACACAGATAAGAGAGCTTTTCATTCAGTTTGGTAAACAGGCAGGCTACTCTAGTTTAGCAGTAAGAACATTTTGTTTTCCTTACTGTAACTCAGTCATATGTGTTGTGTTGTGGTGTTCAAAATTGCTCCTAAGGATATTCTACTTCAGGTGAAATTAATTCCCTTTGGGCAGCAGAACGAGCTGAGTTGTGTTAGCAAGAAGTTGCAATTTACAGATCCAAATGACAAAGACCAACAGTAGTATTTATTTGGAATCATATTTCATCCAAGAACTTTGTTCTACATTCACTCTTACTGTAAGTCACCGTGGTTAAACAGGCACCCGTGTAAATAGTTAAGGTTTTATGTGTAAGGATGCAAGGATATGCATTCAGCTTGGCAGAGTTACCTGAGGCAAAGAAGGTGATGCAGGGATTGGGCCAGTGCTGCCTCATCTTGTAGGGAAGCACCCCCGGGATAGTCCAAAAGTGCAGGTAAGTCGAGATCCTGCTGGCCTGGATGGCCACCAAATTACCACCCACTCCTACACAGGAGAACAACAACCTTCAAATCAGGAAACTCTATTTCTATTACAAAAAGTTAAATGTTATCATGTGCGTCAACATCAAATCAGGCAAAGAGTCAACATCAAATCAGGCAAAGAGTTACTGTTCAACTGCAAAGGTTTACTAGGAAAGCTGACATTGATCAATATCATAATGAACTGAGACAAAAAGTTCTTTCCCACAACAGCTTAGAATCAGTTACGCTTCACCTCTTTTATTGTTGCCTGCACACAAATTAAGCCAAGCAATGACATAAGTTTGGCTCAGCTGTGATCCGGCTGAGGTTTACAGAGAGTGGAGTCCATCTAAATAAGCCACACAGACCAAAGCACAGCTAAATTCTGGCCAGGGGAGTAACAGCATCTGAATAAGTGAAAGAGATGAACACAAACAAAAGCTCCACCCAATGTCTCAGACACGAGAGCAGCAAAATGGGCAGATGGAGAGCAAATCATCCTTGTGCAGCCATGTGGTTCCAACAGTGAAATACGACTCTGGTAGTGCAAAAACCATTATGAGCTTTTTTTTTCTGAAATACTGATGTATAACTTGTCTCTGACTGACTTTGTGTAAAAATGTCAGATGTGTTTGAAAAGGCCTCAGCAGATCGGTAAACTGTTCCCAGGTGTTTCAGGCTTCAAAGAAACAAAAGAACACCACGGTTTAACATGAGGCACTGAGATAAGACTTAATCCTTTCAATCTAGTGGCAGGTAGGTGTGTTGACATTAATCACTATTAATGACATTTAAAAAGGAAATATTTTGTTATTATGACTCTTATTATAGTATTATGTAAATAAAAGCCACTCTTAACCTTTCAACATCTTCCTCTGGGGGGAATTTTTCACCCATTTAGAATACTCATATGGAACAGCTTATGATTAAGGCTGAAATGCATGTAAAAAGGTTCAGTTGAGAATCAAAGCTGAAGATCTACAACATGTCCATATTCAAAGAGTTTAAATATTTTACCAATCCTTATTTAAAGTTAGCCACTTTAGCATAGCTTCAGCAGATCACAGGTGATTCTGTAGATGTAACCAATATTTCTGTTTCTTGTAATTAAAAATTGTCACAGTACGTCTCAGTATTCCAAATGCAAGGGACAAAACACACAATTAACAAAGCTAAAGACCGATTTGACTCATAATATTTGGTTTTAAACATTCAATAAATATTACTTTTATACTATTATAAGCATGAACTCTATCAAGCTGTGATAATCATGTAGTGAAATTCCGATATCATGACAGCTCAAGAGTAAGTTTATCTTTTTGGCTCACTTTGCGTTTCTGATAAGTGCAGGACAACAAACTCTCACCAGTGTTTAAAATCAATTTTTAAATTGTCCTTGTCAAAGGTTTTGTGTTTAGTTTCGTCACATCAAACACCTTTCCGAGTATTTACTCCAAAACCACAGTACAGATGTTCTTTTGTGAGATGGAAAGGATTTGATGGAACATTTAGTAAAACAAAAAGCTAGTTTATAAGCAAGCCTGTGAGGAAACATGGAAAATTCAAAACAGATTGGCAAATTCAGAATTTAGCTGAGTCCGGTGCAAAGAGAGGAAGAGATGCAGATTGTTAAACAGTTGTTAAACAGTGGGAAGATGGGATGGATGAAATGAGAAACAGTGACAGTGAGAGTCGATGGTTATTAAAGGCCTCGTCAGCCGTGCCAGGACACTGGGTGTGCACCATTAGTGGTTTATATTGACTTTTCTCCTTTTTCTGCATGCGTCACCTCACAGCCGAACCACTTACTCTGACGGCTGCTACTTTTTTGCCTCCTCTTCTCTTTTTCACAGTGCATTTGTCATCACTTTTCAAATGGTATTATGAGGTGAAAATCAGTGTTCTGTATCTATCCAATAAATTCATACCTTCAGTTTTATTCTGTGGTTTCTATAGCTGATTCTAATAATGAAGAGAGCTGCATTCAAAAAATTCATATTTAACTATTAACCATGTCCACCTCACAGAATCAATATACGCCACAAAGTGTTGTCCTCCCCCCTCCTGATTGTTTCTGTCTCTCCATTCAGGTCTTGTAGTAAATCTTAAACAGACTGAAATGGTCTTTCTTCTCTTTCCTGACACTCTGATGTTGATGAGTTGGTAAGGATGTATGTGCATGAACTGTCAATGCAACTCAAACAAGTAAACTAAGTGTTCTAAACTTCTCCTGCTGAGATGACAAAACTCTGGAGTGATTCATCAAAGCAGCTTGATGCTCCACATGATGGCCTTGGTGCATCTGAAAAATGTTCCAGTGGTTTAAAGGCTTTACTTAAAGGACATTTTGGCAGCTCTGCATGTTTTAGTCCGTTAACTGGAAATCGTGTCTTTAATATCCAAGCCAAACTTTTTCCAGTAAGTATGGCATATGATCTTAGACAGGATTCATTTCTCCCAGATTATCACTGGTTTCAGGTCATTTTAAAATGATTGAGATCGGTCATTATGTATGGTGAAACAGTTTTAAGCAAAGACTAGTCAGATCACTATATCTCTTGTGAGGGATAACTATTGTGGCTTAATACTGTCTTGGTACTGACTGAAAGGTGTGTTTAAAAATCAACTGCCTGGACAGACTCATAAGTCTTTTTACACAGACAGCTCTTGATTTAAATAAAAAGTATGCTTTTTGCTTTTTTTTTTTTTTTCTTTTTGTTAGTGTTTTGCAGCTGAGCATCCACACACTCAGCTGCATTTTCAAATTATTTATCCCATTCGACTGCACAACACAATACACCTTTTGAGTGAGAAAAGAAGTTTAAAGTGAGATAAAGAAATACTATTAGCTGCTGGTGGCAGCCTGAAAGGATGAGAATGAATCAAAAAAGCCATTTGATGAAGCCAATGTGTGTTGTTTGGGATTAGTGTTGCACTCAGCACCAAATCTCTGTGAAATCTGAATGATAAGCATTACTTTTCTGTTGTGTGTGTTTAGTATGCTGCTCAGGTTCACACATAAAGCAAACATAGAGCACAACCTGTACCTCCAAATAACATCAGAGACAAGAATGGGTCAGAATACTCAACCAACTGACTACAGTTATCTTTGTTATCAATTTACCATTACATGATCCAATCAGTACTAACTATTTCTGTTTGATTTTAATTTAGCTTTAAACTGCATCTGCTGCCTACCTTTCAATCCTCCTGCCTTTATCCACTGCTGTTTTTTACAGTGGCATCACGATACAATTATGTTGGCATCTCTACTGTTTTCATTATATTCTAAACAAATAGTTTTTTTGGATTCACCTGTGATCTGCTGAGTCTTTGGCATTCTGCTTGGAGTCATACAGTGAAGCTTTAGACTGCATCCATCCATTTTCAGAGACAGTGCAATAAATGTTATGACTAGTAGCACCAGTGTGACTTGTAAATATGCTGCCCCCCTTATAAATACATAATTATATTAAAAAAGTATAATTTGACACAAGCGCTACTAAGAATCTGTTTGTGTGTGTGTGCGTGTGTTTGTGCGTGTGTGTCTGTGTTTGGGACGTGAGATTAGAAGGTCAGAGGTTCTCAAACTTTTGCATGTCACGGACCCCTAGACTGACACAAATTAGAACATGGACCCCACATTTGTCAGGAGTCTGTTCCAAATTTTTTGATTTAACATTATTACAAAAAGTGTATGAAGCCTCTGACCAAAATAACCATACTTTCGGTCATTTGGTTCTGATCTAAATGTGGATCAGCATTTGCAGGGGAAAGTTTTTCCGACCAGACTGCACTTCAATCATGAAACACTCATAATGCTCTACAATGGATTGTGTTGATATGTCATATAGCAGGTTGGTTCAGTTGGGGGTCCTTTTTTTTTGCTGGTGCTCCTATAATTTTCCAAAGGCACCACTAGTACTTTTAGTGGCAAAAGATACCAACTTTAATATCAGAACATGTGTTACCTTGGTAACTCTAAGTTTGAACATTGTTGGAAACATTTTGGATAACGTGACTGCACAACTGAACAAAATATAAAACAAACATACAATGGTCTTTACAAATTTTGATAAAGAGACCTTAAATTTTTTGAGTTTACATTCAATTTGATGATTCTCTTTAAAGACTTGTCAGCTTACCGTTAATGACGGGTGTAAAGACAGCCATGCCCTCAAAGTTGGGGTCACTCACTGTCTTGTCCAGAATAAGCCCTCCAAAACTGAAAATCATAAGCAAAGAGGGAATCAGAACCACATGCTAATTATTAATTAAAAGTGAATTAATATGATTAAAAGGTGTTTGAGTGCATACCTGCTAATGGACATGGCTACGATAACAGGCTGCCACCCTGAGCGGAGAACCTCTCTGATCGGGGGACTCTGCTGGGCCACCACCACCCAAACAGGGATCAGAGCCAGGAAGAGCAGACACACCAGAGGAGACAGGTACCATATATCTGCAGTACAGGGACAGGCCAGGTAATCTGATATCCTTTGCACTATACATCATACTTTCATTGATTGCCACCAAAAAAATCAATATAAAAACCTAGCCAGGCACTCAGAGAAGCTATCTACAACA
>JAPZDZ010000002.1:6989409-7003325 GCA_029783805.1 Acanthurus tennentii | reverse complement strand
GCACATGTATTGTTGTGTTGTTATAGTAAAACCATTTGTGTGACGTGAAACTTTATTTCATGACATGTTTTCATTTTCTGTGCCATGTGTGACTTTGATTTAGTCCTGTAATATTTTGGTTTAAGGTCTTTGCAAATAAAAAATTGAGCCAAAACAATAATAAAAAATGACTGTAATAACTCTACAGTTTCATACCACGCTAACTACAAAGCAATGACAGCATCACTGGTTACTTACCTAAGGAAAGAGCAGCGACAAAGGCAGTGGTGATGCTGCTGGCACAGAGAACTGCTGCCTGGTCCAGTTCAATGCCCCCTCGAGAAATTGCCCCTAAACACACGGCTGCCACCGCTGCAAGGAAGCCCACCACTGTGGCCTGAACCTGCAGGAAGTAAAGATATATATTAAATTATTCAACACAGCAGAGCAAAGAACACAACATAAGATATGATGACATTTATGCAGGGCTGCAACTAACAACAATTTTTATTACTGATTAATCATCACTGTATTAACTGCATATACCCATTATTTCCTCGATTTTCTCAATTAAATGGGTAATCATTTGGTCTATAAAACATCAGATACGATACGAAACAAAGAAGAGGGTTTAACAGTTATTGCATGATTGATTGCTGAAACAATTTAATTAGTAATTGAAATAATTACTGATAAATGTTCTGTTGATCAGCTGATTAATTCATCCTTTAATGCTCCAGTGACACTGGTGTATGTGTGATGATCATGAGTGCAACATGCTTCTGCAATATTTCTTCGAGCTGAAATTCAAAAGTTGTGCATTTTGTCTGTACCAAACATTATTTTCACAAACATGAAAACCTGATTTGACATTTCTGGTGATATTCAGTTCTATCCTAAGGTTTTCTGGAAACAAACACATGGAGACCACAGAGTACGATTCATGCAACCTTTTGCCACATTTTTAGCTAGTACTGGTGGTCTGATATTAACATGATTATGTTCAGGCAATATACTCCAATGACACCTGAGACACTGGAATCACTTATAACACTAAACACAAAAGGGTATCACAAATACCTAAACAAAGTATTGCAATGGTTGTTTTTTTTTTTAATCTAATCTTTGTGTAAACTAAGCACAGTAAGCTATGTGGGTAAACAGAAGGCATGTTACCTGTATAAGTGCCAGATTGCTGCACACCATGGTCCATTGTTTATCAGGATCATCCATTTGGCCTGTGTTAGCCTAAAAAACACAGAGGTAACACCAGTCAACACACTGGATGTGAAAGGCAATTTCAAAATTTAGGTAATTCAGGTTTGAGATAATTAAGTATTGCAATTACAAGTTGATAAAGTGTATTTAAGCTCATTGATGAAGGCTGAAACCACTAAAACTCCACCTGTAGATGGACGCTTTGACCACAAATTACAACGTAATTATTTTGTACATACAAGGTAACTACTGATCAGACTGAGGGAGGAAGTGCCAGGAGTACAGTAACATACTGGCATTTAGTAGGGACCTGATGATACATTACACTGTAATTACCTTTTCATTTATGTAGCACACAATGAAAAATAACATGATGATTATAATGACAGTAATTTCTTCTAAATTTTGATCTACAGTTGGACCTTACATGAAATTCCAAAACATAATTACAGAACAAGTGTTTTTTTTTATTATTTAAAAACATACACAGTAAAACTATTGTGTCAGATTTATTTACAAAGCATTTCATTTCAAAGTTAAAACAACTTGCACTTGTCTTATTCCCTATACCCTTTGCAACTGGTACAGGTACCCAGTAAGTATATTTTTGATACCTCCCATGTACAAATTAACTACAATGTAAATTGTGGATTTAATCAAAACAGCTTTTTCTAAAATCTGTCTCATTCTTTACCTTTGTGTTTATTTTCCGACTGGACTTAACTATAGCAATTTTACTGTCTCTGTCTCTCTTGATCTCTGGAATGAAGCTGGTTCTTGAGATCAAATCAAAACGTTAGTAGTATATGTTAGGAAGGTTTAATAGAATGCATTTTTCTAAGTGTGACTTTGTACTGTGTGCATGATATATTGTATAACTATAGACAAAACAAAGACACATTCCTCTCTTAAACAGTTACAAATACAAACATGGAGCTTGATGAATTTTGTCACACTTTGGATAAAATTTGCATGAGGACCTATAAATATTTCATACTCGGCCTTTCTTACAGCAGTGGAGAGTCGAGCAGCCAGGGTCATCTCCAGATTTCCTTTGAGTCCAACCAGTGCAGGCACCAGGATGAAAATTTCTGTTATCACCTTAAACACCTCCCAGTGCTGGAAAACACACATGGGAAGAAACACGTTAAGTTCACAAAATTATAACTCTGGCAGTTCCTCCATTTCAGTGCTGACATGTTATAAATGCTTAAAACATCCCATCAGTGTCATCACCAGATAAACCCTCTGAACTCTATGCCTTACTGATGTAGTTAAATAAGCACATCACATATTCTTGACTAACCCACTACCCTACTTTTCCTGTTTCCAGATCTCTGAACATCACCTCACTCCACGCCATACTGCACAGGTTCAGGGGGTTTAGAAGATGTACAGTTCACAGAGCCTGCTTCATATTTTCTGACAACAACGAGAGTTGGCAGAACCGAGGCAGTTCAGATCTTTAAATAGATGCACATATAAAAGAGCAACGCGGCTGCCAAGAGCAGAGTGATGTGTAGCAGGGGAAGGCAGGCAAGGAATTAAAGATGAGAGGAGGGAAGGAAGAAGGAAGGAAAAAGAGTCAGATAAGAAGTTTTGACATAAAAATACTTCTTAGAGGAAAATGTCCTAGAAGCACAAATAGCCCTGATTCAGTTACACATAAATGGGTGAAATAAGGGATTGCTGGTGGAGCAGAGAAAGACATTCATGATATATTTAATTCATCTGGCAAGCTCCTGCACAAGGTAGAATCTGAAACTTAAGTTGTAATTTATTTTTTCAGCAAATATGGCCTTTTAGTAACTTAACATGATTGATTTCTGAAGCAACTACAGTTGTCTTTAAAGTGACGCACGTTTAAAAGAAGAAAGGAGCACAGCTTTTTAGCAATACTTCTTAGTTAGCCGGCTCAGCCAAGATTACGCTCTAAATGCCGTATTAAAGCTGACATTTTATGTTTTTCACCAGCATTCATCCATCCATCCAAAGCTATGTGCCTATTAACACCATTTGTCTTATCAGGGTTAGCCACATCTAATTCAGATGTTTTCAGACAGAAGAAACTACAGCTTAAACTTTGAAAAATGACATCAATACAGGGAGCTGGTGAATATGGATATACAAAAAATCTATTTATAAAGACATTAGTACACTCCCCTGTGTGCCTTTAAATTTGCAGTGCCTGTGCATTTTGTTGGAAGCTGTAGCTTTTGAATATGTAAACAAATTTGTTGTTTGTAAAATCACAGTTGCATAACCCTTGCCAGGTAGTAATGTAGAAGATTCTTATAAAACTGACTTAAAATCCTCAAGATCATGCTGCTGAAAAAACTCATTTAGATATGTACCTAAGCTATAGAAGCTAGTGGAATAGTAGCTAGCATATGGCAGCACTTTGTCAGCACTTAATCACTCTATAAAAAAGAAATTGTTGCACACAGTAGAATGAAAAAAGCTAGGATATGGCTGAGTCAATATGCTAGCTGGCCCGCTTGCTTAACAAAAGCAATAAAAATAAGAATTTGCTGATAGTCTTTTATATCTTTTTAAGCATTTTGACTTGAGCTTATCAACTGTGCACTGGAGTTTTAGCTCCACCCACCAAATGTTGCACACTGCCAATGAAGTACTTTCAGCCCCCTGAATTGCAGCTTGGGGGGATGATGAAGTTTTAAAAGGCTAAACAAGGCCGCAAGGGAACGATAGAGGTGTGTAATGGGTGGGACTGGTACATGTGTGTCTATTTATACATATCGCTCTCGGGTTCTGGAGTGGTAGGTCCCTCTGAGGGCTGTCACATTGGAGGCTATCTTGGGACATGGCCCACTTCTGCTGTAATACTGCTGCTCCTGCAGCTTCGGGGTGATGGGCTACAAGCCAAGAGAACTAAACACTATGCTTCTCTGGATCCCTCAGGAGAAAAAAAAAATCTGTGTTTATAATATGCGTGCTATAATGTCATTATAATCACTTTTTTTAATGCTTATCATCACTATACATCATCACTGTATCATTTGTATGTGTATTTAGTGAGGCCTGTGGCCTCCTTTCATTCTCCACCACTTATTGAGTTCACTTTTCTCCCAGGGTTCTTCTCTTCCTTCCACAAATTTGATTTTAAAAGCTAAGAAAGGTGGATGTGAACGTCACCTATCCAGTCATCTGTCTATTTGTAAGGAAACACTGTCCTCCATCTTCCTTCCAGCTGTGCAATTCAAATTCAGCCTCTGTCTATTCCAGTCAGTTAACCAGTTAATTAATCTTTTCTCATCAATCTCTTTATAAACAAAATGTGTTTTGAATACTTACGCTATGTCCTTAAAGAGCTGGCTGAGTCATTAAAAAAATGGATAAGACTGACTGAATATCATGTTTCATAAAAACCAAAGTCACTCACAGCCTATTTTTTAATTTGGTTATGATTTTTTTTTTCCACCTGAAACTATTCTCACCCAGGCAACAGGCTGAGTCAATCTGCCCCTCACTTTACTGTTGATCCATTCTTTATCATTCAATTACCAACTAACTCCAACCCAATTATCAGTCTCAGGCTGTCTGTATACAGTTATGTCAACAGTCATCCATCATTCATCCATGCCAGCACAATAAAACATTTTGACTCTACTTGCACCAGATATCAAGATGTGGTCTTTAGTCAGACACATTGTCTAAATAGCAAAAAACAGGTTAATGCAAGGGATAAATCTGTCCAGAAATAACGAGACTGGATCTGCCTGATCACATGAAAAAGGTAGTCTGATTCTCAGTCTGTTAGACCTTAGGGTATCTATAAAAACCGTCCTTACATGTGATGACTACCTAACACAATATGATACAGATAGCAACAGATGGTCGTTTTACTAAACATAAAATCTAAGAATTTTTTCCCATAAGAAAATGTGAAAGAGACAAGCCTGTGATAGTAAACAGAACTGTGTGAAAAAATGAAGCAAACCAAGTAAAAATTCTGCTGAAATCTAGCTGATCTACTGTAAACAAGTTTACAATTCTAGTCATAGAGTGACCTAAAAATCAGTACTGCAACGTGCTGGGACTGACATGGATTTTTTTTAAAGGAACTTCATGTATTAAATTTGCCATATTAATTACAGTTGATAAATAAGTAAGAATTTGTCATAGTCAGTGTTTCATTAAGTTAATTAAGTTTCCCCTAACCCAACAAGTCATAAAACTATGTGACTGTTTTACTGAGTCTAAGGAAGGTGGGCCACCTCCTCATGCACAGGTTTTGTTCTGCAAGACTTAAATTCAAACTAAATAAGGAAGGCAAGAAAGCATTTACATATCATGTTAAAGTGCAAAGGCAAGATTGGACTGTTAACTGCCCAGGGAACTTTTCCTGATACAGATCCCATTTTGTAGGTGTAAATTGAGTGTTTCTGTAAAGTTGGTTCATCCAGCCCATCTCCAATCCAGCTATGGCTTTAAATGTCTACACCAAACCTCAAAACTTTCATTGTACCAGCTAAAATGAGTCCATAGTATAGACTACTGAAAATCTGTCAAGTACCAAAAGGTGCTGAAAAAAGGCATTTTGGAGAACTGGTTTTAGAATTAAGTGTTGTTTTAGCATCAGCACCAAATCTCTGTTAAAGAGAAGCACTAGTTTAATAAAAAAAAACATTTAACATGATAACCAATTGTATTCATCCATCTCCCAAACCATATGTATCGGTATTATTATTATTATTTTTTAATTTTTCATACTTGTATAAGGTCCATAACTATTCCAGCGGAGACCATTCCAAGCCCAGATACCAGGTACGGCACTATAACCTGGGCAGCAATGAGCCAGGAGCTCTCTGGGAGAAACCCGTGTTCTGATCGAGTCAACTTCCATGTCACGCCACGCAACTTCTTGCCCTGGTAGCGTAGCTCGAGCTCCAGGCGAGTCACCACCATGTTGAAAGAAAGGTTACTAAAGCACTTGGTCAACGTAGTTATCCCATGGTAAGTTTGATGGCTATCCAAAAAATTGGCCTCTGATATGTCCCAAAAAAATCCTTTAAGTTTCCCCTGTCCTTTGAAGTAAGCAGGGATAATTTGAAGACAAAAACAATCAATGTGGTTGTCCTTGGTTCAAAAAGAAAAGAACAAATGCTTTAAGCCGGCACTGAGGCCTTCATGAAGAACTGAGTAACAGTATTTGTGAATGCATGGTTGTTCTGCTCTCGAGGAATTCCAGAGAAATGACTGGCATTTCTTAAATCTTTCTTGACAATGAACAAGTAAAACAATCTGCTTATATTAACCCTTATTTCTTCAGAAGAAAATTGAAGAATAAGGTAATAAGCAATTGCTATGTATTCAGGTGTGCAAGAGTGAAAAGCAGGTAAATTAAAATAAGAGATTGTCTCTTGATTTTACATTTGTTCCAAATACTTATCTTTCTTCTAAGGCAAAATCAAAACTGGAGTCTTTAACTCTATCTTGAGGGCAATGGAGCATGGCAACTTTGGCCAAATGGTGAGTCAGCAGTGATGAGGTATCCATTTGTCAGCACAATCATTGACACCATTTCTTACTCATAGGTTACAATCCTTATCAAGAGGCAAAAATCCTCACTCCACATCTGCTGTCAAAGCCTGAGTTTGTTTTAACCAACCTGCCTTTTCAAAAAAAGGTAAGATGGCTGTGTCATACACATACACAGCTTAGAGAGAATGAACTGATAATGGACAGTTTAGATTTTGGAAAGTCCTAATTAAGCCTTGATCCACTACAGACTCCATTAGATGTAGTTCCAAGTCTTCTGAAGGAGTTTAGTGTTTATTTCTTCTAGTCCAAATCCATTTGAATCAGTCATAAATCCTCTTGACCTCCAGCGTAAAGGCACAGCTGTGTCCTGCAAGTATTAGCGATGATCGCAATAAATGATTGACAGCAACAAAATAAAGATAAAGAGTCGTCCAAAAGGTTTTGGGAGTTAAAAGCGGCAGAATTCCCTTATGTCCTAGTCGATCCGGCTCTTCTCTTTTGGTAGGCTCGCAATGAAGGTGAAGAGGAAAACAAAAAAGAGCTATGTGATGTCAATAAGTAATCTAAGAGATCCACTGACAAGATGTAGCAGCCGGCTTCTGGTAGGTTGGAGTGCTCCTTTCCTCTTGTCAGCATCAGGGTAGTCCTGCTCCCTCCGCTCTGTTCTGCTGTGACGTAGCAGAGAAAGAGGCAGGGCTGTCTGTGCTGCCCGACATGCAAACTCATGAGGGAAATGACCGGCTTACTGCCTAACACTCTGCCTCTCCCTGCTTTTTGCTGCGTGTCTACCTCTCATCCTACCTTCCTCTTTCCACGTGACATCCCACTTTCTACGTTGGCTGGTCTGGCTGTGTTTCTCCCTCCCTCATCCCTCTTTTTCTAACCTCTCTCTCCCTACATCGTGACTCATTCTTTCTCTCCTTCCAATCCATCCATCTCCAGTTCACTGTGTCCCTGTCACAGGCCTTAGTACTGTATCTCTTTGCTCTGTAACAAACAAACGGGTACTGCACTGTGTGAGAAAAAACAATGCTGTGCTTTCAGGAAGCTTCCATGATCTAAAATATTGATTTCAGGGTTTTTTCAGGTCATGGAAATCTAAGAATCACTACTTTTTTCCCTCTTTTTTGTCTTGCATGCAACACGTTTTATAATGCTTTTATTTCCTCTTTTAGATAGAGGTAATAGACATTTCTTCATGGTTATGAAATCATTAGTTGGGTTCCCAGTTTAGTAGTTAGGATCTTTTGCATTCACTTAATTGTATTTAATGTGATTTGTGATTCATAACCTACCTCTCAGTAACACTGTCAATATTCCTCGAAAATCTTATTCAGATTTTCTGTCTCATTACTTTTAATATCCAAATTATATTAAAAATTTTAATGTTATGTACCTACATGAGGTTAACAAAGGCTTAAGCATAGCCAAGCCCAATATTATCTTGCAGTTGTTATATATATTTTGTCTACTTAAGAGTAATACTCAGGCACAAAGTGAATGACATTAATCCTGTAATATAATACTGTGATCAGGCCACAGCAGGAAAAAAAAGGTAATATTTAATTGTTTTGGGGCTTTTTTGCCTCTCATATCATGAACATTTGCTGATATACTGATATTAAAGGCTATCATTTTAGTGTTATTCAGAAAATACCAAATTGTATTGTAATAGTGTAATGCATCAAAATGTTAGGTCCTTCATTCTCAAAAATGCCTCTCAACAGCATCTTTTCTCAAGAAAACACTGACTCCAGCAGGGTTATTTTTTCAGAACTGACAAAGCTTGTAGAGAGCCACAGCTTGTAAAAATGTCTAATGTGGTGGTACTCTTCATGATGAGACACCTTAACTTCAGTTAAAATCATGGGAGTGCCCTTTTAAGCTAATTAAATGACAAATAATACCAAAATATGAGGCACACATAAATCAGCTGGAAGATTTCTTGATACATGTAAAATGAAGTTCTCCATAAAAACAGTAAGAAAATTCCTTCTTGTTGGAAAAATGATGGGCAAAAAAATGTGACATAGCTACACTGTCTATACAAGCAATATATAACCAGACAAACCTACAACACACACATGTTTCTGATGTCCATATGAGTTCGTGATGTCAGTAGATAATTTTCAAATGTAATCTGTTCATTCCATACAAGCAGCTATATAATCTAAGTGTATACCAAAAAAAAAGTCATGTAAACACCATGGATGCCCCTTTAGAAGGCAAAAGTGAGGTTGTTTTGTTCTTTCGCCCTGTCATCATGCAATCCTGCCCTGTGTCATTTTTATAAGGCAAAATAAATAAAATGAAAATAGCTGATGGGGGTGTTATCACAGTTTGGTATTAAATCTGTTAGTTTCAAATATTTATAGAATATAACACCATGGGCTTTTCAGAGGCTGACCACCTCATCTACAGGTTTATATTTATACCACTGCAGAACAACTATTTATAGAGCACATCAAGTGTAGAATATTTTTGTGTGAATATTATTAACAGTAAAGTAGTTCAGGCTCCTGTGCCTATTTGAACAAGTAATGTTATGAAGGCGTTGAAATATATTTGCATAATTGTGTATTGCAGCCCAGGCTTCTTAGAGCTGAGTGAGCCATAACTTGGAAAGCAAACTAACTAAAAAAACCAAGAAGCCCATCAGCAGATTGGATGTAGGATGTGACATAAAGGCAATAAGATGTAGGTATGAAACAGGATATAGTTGTTTAAATGTTAAAAAAACAGCATAGGTTAGAGTAGCAAAATTACTGATAATGTAGTACTCTAGACTTGATATATGTTTTACTCAGACAAGCAGCTTTCAGGGTACTTGCACTGTACCCTTAGCTTTGATACACAGCAGTCAGCCAACTCATGGCCAATCATCCTCCCTCAGAAACAGAAATACAGATAGTGTAGCACAGAAGGTGAAAGAAATACTGATGAGCAACAGAGGGAGTGAAGGGAAAAGACATGAGCGGATATACAAGTGTATTTCTGTGGAGGACAGAGAGGAGGAAACAGCAACCAGCTAATCTTAATGCAGCCGACAGCAGTGTGTCTGATTTCCCTCATCACAGCCGGATGCACAACGAATGCCAGGGACACCTGGAGAAGGACTAAAACACCACAGGACAACACACACACACACACACACACACAGGTACCTACTCCACATCAATTAAAAGACAAGAACTGCAGAGCAGACACACAAAAACACTCACCATCCACAGGACTGCCCGGTAGTATGGAACAGAGAAGCCTTTGACAACTTTTTAACAACTTTGATTTTTCCAAATGGCCAACTTAAAAAAATATACTATTACATTACTCACCTCAAACTTAAGTTGTGATTAATTGACAGGTATTCTAGTGAATGCAAATTTCTTTTATCACACTTTGAGTCCCTCTTTTACCTTGAAAGTCCACCTCACTTTAAGTGCATTTTCTTGCAATAAGAAAACTTATCAACAAAATTTTGTCTCCTAACTTATTTTCTATATTCAAAGAGGCAATGTGTGTTGAAGTGTAGATTGACAAATGCAGCTTGTGTACTTTAGCAAGCATTTGACCAACGTGATTAACTAACATATTGCCCTGAGGGATTGGAAACCGTTATCATGTTTTTATAGTTAAGAAATTTGCTGATTTTTTATGTGCCTGTAATGTAATTAACAGTATAATATATGACAGAAATGATCCAAGCGTGGCTATTAATGTGGTATGCTGACAATATTCCGTCAAAATGCATAGTTGGGATTTATAAACAGTTTACTAACACCATTGTACTGACAGGATTTTAATATGAGAAATTTCTGTAAGTCTTTCACACTTGTTTGATGGAAAACATAGTTTATGCCACTTGGTGTTTAAATTAATTTTAAAAGGATCATGTTCTAACAAGCTTATTAATCTAAAATACTCAGTTGTTCCTAACTTTGAGAAAGTTACAGTGGTAGTTACGATACACTAATGAAATATGTGGTACCAGATGAGTGCATAGATGCAAATACTCGCTGATACTGATGCCAGTATCTGGTGCATTTCCAATACTGCTATCGCGATTGGAACAATCATAGATAAGGGCAGAGGATTTGACTTGTGTTCATTATAGCCTGCTATAGAAACCAGAAGTCAAGAGTCAAAAGTGAAAAATGAATAGACCAAAAAGCTAATGTTGAAAGACAAGCAGGTCAAAACAACATATTATCACAGACACACAGAAAGCATCACAACTGGGTAAATTATAAAAACAGACAACTTTGCCCACAAGTTTTTAAAGATGTAAAATCACATATCCGCAATTAAGCCCACATCTTTAGGATATAAGACCCACAGAGGCAGCTCGTTAATTATTTTTTACTTTTGTGTCTCAGTCTCACAGTCTCACAGTCTCAAACCCAGCCTCATGACTGCCCACTCACCTGTACACTGTCCAGCACCATGCCGGCCATCACCATGCCCATCCCTGCCAGCAGGTAGGGAAAAAGCACCTGAAGACAGATAGCTATGGAGGACTCCTCCTCCAATTTGGCGACAGGCACTTTCGGCTTCTCCTCCACTGGCTTTTTAGGAGGAGGCTGGGGAACTGGTGGTAAGAAGAGGTCATCCTGGTCTTCTATTGTGCCACCTAGGTGGGCACTCGGACTTCCACCTGTGCTTTTTCCCTTGGAGCGGGATTTTTTGTTCTTCTTCCTCTGTCGAGACTGATGTGGGGGTTTATCCTCACTGGGCATGATGGCAGTGGTGGATGTGGCGTGTGAGGTGGTGTTGGCTTAATCTAGGGATACAGAATAGGACAAACATATTAAGAGTCACAAGTTGTTTTATTACACTTGTACACAAAGCAAAGAGCCCTTACATCACCAAAAAAGAAGTAAAAGGTTAATAGGGGAGTCCAAAATAAACTGCATTTTCAATTATAAAAAATATGACAACTTACTGAATGCCCTTCACTGGTATTAGGTTGAAAAAATATTTACAAAAATGTTTTATTAACTGGTTAAATACATTAACACTTCCGTTTAATTAATTGGATTTTTCAGTTTTCTGAACTGACATTCTTGAAATAAGCATACACAGCGAGCTTTAGCCAGCATTTTTAACGCTTTAACAACTGTTACAAGAGTTCATACACTGAAATTTCATACAGTTAAAGTTAGCTTCGGCTATGTTGCTAGCTAAAGAAGGCTACTGCTCAGTTATGTCTTAAATCAGTGTTTTTAGGCAAGCTAAGTTAGCTAGCCACGCGCACCTCTCAACTGCCCGGCTGATGATAAACAAGCATAGGGTCGCGTGGCAAAAACAGACAACTTTTTTACGGCCTTTTCACAGCAGTTCTGTATTAGAGAGGTAACATGTACAGTAAATTAAGTTAGCTGCTGATGAAAGCTTTGAAAACTGAGCACATTTAAGTCTAATTAGCACACATCCAAAAGCTAAAACGTTTTCATATTTAAAAATAATGAGACTATTTATAATCCTCCTATTACAAACTGGGTAAATGCATGAAAGAATAGTTAGAAATACTTCAGCCGACAGAACATAATTTTCTTCCTATTATTTTATCTCCGTTGGTGATACTATATTTTCTGTTGTTTTATGAACTTATCCGTGTTATAAACTCCAACTTCTAATTTTAACATTTGAATCGTCCCTTTCGCCTTAGCTCCCCTGGAATATTTACTGATTGTAATGTCAACATTAGTTAATGTACATTACATTAAAACTAATGTTGAGGAGAGTTGTAAAAAGTGCAAAAACGTTGTTCTTACATACATATAACAAGTACCTCTCAGAATACGACCACATAAGTTTACCAGTGATTGAATGCAAATCACGCCATGCATCTTGACTTTTACTGCATCAACACTTACACGAAAATTACTTCTGTCTAGCGTTACTGAATCTCTGTTGTGAAAACCGAGTCCATGCGTGTCTGTAAACCCAAAAGTGTAACTGACAGCAGCACATTTAACATGATGCGAGTGTTGATGATCCATCCAGTGTTTCTTTCCCTCCAAACCAAAATCACACAAAAAAAACCTTCAGGCTATTGATGTCTAAAAACGACAAGTAACAAAGCGTACGTGTCAACAAAATATCGCTTGAAATCCGTGAAACGTCAACAACTATTTAAATGTTCATTTGCCGCGCATCACCAAAATATACAAGTATCTTCCGTTGACATGCATAACTCCACCGGAGGCTGCCATGTGTACATACCATAATACTACCGCTCTGGTAACCAAGGTTACACAACGAGGCGCTCTCTGATTGGATAAACACTGGAGTAACAAACTGGCCACACATAACCCCGCCCCCATGTGGAGAAATCACGCAGCTGCATACATTTGATGAAACATGTTGAAAGAAAAAATATAAAAGTTTCAGACTTGATTTTCTGCAAATTGTCGATTATATTTAATTATAATTGAGAAGTAAATGAGTGAATTCGTTTTTTTTTAAATCCTACTTAATGGAACAAGGGGGTTCAAATTTAAACACGCTAAGAACCCCCTAAACATAACACAGTCAAATTAATAGTTTAATAGCCGTAAGCCTTCTGTAGATTCTGTGGCTATTTCAATGAGAAGTACTGGGATTAGAGCACATGAAAAACCCCTTTTATATCTTATTTTTGCTGGGAACCCCCTGGATGTCCCCAAGCGCCCAGGAAAACCATTGTATCACCGAGGGCAAGTCCAAGGAATCTATAACTAAAGCTGTCAACACTGCATAGACATGTGGCAGATATTGCTAATATTAAAGACAAACACTCATGCAACCTACACGTATTATCTCAGGCTTGAAAGGCACACTACTGCTCTGCGACTGGTGTCTAAATTAAGCCTTACACACTATGTAGATATGTTCTGTACCACAGATCAGATTTATTGTCCTTACCTTTGTGTCCAGAGCTTGTGAGGGTGAGTGTGTGCACAGCTGAAGTGACCTCAAGCTCCCAAGAATAACTGTGTATGCTTGCTATGCCGTGTGACTGTAAATATCAGTCTATATTAGGGCTATGTGTATGTCCTGCTTTCCATTTGCTTGTGCATTTTTTCAAACATGTTTGTGCGTTATGCTTAAACTGTGTGTGCCTGTGTGTGTGTGTGTGTGTGTGTGTGTGTGTGTGTCTGTGTGTGTGTGTGTATGCGATGTACAAGCTAGTGCGCATGCACATGGAGGACCATCTTAAATTTCATGGCATTAGC
>JAPZDZ010000002.1:6966328-6983661 GCA_029783805.1 Acanthurus tennentii | reverse complement strand
CCAAAACAAGAACAAGCAGAAGAAGAAGAATAACATCAGTGAGTGTGACGAACAGTAAGTCTCTATTGTCACACTATATGTTTAGGGTGTGGTGGAGTTGAGGGTGGGAGCATGCTGCTCCCGCAGAGAGGGGACTGGGCAAGTGAATGAAGGAACCTATGTGGATGAATCAGATACCACTGATTGTACAGGAGGATTTGGTTGATTGGGAGTTTCCTTAAGCAGAGAGTGAAAGCCAGCCAACATATGAGACATGACGCTGGTCCTTTACAGGGACTTGAACCTTGAAAAAGTTTTCTTTAATGTATTTTTTAACAGAAAAATAGCCTTTATAAAAGCAGTTTCCAGTTTTAAGGGATTAAGGAAGTACCATTTCCAGGGTCAGCGTCATTTATACTTGAAAACTACATCAGACTCTCTCTAGAAACACCTGTCACGTGGTCATCAGTGGCAGGATATAGCAGACATAGCTAGTCCTAGTGTGAATGCCTGTGGGTGAATTTAGCATGTATGTGCATGTGTGTCAGCTTTCACTGACAGAGTTCAGATGGAACATCTGTTGATCTACTGCTGTCAAGCGTGAATGCAGTTAAGACATATTGCATAATCCTGCTCGAGTTTACAGTATGACAAATGAGAGAAGCTCCTTGCAGAGCTGAGGTGTGTGTGCCAACGCCTTCGCTAGAGGATATTCACTCAACTTTGAAACTGACTGGGGCACTGATTTATGTTTACAGTTGTGTTATACATATTGTATACATACATACATTACAATCCTCTGCATTTTTTCTTTTTATTAACAAGCTTCAGACATATTTTTGGAACTTCCTGATTATCAATTAAACTGTCCCATTAAAATAAACATTTTTTTTTGGTTCATTGATATATTTTTTGTATAACTTTGTCCTGTAGTTCTATAGGTGGTGCTCTTTCAAGTAAACACCTAAAACACAGTGAATGTTTAAAGTAACAAATATAAAAAAATTCAAGAGTTGAGTAGTGGTACCATCACTTCTGTTAATCAGCCAAAACTGAAATTTATGTACATTAAAAAGTTAACATATCATTTTAAAGCTGAAAGTGAAAATAAATGACAGGGTAAGCTGGACATCTTTTCTATATTAAAATAGATCTATCACTAGCTATTTTGAATATTAAAAATAGTCTACCACTCAACTACTAATCTACCTCTGGCAAGAGCAGTGAGGTTCAAGTAACTTTGCAGGTTGAAGTTGTGAGTTCAGTGTTGAGGTCAAAGAGGCTTGTCCTCTTCATTTTGGGAACTTGTTAGAAGGGGACAAGGTCTTTGGGTTTTTGGTGCAACAGCAACTGTGGAGAGGCTCAAAGTGTCAGGGTCAACTGGGTTGTGTGAAAGGGTCATCTGATGTGTCCCGCCTGCAGACAAGGTGTCAGTGCAGGATAGTTTTTCAAGATCACTCAACCCATGCATGAACATTTGATTTTCCATATTTATTTATTCTGTACTCTTCCCTTTTGAAGATGAACAAAAGAACAGCAGGTTTAGTTCTCTTGCTACACTAAATGTCTGATAAATACTACACAGAGCTTCTGCAAGATCAAAGAGTTTAATTTGTGATGTGTTTTGATGTTTGAAAACACCAGAAGCTGGAAGGCTCTTTTAACACTGATAATACTGATTGTGTTATGTAATAATCTTGGTTTTAAAAAATATGTTTGAAATAAGCCTCATATCTGAAACACCCTTATGTTGCAGTGAGATCATGTGCTGTGTGTGCATGCATGCATGCCTGCGTTCATGCGTGCGTGCATGGGTATGTGTGTGTGTGATTTATTTCTGCACACCGACACAAACTCTGCCACGAGCACACAGGTGCAGGGAAACCGGCTCATGTTGCTCACATGTCACACTGACACTCCTGTCATTTCACCCTGTAGCACCATTACTCCTGCATTTACAAGTGCTGCTACCGTACCACAACTGTTAATATTACTTGTCTATTTGTTTTACCAAGAGTACAAAGACTACAGTTAATCTGTTTTTTTATTTTTTTTTCGATAGATCATTTTAATTTATTTATACGCAATAAGAAAAACTAAAGACCCAATCTGGTTTTAGTCAGTAGAAGTTTAGTCTCACATTTTCCATATATTTTTAAACAGTTAATGGAAAAAGGAGTTTAGATTTCATACTCCACGTGGTTTCAAGGTCTGTTTGGAACTTTTTAGAGGGGAGGTGTTTTGTGTCTCCATTTTGACATGGTTTATGTGTTTTGTCATGGGTAAGTAGGCTACAAAATTATATGGTTTCTTTGTTGTCTGTGAAGTGTTAGGGCAAAAGGTGTTTTATTTTGACATGGATGCTCTATGCCTTAATTGTGACTGAATTCTGACTTCCTGTGAGACTCAGTCTGCTCTTTGCAGTTTCATGTCAAAAATAGATTTGTGTATTCTCATCAGATGGGAGTGAAGCCCGGTGGAATCTAGTAGTCAGATATTCCTCTCTGTTGCTGTCAGTGAAAAATGAATGAAGCTGGACAGCCACGTGTCATGATAATGTGGTATACCAGGGTAATTAGAAATCTCAAAGGTATCATTTCAACTATGTCAATAACACAGACACGTATTTTTCTACCAAACTTACGCAGACTATTTCTGATGCAGCTTGTCAACCTACATCACCTCAGTACACAGATGCTGTGTTCAGTTGATGTACTGTAGTGAACAGCATGTGCCACCAGAGGTCAGTCTGCACTGATGGAAAAGGCAGCTGAGCTGAAAAAGATGGTGAACAGGAATGAATGATGGCTGCACATTTACTATCTATCACATTGTGGGCTATTATTATTGCTATTATTAAAACAAAGCAAGACTTGTCTTAGAAGGTTAAAAACATATTTTACTTCCAGTGTTGTATGCTAGACAATGTCTTATATGCTACAAGATGTCTAACCCTTAGCATTTACTTTTTTTTTTTACACAAATACTGTGTTTTATTGTATATATCACAGAGAAATTTTAGAAAGGTATAAAGTTATAAAAAAATATAGATACTAGCCAGGCTTACTGTCAATACATATTTAATGTTTGCTTAGGAATATCATGTTATAGTCCTGTCAAAATTAAAGTTTTAGCAGCTCGTTTCAAGCTAAAGCCTTATTATAGCCCTGAGATTTCATCTGGCATGGCTGCATTGTATTCCAGCTGCAACTGAGTTGGAGCCCAGTGCAACTATAGCCCATGATAATGTTATGCTAGCTTGAGTTTAGCTTTCCATGTATCCATACAAACTAATCCTCAAATCTGACTGTTTTCTATAAATGTCGGCTAAAATTACAGGCAGAGACTTGAAGCTTAGCAGGAGTTCAGTTAGGAAGACTGTTTTCAAGCACACTCATTATTTACATTCTCTCCTCCCTTTTTTCTGTTTCTACTTAAACAGCTGACCTAGAGCTTTTTTTGTGTTTCAGTAACATTGCCACAATCCTCCAGAGACAACATCTCCCTGTTGGCAAGCTGTTCCCCTCTCTGCTGCTGTTGGTTGTTGTTTCAGACTGACTTCAATGAACCTACCTTCCCCCATTCACTTCCAGTCCTCATGTCAGTCAATGCTAAGAGTTCTTTTTCACTGTACTCATCAGAAGTCCTGCTCCACATCGCATTCATCTAGATCTTCAGCATCATCTTCAACTCATAGAGGTTATTCTGCAAAACCCAGATTAAATTAATGTTCTGCCTTTTAGCCCAAAAAATTCAGCTAAAAGCTAAATCAACTTCTGAAAAAGAGATTTTGGTGTTTGGTGCTGTTGGTACTTTTGCCAGTTCTTCTCATTGTTTTTCATCAATATCTTGATGGTTGACAAAAGTAACAGTGGTGTTAACGCTACAACATTGCTTTAAAGCTATTGTTACTATTTTAACCCTAACCCCTGCTATTACTTTTGCTGATGCTGCTATAATTAACATCACCATTTACTACTAGTATTACTGCTACAATTGCTAAGAGGTAAGTCGGTTTAATGTCAGACCTAGATGATATCTGCTGTCATCTTGTGGACATTTAAAGCCAGAAAATAGGCCTCAGAAGTGTTCATAGCGGGCAGCATCGCTCTTATATAATGACGCTAACAAAGTCTTTGATTCCTCCCACAGACCCAGTGACCTGCTGTGAGCAAAGGGAAGCAGGCCAGAGAGCGGAGAGATTGTAAAACAGAGCAAAGGAAAACAACTGCCGCAAACAACCCCCCCTCCCCTTAGCCATACACGCACACACAGACACACACACTTATACTATGCTGTCACTGAGGCCTAACAAAACATTTGAGAGCAACAGCTGTGCGTCAATTAGTGTTTGTGTTTTTATGATGTTGGAATGTCAGGCAACAATCAAGCAACATTAATCTACTAAAACAGTGGTTGTCAAACCGCTGGGAGGGCCACACTAGTGGAGGGAGTCACTGGAGTTGGAGCCTGTATGAAAAGGGGAAAAACGTGGAATCAAGACAAGTAAAATCAAAAAGTATGTAGGAAAAATAAACAAACACTTGATGTTAGTCCACACTGTTTGCTAACTAGCTCAGAGATTATCAGCTAATTTTAGCTCTAACTGCTTGCACTGCACACTTGCTAGCTAACAAGTTGAACTGTGATGCACTTTATTATTTAGTTTGAGGTCTTAACTGTTTTTATTGCAGTAGAATTTGGTCATTTTGTAATATAGAAACTTCAGTTGGTTGCAGAAGGTAGGGAGACAGAGAACCTGATGAGAAAGTGGACAGATAGTGAAGATTCAAGATTGTTTCAGTGGCAAAACACAAAAGTGAAAACTCCATTTACAACTGACTTTTACAGGGGCATTGTCCCCTCTAAAGAGCTGACCTGAGTATTAAACCTTCTGAGGACACTTACTGTATTTGACAAAAAGACTGGGCAAGGTATTGATGTAGATGAGTTCACATTGGGCTGTTTCAGCAGAGCATTCATACATACATTCATGTTGCCAGACCTCATTGCCTTATATTAGACAATATTATCAAAATGTTGACTCTATTTTCAATCTAAAATTAGCTTCACTAGACAATTTCTGTTTGGGAGGGAGATTTGATTTTACTGACCAGTCACTACTCATATCTGAATGCAATGGGCCAATGAAAGTCCCATCTGGTTGGTGACGTACTGTTGTTGCTGCTTGCCAGTTTTCAACATGGTAGTTGGACCACCAACTTTCTCATTGTAAATAAAACTGAGAACAACTGAAGAGGGAAATGGGGAATGCATTGATCCATGCTATTGATCCATTTTCAATCATCATCGCCCAGTTTGACAATTTCCTCTGCAGTTCAGCTAAACTCAGTGGGATGGGTGAGTCAAAGGGCTGGACCCAAGAGGAGACCTCCATTCTGGCCTGAAAGCTTATTTGATGGTTTGTTTCTCTTTGTAAATAATCCTAAAGTCTCTTGCTCATCATCAGTTTTCTTGAGGGGTACAACTCAGAGGTCCATCTATCTTCCTCCTTCTATCATTTTCATGTCAAACCTGCAGGCTCCTTTAATGAATTAGCACCAAAACACTATGATGTCCTCCAGTGTAACCCCAGTAGGACCCTGTTCTTTTGGCCTGACAACTTTTCTGCCTCCTCAAGACACCTACAATAACAGAATACATTATGTCAATAATGGGTCCCGACAAAGATAGGAGCATGTAGATGAGTACGTGTGTGTGTGTGTGTGTGTGGCTTTGCAGTCAGTGTGAAAGTACAACCTTGACTGAGCCTTACTGACCACGTCTGGTGTTTGTTTTGAAATCTGCTTGTTTGAGTTCAAGTGTAAGTACACAAAATGACGCAAAAGAATGTCACTGAACCGCTCTCCGTTTTCTGTCTGTAGTGACTAACGGTTTGGAAAACTATCAAAGTGAATGCATCCGATGAGAAGAAATAAGAGATCTGTGTGTGTGAGAGAGAGAAACCTTGTCTTCTCTTTGCCAAGTAGCGTTCCGAGTGCCAGCAGGACCTCAGGCAGATTCTCGATAAAATCAGAGGCAAAGAAAATGCTGCACACACTCTGTTACTCACAGATGGTAAAACCAGATCTGCTCATTTGATTAAAAACTTTACTCAGAATGCAAACACATGTATTTTCCTCTTGCCAGATTGCATTAAAGAGTATACAGTAGTTCGGAGACTTCGATGCGCTGGATTTTAATATGCTATTTGTAATATTAGCCTTACATTGAACGAGTTCTACCATTCATTGTAAGGCCATATAAGATAACTACCTCTGATATATGCAAAAGCTTTACAATTGTTTTCAAGAAAATCCAGTTTATTCAATATGCCTCCCTCATTTAGCTTAAATGTTGCATTACGCGCAGGCTTTTCCTCTCGCTCAAATGCATAATTGGGGCAGCTGTAGCTCAGGAGATAGAGTGGGTCATTTACCAATGGAAAGGTCAGTGGTTCAGTCCATAGCTCCTCTGACCTTCATGTCCAAGTATCCTTGGGCAAGGTACTGAACCCCAAATTGCTTCCGCTGGCTGTGTACAGTGTGTCAATGTGTGTGTGTAAATTCTTAATGAGCAGGTTGGCACTGTGTAGAAAAACCACCTGACATTAGTGTGTGAATGGGTGAATGCTGACTTGTATTGTAAAAACACTTTAAGTTATCACAAGATTAAATAAGCACTATATAAGGACAATGTATTTACTACTTTATCTTAGGACATGTAGTGGTGCAAATAGATTACTACAGAAAATGGCCCTATAATAAGTTGTAATCTTTAACTGCAGGTGTTGTAGTTCCAGCCTTTACTAGAACTCTTGCTCAGATACCACAGTGTACATGTATTACAGAAGGAAAGAGTCCTAAAACTCGGAATTGAGAAAATGATTTTGAACTTAGGTTCCCTTGTCTTGAAGTCAAAGGTTATTTCAATAGAGTTTTGGGTAAGATGCCTGTAATAAGTTTTGTGATTAACACAAGCTTAAGTTTCTTTAAAGTTTTTACTTTACAAAATAAAATACATCAGGGTTTTTGTAGGCTTACCATTTCTTAATAAAGGGCAGTTGCTAACTTTTTAACTCATCCCTTACTGCCTCATTGTGTTAAAACTTGTGCTCTTGCAAACTGTTCTAAAGGTGAATTCACACTGTGAAAATCCACCAGTTCACTTTTCTATTTTAGTTTGGGTTTAGTTATTAGTCAGGCTGAATCGCACACGAGTTCATTTTCTCCTTTGGTGCGACAATCACACTCAGATTCGCACTAAAAGTTGACCAAATAAGTGTACCGAGATGTCCTTGAAGAGGAAGTCTTGTTTTGCTTTCTAATGAACTCTGGATATGTTTGTTTGTGGTGAGAACGGGATCCGACCTGCTGACCCAACTGCTGGAAAACTGCACCTTTTCTGGAGTTAACAGGCTCTTGTAGTCAGCAATGCATTAAAATTAAAATTATCCTCCAAACATTATTGTACTGATGACATCATATCACATGTTGATGATGCTCAAAAGTTTCTGCAAATGTTTGTTTCTGATACCAAAATTAATACCAGTATAACGAAAAACAAATGCAGTACCTAAAATCTCCATGATTGTTCAGTTTACTTTCATCTAATGCTTTCTGTTTTTCCCTGCCCCAGAATGTCTGTCCAATAAATGAATTACCTTAGCACACATGTGGTTTTGTTTACAGAGTTTGGTTTACTTGCAAAGATGGGCGGCGTGAAAGCAAACCACACCTAACAAACAAAAAACAAAACAAAACAAAAAAACAGCATCAACAACAACAACAAAAAAAACCACATTTTGTTTGCTCTGGATCAGAGCAAATGAACTAGCGGTCTTTTCCTGGTGTGAATAGGTCTTTAGATTTTAACTCCTGTTAAAATCTCAAACGGTTTAAAATCCAAATTCGCACATCTTTAGATTTTAACTCCTGGCCTTACATTTATGTTTGAGAAATCATGAACAGTGGTGTTCATTTGTGGAGTTAATCTTGTGGAACCAAACATGTAAATCTCATAAACTTTCGGTTGCCCAGATCTTATTTTTTTGCAGTAAATCGGAAATTCCAATGGAAAAAATCTCATTATCTTTTTTGTTAAAGGAACAAGGGGCAGTTCTAAGGTCTGGTCTAGCCAACAAAAACACATCATCCCTGCAGCACTATTTCCCAGAATTGTCACTTGTGGGTACAACAGTTCAGCTAAGGTTGCAGAGAATCACTTTGAGCTAATTTTACTTGTTAAATTTAGACTCTCGTGATTGAGTTGCCTCAAAAACATAGTGTAAATCCTTCATTTTGCACTGTACTTCTCACCAGGGTCATTTAAGTTTGCAAGGCTTACAGTAATAGAGTTTCACACAAACAGTATTTAAGTGGTAGGCTATGATTTAGCAGTTTGTGACACTAAAGCAGCACATCAAATGAATTCTTCAGCTGTTTTTGATGGGAGGTTCTTCAAGTGTCAAACCAACACTTGAGGGCGCCTTCCCACACACACAAAAAAACACGAATAAAAACACTTACATGTTTCTCAAAGCTATAGAAGCCTCATCTTTTCTACTCCATTCACATAAAGGACTCTCTATTGACTCTGCTGGATAAAATCCATCTGTGAGATGTGCTGGATGTGATTTTCTCATCTCACTGCGGTTCTGGAGCGTGATGTGGGATCATTTTACTGAATGAATGGTTTCTCTTGCTGTTCTGGTCTGGTTTAACATTCAAATGAAAGTGTGGAAAATTAAGTGGAGAACTCACACACACACACACACGCACGCACGCATACACACTGCTTAGACACACAAAGGGCAGAAAATAGTCCGACCACAGAAGAAACTGTAAGGCAAACCAGGAAATGTTGGACTATGATGACAGTTTCTGGAATACTCATTTTCTGACTGGCCATGCGTCTTCTTACATAATTCTGCCTCAGAACTATTGTGCATGGTAATTAGCATCATTTTGAGAGCATGAGTGTGTGAGCAGCTCAACAACATTTGGATGGTTTGGCTGTGTTTCTTATTTACTTTAAGCAGGAGAGCAGAGCTACATGGTTTTTCTGCCAAGTACAGCCTAATCAGTCCTGTAACTGGTCTGAGCCGTCAACAGTGGATAATAAAACTACACAGTCAACTCTATGGTCCACTCTCTTTTTCTCTAACTCTCATACACACCCAGACAAGTGAGCATAAACACACAAACACACACTCGGTAATATGCAACCATGTGTACACAGTGTGTGTCTCTCTTTCTCTGTGCTCGACTTCTAGCATGTGGTAGTGTTTAAAGCTCTGTCTTTAAGACAGAACTTAGGCATGCACATACTCATACAATTCCCTCTCTCTCTCTCCTCGATGTGTGTGCGTGCGTGTGTGTGTGGGTGCATGTGTGTGTGTGTGTCTCCTCTCTTTAAATGCCCCACTCTGAAGTCTTCACAAGGTCTCAATTTCTGTACATTCCTGTGTAAAAGAGAAATCAGATATCCCAGGAGAGGTACTGTTTTATAACAAACACAGTCCCAGGCCTTAATATTGAGAGAACTTCTACTAGTTAAAAGACACATTAATCCAGATGCAATAACATCTGTATGGGAATAAACACTCGTACAAACTCACAATGGCTCACAATGAGCAGGATGCAACAAACCCTTCCTCCTAAGCAGTGAGGATGATTTCTTCTCTTCCAGTGAAATCCAAATCCAAGCACTGGTGTGACTGAAAATTTGTAGCCAGGGTGAGAGAAAGTGATCCTTAACTGTTTCCCTACAATAAAGACAGCAGAACTGACAGAGCAGCTGTAAAGAGGCTCTTCAGTCTTGGCAGTCCTGTGCTCACTCCAAGGAGGGACAGGGTGTCTGACATATGATTTGAGAGACCCTCCTTATGAGGTCTGTATGCACCATTTTTAGTGATAAACAAGTCAAATAAGCCATACTGGAGTATAGAGCCAATGAACTTCACGTTAAATTTTGTTCGAATGTGCTCTGCGTGTTGAATAAAGACACAATTCAATTGCTGTTAAGCCTAAAGATGTTTTTCATGTCATTATCTGATGTCAGCAGTCAGTCTTCTATGCAGTATTCTTTTATTTATTAATTTATCATTTAAGGCAACTAATCTAGGCTGTTCATTGAAGAAGAGCTATGGCCTTCTGCAAGTGCTGCCTTGATTTTCCTTGAATTGAGCCTTTTTACCTCCACAACATTTACAGAGAAAAAAGGGCTCTTTGGCGTCTGGTTTTCACAAACTTTGCCATCAGCAATGTGTTATTATGTTGTTAAAAGGGATAAAAGACAGATGGTGTGCCTGTTGGTTAGCATGGGGGCTTGTGCTGATATGTGGTCTTATACAAGTTAGCATCATAATGTTAATCACAGTGACAGTGCATCGCAAGTGATGTTGCAGAGTAATGCAAAAGTAATGTAATGAAAAATTTAACTAGTTACTTTCTGCAGGGAGTAATTGGTTTAAATAAGTAAAGTTGTGGATTACTTTTGAAATGGTAATGAGTTAAGTGTAATTCAGTGCCTTCTGAGTGACAACCCCAAAAGTGCTTCAGACGTACAAGTCTTGAGACTTTCCTCTCCTGCTCCTGTGTATCAGATAAGTGCCCTACAACAGATGGAGCCACTATTTTACAGATTGACACTTTAACAGAATGGATTTTTGTTAACACTGTGGCTAAAGTCCAACTTTTGTGGCAGTCTATTTAAACAACTTAGTTGTTGATGCCCAGAGTGCAAGATGGGCTGCAGGCCTGCTTCTTGTGATGGCCTAACCAGAGAAAAAGTCTCTTTGTAAGAAATCAAACATTTTTTTTTTTTAACCAGGCTTTAAGCTCTCAAACCTTTTTGGATCCCCGACTCTACACAATTTTTAAAATGGCCATCTAATCAAGTTAAATAAGCATCTGTCCGCTGGTTAGGAGAAGCTAATGGACCGAGATTGACTCGTCGAGACCACGGTCTCAAAGCTATGTTTGGAGGCAGTCAGAGAGGAGAGGAAGCATGGCTGCTCGCTGCTCCCTTTAATCAGTCTGATTTTGCTTAAAAGCCAAACCCTAAAAGGAAACAACCGTTCACTTCACCCAGAGTTTAGAAGTCTAAAGCCTCCATTAACAAGAAGCTCCAGTACTTTCATCTTGTCTAACTCCTTGGATATTTTTATGAATATTAAAAAGGCTTTGAAAAGTAGGTGCAATGATGAAAACATTATGCAGAAATACATTATAAAAACATTGTAACATGAAGGACATAGTTTGTTTCTATTGTAGAACTCAATTCATTCATGTTATTTTTCTTGTATGCGAGTTCAGAGTTTGGTTGAGGATTGGATGTCTGTGGAAGGAGTCAGGCTGGGAGTAGGAGGCATGATAACATTTCCTATCTGTTACAGTGAACGCACCGAAAGCCTCTCCAATTCAAACAAACACTTGGCAGGATATGCCGCTGCAGCAATTACACAAAAAAGATTCAATATGAGCTGGTGAATGGGCCAAGTGTGTAAGTGTGTGGCAGGTCTGAAGGGCTCAGCTAACGTGGCAGTTAGATGGGAAGATAATAGCTGTGAGAGAGAGGGGAAATGAGAGAAAGAGAGACAAAGGGATGGGTGTCTATTTATGTGCAGGGAAAAAGATGCAGTCAGCCTTATGTTGTTTTTTTTTTCCTCAAAGATGCTCTGTCTGAGGCACCGGGAGCCTCAAACTCGTATCTGAAGTGGGATTTGTATCAGGCTTACAGCCGACACAAAGTACCAGTGTGCGTCTGCCAGGTTTCTGACTGTGTGTGTAATGTCAAAGCTGCAATATCTGATTTGGACAACATGCAGGAAATTAAGCCCAATTACGGGTTTAAGACTGGTTAAAATCTTATCCCTAGTATCCAAAGCATGCATTCAAATGTTGTGTTTAGAGATTGTTATGTATGCAAATTAAATGCATGTGATAATAACTGTTTAAATGTTTGTGCATGACTGTAAGGAGATAAAATGTACAGTAAAGTATCACACAAGACCATATTCAAACTGGCCTGACAAAGACCTTTTTACTACAGCAAAATAAATCACCCACTTCAGAACATGTGAGGCAAAACAGAATAGAGCAGCTACGTAAAAAAGCCCCACAAGTGGCTCATAAATGCTGCTATATGCGTAAAACAGCTTCAGGTTAAGATATTTAGTTTCCAGGTCCTGCGTGGTACAGAGGTGCTGCCAACAGCAGTAATAATAAATACACTCGAGTGTGTTAGTCAACTGGACACTGAGCTGAGGAGGCTGGCAGAGCGCGTTGGAAATGTGAGGGAGGAGGTCAGAGGTTCAAACTTCAGGTTAATGAGGAACTTGTATGATAGAAAACACATACACACACAGTTATTGAGCCAGCAGGAGGTTTTTCTTTTGCCAATGTTTCTATTTTTTAGATGTAAAAAAGACAAATAGGTAAATAGTATGTGTGATCCCTCTAGCATTTCAAATATAAGTTCAAGCAGGAAAGACACTTAGAGAGTATTGAATGTAAATGACATAATGCACAATAGGAAATATGAGCCTCTGGCGATGAGACCCTGCCATAACATCATTTTTTGGGGGGACAGTAGTGATGCAATAAGCTGAACAGAAATATCTTCTGAGTGTAGACATGGTGGGTGGTTTTACAAGTGATGGCTGTAAGTCCAGCAGAGGAAGGAACAATTTAACAGCAATGAGTTAGACAGAATAGCTCACTAATTTTAAGGCCTTGGACAGCATTATCAGTTTTTGTTTTCCTAAAAGTTCTCAGTTCAAAGTCATTTCAGACCATTCCAAATCAGCATTTTAGGCTGTGTATTTAAAAAAAAAATCAGTTTCTTTATTTAGGTTTGGTGTAAATGAATCTACTCCATCACTAACTGCAAATGATCTGCATCTTAGAAAACATATTCCAGTGCTGATCCATATTCTCCAACCAAAACATACCAGAAAAATGAATCCCCCCATCAGTCCATTACTGTGCACCACTAAAACCAATGAAGTCATGACGCTTTTTCTGAATTTAAAGCCAGCAACATGTTTCAAACAAGTTGGGACAGAGCAACAAAAGACTGGGAAAGTTGTGAAAACAGTTTGCCACTTTGCGGAACGCATCGATGTATGCAGGGTTTTACTGCATGAGCTCAGTAACACTTAATAAAGTCATTTTTAGTGAAGGGATCATTGGCTAATGATCACTTTATGTTTTTGTGTGGGCAATGATTTACACGTCCCACTGTTTTGGGAATTGCAGTTGTACCTGAGACCATTTTTTTCAAGATTAGCACACACATATGGATTATCTAAGTCTTATCATGCTTGATTGCTCAATGATTGCACATGTCAAACTTGCACCCATTTACCTGTTTTCTTAGCCTGATTTACTGAAGCTGTTGATAACATATTTCCTTGCTGATGTAAAGCTATAGAGCGAAGGCAGCACTTACATGCTGTTATCGTCTCATTGCACATATATGAATGCACTTTTCTTATTATAAGGTTGTGCTAAAGCTGTCAGTGCTCTGCTTGCCTGAGAGCAATGCTGATGCTTGCTGCTGCTGCCGCCATTGTTTTAAAAGCCATAAAATGGTATTGTTACTCAGCACTGACTGCTGCGTTTGGGGATGTAGCCGCTGTGGAGTTTATATCATTCAAACATCTTTGTGTAGCTCTCTTGCTTTTCTGATGTCTTATTCTGCTGTTAAAGTGACAGTTATTTCATTTCTGTGGTCCAATATTGCTTGTTATACTTGCCATGGTGTCCCTAGCTCTTTAATTTATTGTAAGACATAGGTGTTTAATTTCTTATCTTTGTCTCTTCTCTGCCTACCTTAAGTAAGGAAAGGGTACACTGGAAAGGATGTTATGTAACTGATGATCAATGGTATGCACAGGCTGCAAATTTACAAATTTACGAACTTTGGAATTTAATTTTGGGTTTGGACATAAAGACTCAGTGGCCTGATGTTCCACTTCCACAGTGCTATTCGACTAAAATTTGACTTTGGCTTCTAAATAAATAATTGTTAAACAAAAAAGAATTGGCTTAATAAATTTGTTTTGTGACTCATCAACAATGAGCATATTTATCTGAGCTAAAAGAACAGAGTTCAGAAACGTGGCACGAACAAGAATCAGACAGCGGCTCTGAGCTGATTATCTTTTTGAGACTTGTCGGCTTATGGCTTACCATTTTTGGCAATCTGGATAGTAAAAATCCAGCTATTTGGATGTGTGTGTTCATTCTTTGAATGCATGGAGATCTTGGCAAACGTCTAAAGTTTTCAGTTAGTGCAGAATAACACTGAAGTGTCATAGCTGTGTTTTATATCTCAATCCTCTGCTTGCCAGCAATGTTATAGTATACTTTTTCTGCCATTGATTCAAAACTCTGTGTTTGCAAAGTATTATCCAGTCAAAGATGATCTTTATCTATTAGCTTTACAGCAGATCGGCTATTATTTGAGCTTCAAGAGGCATCTGGGAAATCGTGGGCCCCAAATGGGTAACTTTCCAAGCTTGGCTCAGTGCTTGTACTGCAGTGCAAGGAATGCAGTGGTTGTTTTAACATTACAATGGCTTGGCAGGGCTCTACTGTGGTCAACCACTTGGTCCCAGACACCCTCAGACATGCCCTCCAGGGTCCCTCCGACAGTGAGACTCGAGACTGGAGGCAATCAGAAATTCATAATAAGATATGTTTAAAAATGTCTTGAGAGCAGGTTCTGTGGAGAGTAAATCCAAAGCTCACAGCAGGGCATCTCAGGACTTGTTACTTTGAGATGATCAAACAGCAATTCAAACCCTCCTTATAGGCTTATGCTTGTGTTGTAAGATGTTATGATACGTCTGAACTAAAGGCAGAATTTAAACCGAGCAGAGGTCGGTGTTTAGAAAGAAGCACAAAGACTTAATGTTGTAACTGTGATCACACCTATGTCGCAATATGTCCTCCCTTCTCATGTCTTTCTTGTTAATCTGTATGATATGTATTGACCTGCCTTTGTCTCTAGCCCCCATGGGATTCCTGATGCTCATTGCCTGTAGGGCAGTCAATCAGAGCATTAGCGCATCAGAGATAATATCTCATTATCTCGAGAAAATGGCTTGTAAAAAAAAAAATTTAACCATGTCCGCTTAGGGCTTCCGTACCTTAGCGCTTTTGAGATGTATTTTTTCTTTTGTTTGCTTAGCCTCCTTGCATCTCCTCCCTTCTCCTCCAGTCATTCCCCCAAAGCCACAATATGAGCCTGTTTACCCTTTGGAGGAGTCAAAGATGTTCTGAGGTCTAATTTTCAGATTCCAGCATCAAGGACAAGGAGCCCATGAAGAGTAAAAATCTGTTAAAACTTCTCTTTCTCCTCTCTGATTTTCTCCCCACCATGATGTTGCATTTATGGCATCTGTTTCAAAATACAGAGCTGATGAATGATTGATGAAACCCTAACCAGTGAGACATAAACTTTCGATCTCTCCGGCACAGCGTGAAACTAACACAGGCAAACTGAAGGAAAGTAACTCTCTCATCTCTCAGGGCAATTAATCCCAGAGAGCCTTCTGGGTAAGCCATGTCTAGACAAACAATTTCAACATGACATACTGGCAGCAGATTGGAGCTTCAGTTATATAAACAGGAGGCTGAGATAATCTCATTTTATTGAGGAAAAACAAGAACAACCAGTAGTGTCAGGTATTAACGGTATAGACTTGGGAGTCATACTCTATTAGTAGGATGATTACACACTATCTGGTTGAGATTAAGGAAGTCAAAGGCTTGGATTAACTCTGGTTTTAGAAACCTGTGTTGACTGGAGACATAGCATGAACCTAGGTCCCTGTTATTTGTCAGATCTCTGGTTTTTACCATCTTTCTTACACTGTTTTCAAGCCAAATTCACAAAGTACATAGTTTTCATAACATGTAGACTTTACCTTTAAGATACACTATAGACTGACAGGAAAACATGGGAGAGAGAAAGAAACAGAGAGATGAAGGCTCACAGTCAGACTTGAATTGGAGAGGTCGCAGAATATGAACTTTAATTCAAATCTGGTCGTCTTTCATTTCAAGTGTTTACATCCAACTCTGCTCTGATCTGTGTGGCTGACTCTTTCTTCTGTGTGAAATGATTAATCTGGACATTTTTCAGGATGTTTGCTATATATCATGGCTCTTTGGCTGTTTTCTTCCTGTATGGAAATTAACTCAGAGTGTCTCCTCTGCCCATCTGCTTGCAGTGAAGAGTTTACTGCCCTCACTGATCCCATAACAAGCAAGTTTCTATTTTATGTCAGCCTCAAACACAGGATCTTACAGTTGTCTCTTATAATTTTTTTATTGGAAATATTTTTGCTGTCTGGAGTCTAGTCAGTGGCAGTTTGACTTTATTTTATGTTTTTAAAAGCAGAAGTTGTGTTTTGCAGGGAGGTAGTCTGACTCACAAATGTAGACTTTGGTTATAAATCTTTCATTTGGCAACACTTTTTATCAGCATTCTCCTTCCCTTCGTCATTGTAAGAACCACTGCTGTATCCTGGTTTTAGAGGATTGTGATTAGTGTAGAGAAGTACAAACAAGTCCAAGTGTTTTTCTTCAATCACATAACAGGAATTTAAGCAGCAAGGCTTTTCTCAAGTGCTGTGGAGATTGAGCCGACTGTAGAGACTAGTAGTAGGGCGGTGGTCAGGGGATGATGATGATGGCTGTATGACAAATGTGCAGGACTTTCTGAGATAATGCAGAAAGAGGTTACATCCTGTGTCCCTTGTTTGGTTATAGGTTCGGGTATTAAAAGCATTTTACTTACTTTTGTCAGGGTTAGGGTTTGTTAAATGTAAGTAATCTTGCTCTGTCTCAAGCCTCAGGATACTGTTAACCACAACCTCAAAGTTTCATCATATTTAAATTGCTGCAGGCAGGTTTGATATTGCAAGAACAAATACTATTTGCTAAACAAATGAAATATTTTGTCTGTGAAGATAGAAAATCTGTTCAAAATTAACATGTTGCAGCAGCAACAACAATATTTCTCCATTTTGTTAAGTAAAACCTTCAAGGGGGATCTTGCTGGCCTAAGGTGTCTGTTACTAACTGCAGCTCCATTTGTTACAGTTAATTCTCCACCTCAGTGTCCCCTTAAAGGTTCACTGTCATACCTCTAGTGGTATGATTAAAGCGTTACAGTGCTAAAATTTTAATACTGATAACTAACATTACATTTCAAACAAAGGAGAAAAAAGCACACAAACCAATTTCTCAAAGACAGGGTTGACCATAAACACAGGTCATTTACAGCTTTGACATGACTCCACTTAAACAAATACTGAAGTGTGCTGCTCTCTGAGT
>JAPZDZ010000002.1:6871716-6895759 GCA_029783805.1 Acanthurus tennentii | reverse complement strand
GGTATTTATCAGATATCAGATATGATGTAATATGAGGACTTGCATACATCAGCTCTGCTACCGGCTCACTTCCAACAGGTAAAAAAATCTTCTACCTGCAGTGTTGTATGATTGAAAAACTATGAAGACAGCAGACTGAAGACCTGCAGCCCTGTGCTAAAGAAAATTCAAATGCATGCCTTGCTGGGCTGATGAGCAGAGTGGAGAATGTAGGTTTGACTATTTTTACTTCACAGGTTTGAATGAGTCACACACTAAAGAGAGTCAGGTTTTCAAGTTACCAAGTCCCTCACACAGAGACGATAGTCCCCAGAGTCAAAACAACAGAGACATCTGCTGAGCCCAGCTTTAATTTGACTGGAATAAGATACTTCAATTGTGAGGCTCTCCCAGACTTTCTGAATGTCTGTATTCAATCGAATGGATCAACTGACAGTGGAGTGAGGCATTTCTCAGGGGTTGTGATGCACAAAAATAAAAAAAGAATGAATTAATAATACATTTCACCATTTTACAACTGCTCCTTTTCCTTTTTGTATGGAAATATGCTTTTTGGGGCCCAGCAAGTCAAATCAGGCTTTAAAGCCCAGTACAGAGATCATTGGTATCAGTACCAAAGTCATCCAGTCACCCACTGAACCAACAAGTTCTGGCCAATAACAGTCCCGACTGTTTCACCAGGAAGATATAACAAAGATTTCCTAAAAGAAAATTTTATAAGAAAAAAAACATCTATCTCTCTCACTCTCTCTCTCTCTCTCTCACACACACACACGCTCACACATATATACACACAACAACATCAAATAAAAAAAGTCAGAAATTGATTTTCAACCCTGAAAGAAAGAAATGGGTGGAATTCCGCTGTGAGGGAGCGCAGCACCTGGACAACTTACTACACACACACATCAGAATTGTAGTGTATCTTCAAAAAGGAAGCAGTTTTAAGACTGTTTGGACGACTGATGATGTAATAATGATCTTAACCAAATAGTATCTCAGATGTATATCAGAAATATTTGAAGGATTAAACCTAAGCAGTAACAAATGAGATCAGATGATCCACACACACACTGCAGTTGGGCTGGGAGGGCGAGTAATATTGAATGAGTGGGAGATTAGTGGAGCCCGGGTCTGACATTCGACTTAGGGCAGAGAACAGGCGGACTAAGTACTGAGGAAAAACAAGTGGTTGCTCTTCTCACAGGGTTAGGTTACAAGTAGTCTTGCATTGTCTTTGGGATTCACACAAGCTAGAATCAAGTTGGAGGACTCGTCAAGGAACTAGTTAACGGAGTTGAGGTCTTGTCACTCCTGAGTCAGAAGAGAAAGTTACTGGTTTTGATTAATTGTTGTTCGTCTTACACATCGCCCAGTCAAGCCAAGTCACCACATGTGTATGCAAGTTATAACACAGACCATTTCCCTTAGTTTACTCAGTATCAACATTATGTATCTAGATTATCAAGAGTTAAGTTAGACCTTCTGTTATGTAAATACTCAGATAACTGTAGTCTATCAATATATTGTTGATATTGAAATAAGAACTAGAAACTTCTTTTAGAATAAATCACTGACACTTTGCTTGAGTTACGTTACTGCAATTTAACAAACACACATGACTCCTTTCAACATGCAGATACTTAACATGTATCCCTGTAAGTGCTCATTTATCATTGGCCTCAACGCTGACTAGCTACTTTTATCCACACTATGCAAAAATTCAAAAAGCACGGTGTTATCAAAGGCAGTTGTATTTGTTTTCTATTTGTATTCATGTGTCACTACAGGGCTTTCCAAAATTACTGTTTACTGTTGGCAGTCTGGGGTTTATCAGTCCCTGATGGGGTTACTGCTTGCACTTTATAAACAATTTAAAGAGCAATAATGGATGAAACAGTGAGGTTGGACAGTACATTTAGGACAAATAAGAGCAGACTCAGTAATAAAGCCGTGTGGACAGAAAGTGTATCACATGACCAAAGCCATGATCATCTTTCAATGGTGAACACTTTGAAATGCAGGTGTAATTTTTATAGGTCCTTAATAATAAGACACACATCAACTTCCATTACAAAGCAGATGTTAAAAAACATTGTTGTTGGACCATAAATGACATTTTAATTTGATTATTCTTCTGCAGGCTCGAGGCTGTAACCAGTCCTGAGGAGTAGCTACTTACATGAAACTGAGTCATATGACTAAATTACCAAATAAATGTAATTGTAATTAGATACAGTAACCAATTAAGAGTGCTGTTTTTAAATATCATCATGGCACTAATAATGTCAAACTGAGCTGATCACCTAAAAGCTGCTAATGTTAGCAGGTAACGGCTGTTAGCTGTTACTTTTAGCAAGTACAGCTATCTGCATATCAGGAAAGTCCATGAATCACAGAGAGTTCAGGCAGTGCGGCAAAAACACATTAGATGGAAACACAGAAAATATTTTCTTTATAAAATATGATCCACACTGAAGTCCTGGTCAGAGCAGTTGTAAATCACCTCAGCACATATACATAGACTGAGTGGGTGGATGGGCACATCACTGTACCTCCACAGTACAGGCAAAATAAATCAACATTAACCTTACAGGTAGCAGATCATAAAAATGAGTCATGTGAGTTGTTTTTGGGCAGAAATGAAAATCCTTATTCTTTGTATGTTGGAGGACTTGATAATACACAAAGCTCTGCACAATCCCAAGCAAAACTACGCAATTTAAAAAGTCCTCTGGAAAGATAAAAATGTATTAACACTACAGTATGACACTCCATCTACATAGTTTATCTATGGGAGTTGCTTATTACAGAATATTCTAGTCTGTCTTTTTTATGAAAAAATGTATTTAAAACAGATTTGAGGTTTTATGTTGTGACACTTTTGCAGACCGTTGTACTAACTTTAACACTAAATTGGATAAGGGGGAAATATATACACTGTGTGCACAAGTTGACCAGAAGTAGAGAGCAAGACACTGAGCCTGTTTCTTAGCCCACTATAGATGGCTAATACATATTGCATGAGGCAGTTCCCATTGTCTGTTTGAGTGTGTGTGCTATGAATGTAAGACAGCCTCCTCCTTCAGCGATAACTACCCCATGCTATTATTGTTGACAGAAATGCGCTCAAGTCTAACATGTTAAATAGAGTTAAGTTAAATGGAATTATGCTGAGTACCTGTACAATGTCTCTCTCAGCAAGACGTCCTCTGGAGGACACTCTCACCTCATCTCCATCCAGCTCCTCCATTGCTAAAAGGATAGAAAGCGACAGAGAGATTATGACTCAATACTGTAACCACGGCAGGAGAATACAAAGAGGGTACAGGGTGTTCCTCTGTGTTTTCATAATGTAATTGCTGAGGTGGAACACAGCATGAAGAAGAAGGACAGGTATTCAGCAGAGAATGGTTGGAGCACTTCATGCACACACACACAAAAAGTCAATTCTTAAGCAAAAATGATGAACAATTATGCTACAGGTTGGAAAATAAAAATAATTCTGGCCACAAATAGCTTAAAAGGGTAGCGACAGAAGCTCTTTCAAACAGCCATTTCAGCTGTACCCAAATTGTGCTATGATGGAGATTCAGTCATTCTGTGAGGTCTTCAAAAACAGCACCTGCACAGCAGTGTTTATCCTGCATCTGCAGTCGCTCTGGCAAAGACACAAAACTGCAGGGATGTGTGGAGCTGCCATGGAAAGATAACTCAGCACAGAGGTCAAATCGGCAAACAGGTGCACACATAGCACCATATAAATTAGTGAAGAAACACCAAAGCTTATAGCTAAATAATATATGTGACATGCTAGGAGCTGAGATTTCAGACAAATGTCCATAATCTAAGTGCACAGACTAAAGACAAATTAGGAAACAAACAGAGGCAATTAGACCTGTCAATAAGGTGTCGACACACTAAACTGGACACAAACAAACACATTTACGCACACTCTGTGAGACCCTGTGACCCACAAACATGCCTGAGTGCTTTCACTACCAATCCCAGTTGATTGCTTTAACAAGTAGAAAATAATGGGCCATCCAACACAATGATGAGTCGTCACACCCTACTTAGCAGTAACAGACTGCACACACACAGACATGCACACGCACACGCACACACACACACACACACACACACACACACACACACACACACCCAAAAACAGCCTGCACTGAAAAGTCATTGATCTTTGGACTGTAAGATGCCTGTACACTTGACTCTACTGACTTTCTGCGGCAGCTCCCCATGAAAGGAAAAAGGTCAATGGCAATATCAAATGATCTCTTTCATAAAATACATCACATATCCATCTCTGCAATGTCAAGGTTGTCGAATGTAATTGAAAATATTTACATTTCAAATGCATTCAGTGGAAACTGCTCCTCTTAGCTGCTTTTTCCTGTGGCCAGCTTTTGTATTCTGCTCAGCCATTTGTCTTATTAAATGTTGTGCTGCAGGGAGGTTGACCACCATAAGTGTGATAATGCAATGTCTTAATTAGAAGGTCCCCATATTGCTGATAGGATGGAAAACACATTTGACCTTCTTGTTGAGATACATTTGATGTGTATTGATGAGACACAAAATGTAAACAGGGGACCTTTAACTGAATTGATTGCCTGCCTAAACCCTTCCCCCAACAGCAATGTTCAATTATAGCTTAGCAACCTAAACCAAGCCTCTCAAGCTATATGATTAATATTTTGTTGACCATGTTTTTTCAGCATAAAAAGATGATCTCACAAAAGCGGCTGGGAGAAATGTCTACTCTTTCAATTTTGGATTTATGAATAAAATTCCTCATGCCCCCCCCCCAGCACTGCCTGCATTACGTTGACTGACGGGAGAGCTATGCACATCATGAAGGTAGCTAAAGAAAACAATGGGTAAATTCAGCCATAGGCTCCATGTTTGAAACTCAGACTGAAGCTTGAACGTGTATAGGAGTCAGATGAGGATTCTGTTATGCAACAAAATCAATGACTAGCTGATATATCAATGTGGGAAGCATCTTTCATTTTTTGTAGTTTGTTGGCATATTAGCTTGTAACTGACACTGACTGAACCGGTGTAAGTGATCATGCTACTCATAAACTGTTACTCTCTAAACTGACACCAATCAGCACAGAGGGTTTTTAGGTGTCTTCCTCTGCAATTGGCTCATGATTTACGACATATTAAATCTAGCTTACATAACTTGCTAGCTAGCTAGCTAGCTAGCTACAGCTGATAAAATCTGGTAATGTGAGGTTGTCATTACAGATTGCAGAATGAAGACAAGCTGAAAATAAAAAACCTGCTTCAGTTTACATCCAAAATCCAGAAGGTGCTGTTTCAAACTCTACCAAAAATTTTGTGGTGAAGCTGCCACAGTTATCATTATAACTGCACATGTGCCATGCAAGAGTGAAGATGCAAAGGCAACTGTTACCAGTGAGTCTGCTAATGGAGACTTGACAGCTGTACAAAAGCAGGGCTAAGCTAAGTAGAGAAGAATACCTGACAAGACAGACATTATTTAGGAATTAACAGGCGAAATGGAGGCAAGAACCGTACAATATTGCTTGCCATATTAATTCCTGACTATCGACACCTCAGGCCTTATCCTGCCTATGCCAAGGAAAGAAATATAATAACCAAACTTAGCAACTGTCACACAATAAACAAAGCTTTTGAAGAAATTGTGAACAGTTTGGCACATTGCACCTCAAAATAAAAGAACTTCCTGTTAGATCTGTCGACAGTATTACTGAAATATTACCATACGGAATCATTACTATTACCAGATTGCTAATATTTGTGACACATATTCTTTAAATAATGATTTTATGACTTTTGAAAATTGAATATTTCTTTAGAAAACTGTTTGAAACTAAACAACATGAAATACAACACATGAGTTACATTAAACCAATACAATTACATTAAGAAAGCATAACAGTGACAAAGATTACATAATCCTCAAAATAAGGTGATTCCTCATCATTAAATGTGACCCTTCTTCTGCATCATGACATTAAGAATTAGTAACCTATTGCTAAAAGGAAACACTCACCATCAAACTCAGCTGGTCCAACACCCACAATGATTATAGAGAGGGGGAGTGATGCTGCCTGTACAGGAAAGACAGTAAGCAATAAGTTTAGTTGATTCATTTAATCTTTAAGGTGTAGTGAGTCATGCGTAAGTCTTGGGAAAACAACCATGCTTCGATTTGAGTTTAATTACTTTGGGAAGTGAGTCTTGTTTTGATTTAAAATTTATCTTTTTTTTAAATTTTAATCTTGAAGCTTAGAGATTAAGATCACTTTTTACTTTCAGTTTTATATCAAAAAGTTTTGCAACTGGAGGATACTCAGCAAGGAAGTCTAGTATCATTGGGAAGATTCAAAGCAAATGATAGATAGACTTGATGACTTGATAGATTTTTTTTCATGTAGATGATTAGAAGGAAAATGATAAGATAAAGTTCAATTTCACTATTCCAGGATAACTGACAGAGAGGAAATTACTTTCAGCCTAATTAGATCAGACACCTGTCAAACACACAATTGACTTTTAATTCAAACAGCTACTGACTTCTTCACAACAATAAAAACAGTTACATTGAGACAATAAACAATGCCTTTTCCCCTCCTTAGCTTAAATCTTGAAGGGAGAGTCTGAGTTATATATTATTTTGCTTTATATCTGAGGTAATGCTGTCTAAAAATGCCAGGACCCACCAAAATGTTTTTATCCAGACATCATTGAAAGCATCATGTTTGAGAAACACACTGCAGCTTTGGCTCCACCACATACAAGACAAAAAGATGGAGCGATGGAGGGGAAAGCACTGCTATCCATCAGTCTGTGTGTGTGTGCATGTTCACATAAGTGTGCGTATGTGCGTGTGTGTTTGTTTACTCACATTGACCACAGCCTCTTTGGTCTGGACCATGTCAGATATCACTCCATCTGTGATCATCAACAGGACAAAGTACTGAGAGCCATCTGTAATCTCTGCTGCACAGCTGGGGAAAGTGCAAACACACACATACACACGCCCACACACATGTACACACACACATATACACCTGCATAACTGACAACTAAAAACAACACAAAGCACACCTGCCTGTTAGTCTCATACATAATTTCATTGTCTATTTTAGCTTAGGGCTTTGCAACAAGATCGAATCAAGCTCTGACAGTATATCAAATAGCAACTTATTTGTCTGACCTTTTGACCTTCATTTGCATTGCCTTTTTTTCTGCTTTTCACTCTCCAGACTCTGAAAAATAAGTTACTCTTGAAAAATACCTTGACCCTAGCAAGTTTGTCTGAAATATCAATTTATATTAGCTGCAGTAACAACTTGACTGTTGGCAAGTGAGGAGGAGAAGGGACCCCTCACCAAGTTGCATGGCATAATCCGCAAAAAGCTCACAACCTTGAGGAGAGCTTAATGGCAGATTAGGAGGAGGAAGGAGAGGGCAGTCAACCCATTTGGATCCACAAAACAGTTGCTAGGGCATCTGATCTGCTTTAAAGCTGAGATCGACCACCACCTCAGAGAAACCTCCAGTCCAGGAGGTGGTCAGGAAGGGAAGAGCAAGCTCAGCCCCAGGGCCCAGTGGAGTACCTTATAAGATATACAAGAACTGCACAAAGCTACTTCACAGGCTCTGGAAGATCCTAAAGGTGATCTAGAGGAGGAGCTGGGTAGCTCAGCAGTGGAGACATGCTGAGGGGGTGTGGATCCCAAAGGAGGAGGAGTCACAGAAGATCGATCAGTTCAGGACCATCTCGCTGCTCAGTGTTGAGGGGAAGATTTTCTTTAGAATGTTGCTAGGCGCCTGCTGGACTACCGTCTGAAAAACTCCTATATCAATACCCTGGTCCAGAAAGGAGGTATCCCAAAGGTACCAGGGTGTAGCACACAGGCATGATCACTCAGCTGATCAGGGAAGTCTGAGAGAGCAAGGGGGACCTGTGCTGTGACTGGACCTTGCAAACGCCTATGGGTCCATACCCCACAAGCTGGTCGAAGAGGCATTGAATTGGCACTACGTCCCGAACAAGGTTAGAAACCTAATCCTGGACTGTTATGCTAACCTCAGCCTGAGAGTCTCCTCTGGGGCAACAACCTCAGATTGGCATAATTTGGAGAAAGGGATAATCACTGGATGCACCATATCTGTGATCCTTTTTGCACTCGCTGTGCTGGTAAAGTTCGCTGAGGTCAGTGCAGAGGGCCCTTTGCCAGGTCAGGAGTCCAACAGCCACCCATCTGAGCCCTTATGGATGACCTGGCGGTGACAACTACATCTGTCCCAGAGTGTAGGTGGATCCTGAGTGGCCTTGAGGAGCTGTTCAGCTGGGCTCACAAGAGCTTCAAGCCAGCGAAGTTGAGGTCACTCGTGTTGAAGAAAGGGGAGGTCATGGACAAGTTCCCCTTCAGGCTTGACAGCACTCAGATTCCATCAATCACAGAGAAACCTGTGAAGAGCTTGGGTAAGGTGTTTAACTGCAGCTTGAGGGATACAGCCTCCATCCAAGCAACCAACCAAGAGCTGGAGACTTGGCTAGTTGCAGTTGACAAGACTGGCCTCCCTGGCAAGTTTAAGGCCTGGATTTACCAACATGGCATTGTCCCATGGAACCTCTGGCCTCTCTTGGTCTACAAAGTCCCGATTTCTACAGTGGAGGGCTTTGAAAGGAAGATCAGCAGGTTCCCCTGGAAGTGGTTGGGACTACCTCGGAGCCTGAGCAGCGTAGCTCTGTACGGGCATAACAACAAGCTGAAGCTCCCTATCAGCAGCCTGAATGAGGAGTTCATGGTGACTCATTCCAGGGAGGTGCTCCAGTATCAAAAGTCCAGTGAGTCGCCGGCGTGCCTTCCATGCTTGAAGAGAGGAACACTAGAGCACATCCACACATCCTCAGCTGCTGTTCGAAAGCCCTGGGTGAGGGCTACTACTGTTGTTGACATGACCAAGTCCTGAAGGCCATAGCGGATACCATCTGCAGTGGGATCAGCCACTGCAAGCGCCTTCACCCAGGGAAAAACACCATCTACAGCAGCTGCCCTAACCACCTCCTCAGGGCTGTTAGCAACGGCACAGGACTGGGAACTGAAAGTTGATCTTGGGAGGCAACTGAAGTTCCCAGAAGCTGTTGCAAAAACATCATTAAGGCCAGACATGGTGCTGCTCTCAGAAGCCTCCAAGCAGGTTATTCTCTTGGAACTCACCATGCCTTGGGAGGACCGCATCGAGGAGGCGAATGAGAGGAAGAGGGCCAAATACAGCGAGCTGGTGGAGGAATGCCACAGAGTTAGATGGAACGAGGTGTGAACCCATTGAGGTGGGATGCAGAGGATTCGTGGGCCAGTCCCTCTGCAGGGTCTTCAAACTCCTGGGCATCACAGGGGCAAGCAGAAGAAGGGCCATCAAGTTGGCCATCGAGGCTGCAGAGGTCACTTCAAGATGGCTGTGGATCAGGAGAGGAGAACCATGGGTGGGGTAGAGCTACCTGGACACAAGTCAGGGCTTGATCAACCCTGCCTGGGAGAGGGTTCTGATTTTTGAAAGACCAGAAACACCTGATACATCACTGAAGATGTGTCTAGGAGCACCACAAGTTGTTGTGTGTTAAGGTTTCCGCTAGTGAAGTGCTTCCAAACTGTTGATCATAGTCAGTCATGGTTCCCTCTCAAGACCCTACAACTGCATATCTACTCTAGATGCATTGCCGTTGCTCTATTGCTGTAACATGCTAAAATCACAGATAAATGATTACTGCATAGTGCAGCATAACTGCAAGAAATAGATTACAAACTGTTTACCTGCTGTAATGTTAACTGTAAATGCCTGCCCTACTTGCTTACTACCTGCTGTAGCAACCTATTGTTAAGTCCAATACTAAAGAGCACATTACTATCTAACTAGCTGTTGGTTAATGTTAGCAAATATTTGCACCATATTGCTGTGTAACTGTCAGTATGCTGTTATTGGTACATAGTAACCTTGACCTATCATCCAGCACTGGAAGCTTTCAAAAGCTTTATTCTCATAAATTCACTGAGCCTTGAAACATGTGACACTGCTCTCTAGCAATGGCTTACCATGCATTTAGACTGCCTTTAAATCCTACTATCAAGACATAGCAAGAAATATTCTTGCCCACCACATCAGCGGGTAATGAACTAGGCCATATAACAACCAAAAGACTTGAAAGAACTAACCAGCATGTTACTTGAAGCATTTTACTCACTGCAAGCAACAACCAATCCCCCCCAGTCAGCATGCTTAGTTAACTGTGCTAACAGCATGTTAACCCAACCACAGAAAAAAAAAAAAAAATACAATGAGCATGATATCAGTTTTCTTCAGTCATATGAGCATTTTAGACCACAAGCACATTTATTTTGAGACCACAGAAGCAGGTATTCAGCAACTGTTATGCAATACTATAACTTTGAACCTCTGAGATGATAAATATGTTGGTTTAAATGTTACATAAAATTCAAATGAAACGCATTTGATCTCCTTTCACATCATAGCAACCCCTTTGTTATAGGATGCTGTTTTTATACCACCATATCACTGAGTTGTTTACTTCCTCCGCAAAAACCTTGAGCAAAGCAGAGAACCCTAAAAAATAACAAGCAATAAAAAACAAGTTTGTTTTTTTTCACTGCACTTAATTACTTTTTCAATACAGGGTTTGATAAAATAAAATAAATTAATAATTCCACTTTGCAAAATATCAGCTGTGGCTTGATATGTAGCCAGAGGAGTTTGGAGGACTGTTACAACACTTAAGTGTGTTGTTTGTATGTGTGTCCCTCACCTGCTTTTTGTGTATTTATTGCAAGGAGACAGAATCTATTACCAGTGACTTAGCTGTTCCACTTTGTTGGTCATATTGATTTGTGGGTCTATGTCCATGTGTGCTTCTATATATAGTTAATTGGTAAAAGCATGTGTATGGGCTTTTAGCATCATGTTGGGATGAGACTGAATGTTTGTGTGTGTGTGAGAACCTATTTCTTCCTGTGTGTTTTAATCCTCAGTGGGAAATCTCTCTGTCACCTCTATGCCTCTTGCAGCTTGACATAGTGATGTAAAACACACAGTGGTATAAAAAAACTGACAACTGATAAATCAGTGCAGTGACATGTAGTCTAAAATGTCCGGCACTATTGTGGCAAAACATCCAGGTAAATCCATATTTTTCACAAGAAAAAATTGACTTCCTGTGACAAAAGCAGCCCTAGATTTAAGATGACCTTTTAACCTGTCATATATTATAGCTCTTAGCTTTATGGTGCAAAACAAAAACTCAGAGGATATCTCATGTTTCAAATGCAAAAATAAATGCTCACGATTATGTCGGCCATGCACCAACAAAATTCTGCAAAAAAATTTTTTGACAATCATCCATTTTGGCTAGAGTATATCAATCATTTATAAAATTGGAAATTAAATGGTTTCTGAAATAACACACAATTCCCATCACTTAGTGATTCAAAATTGATTTTTGTTCAACATGTAGTGCACTTGCAGAGAGAGTGTGTCAATATTGAAGACCAATACTGATAACTGTAAATCTAATACAGTCCCAATTCTAAGGATCAAAGAAGCTGTACCACAAGGTTGTGTCTGTTTGCACCTGTTTTATTTCCAGTTTCATACGTAATAATGGAAGGAACATCCAGCCAGTAGATTAATTTGTATGCTGACGATATAGTTGCTTCCTGTCAAAGCACTGACTTCCTAATCTTGCAGACAGCCCTTTCTTTACAAAGCTGTGTCAACGCTGAAGTAAAGGCTGACTGCAGCAGGTACCATTCTGCTATTGAAGGAAAAAAATGCTCTGATTTGATAGTATTTTGTTAAACCAATCACAGTTATCCTGGGTAGCACTAAGGTCAGGATGCACTGAAGGTGCCCTTGAGAAATAGTTATACGAGTTGGTGGAGGGCGATGAGAACGGTGATTCACGCAATTGACTAATAACAGGCTCATACTTACAGTTATCCAAGAGTCAGATTATTGACCTCCAGAGTGCCTTTTACAAACTGCAGTTATCATTTCACCAATTAAACTTTGAAGGTACAAAAATCTAATTCATAACATTTACCAGAGACGACGTCCATTTTGTGCAGAAGTAGATAATGTCTCTGTCTAGTACTATAAAGTGAATGACAAATTGTCTCCTCATAAAAATATCTTGGAATATGGCTGAATGACAAATTAACTTGCCATTCTTGAATTTAATTCACAAATGCATTCCATTTTCAGCCAAAAAATCTTGTTTGATCAACATTAATCTGTTCAGGATTGTGATGACGGTCTGTTCATGAATCAGCCTCCTTTCTGTGCAGGCATGATTTATGTCTGTTTCATTTTAAAATCGGAAAAATTGGATCATTGGCTCTCACTGTGATCAATGTGTCTTGTTATAGACCTTGCTGAAAATACAGAGGGAGATTTTTTTTCTTTTTTCTTTTCATTGTTATAGATAACTCCTTGCCTACTCTCCTTTTTTAAACTGCCATCATAATCACGCCCGATCATGAAGATATATAATAATTCTGGATATCTGCTGTGACTTTTGTAAAATCTGAAACAATTTACATGACAAACTTAATTAGAAAAATGTCTTTATTATGGGCTTAAAGGCCCACAATTGAACACGTTTTATAAGCATTTTTTTTAAGCAAGTCAAACATCTTTATGTTTTTGAGGTCCTTTGTTATTATGATTTTGTCAACATTCATTACCAGATTTTTTATGTTAATGTGTGTTTACAATTTATTGTCCAAATTTGGAACACTGCTAATCTGTGTCATTATCTATCTGGTATCAGTTGTTAAAGTTCATCTTGGTAAGATATTGCAAACTTTTTTTGCATTCACCGATCACTCCACTCAAAAATCCCTCACTCGTCAAACTGACTTTTGAGTGATTGGACAGTAAGGTATGAGTAAATAATCACTGAATTTTAAAAGCTGATGTTTTTTTTTCACTGCTGTAACGGAGAAAATTTGACATAAATTAATTTAAAAGAGACACGTTAATGGGGAAACACAAAAAGTCAGTTGTCATTACTCAACTTTATCATTCAAGTCATGTTTGAATGGCGAGTCTCCTGCTGTAATACAGCCAGTAATACTGTTTCATATGCGCAAATACAGCAGAAAAAAATTAAGATACAAAATCATCTGAAACCTATATAAAGTTGTACAATCCACTTGCATCTTTTTATTTAAAATCTGTGTATTGTCCTTGTAAATACTCTATCATTCTGGGCTAGAGATATAAATAAAATACTGTGTGGCAGCCCAACATCCGTGCTTTAAACTTGTTTCCTCAACTTGTCTCTACATTATTGAAAAATAAGATGGCCTTAGACATTTATCCAAATTATTAAATTAATAATTATTCTAAGAACTTCTAAATTATACAAGAAAGATGTCTTCTGTAAGCACTTACTGACTACTAGATGTGTTTTGACAGACAGTTTACATTAGGACATTTTTTGCACCTTAACTTCAGGGTTGTAAACTTAGAATTTTTGAACTTTAAAATAAAATAAAAAAATCCAAACACAGCCTTTTCAAATTGAACTTTGAAAGAAACCAGAAAGGTGAAATTGTACCACAGTTGTAACAGAAACACACACTGAAACTTACTTTGCCACTTTGTTGATAACAGGTGCAAAGTTGGTTGGTCCATACAGCTGCACCGTCCTCAGGCTCTGGAAATAAGCCTCCAGAACACCCTCTATGCCCACACAGTTTGGACTCTCACTGTCCCCACTCTGCAAAAGACAGAGTACAGAACGTTAATGAAGCCAGCAGTTTACTTACATAAATCCAGTTTACAAACAGTATAATTAACAGGGCAGTGCAGTAAAGAAGAAATATTAATTCAGAGTACATTACTGTTGACATATTTTACACAGATATAGATGAATGATCACATCGTAAATATACTGAAAAAAGACAAGATAATATGTACTCTATTTGCAGTCATTTGCCTTTGTTTGAAACACAGTGTACAAGTAAATAACATCTGTGTGATTAAATAGGAAGTTCAAAGATGTTCATCTTATAGGTGTCAAAGTTGATATTAGCTATAGGAGGAACTGACAGAGATTTAAGATTCTATCTAAAATATAACTGTTATAAAATTTAAAGGTGCTTTTGAACTTTTTTAAGAGATACTCCTAAGTTTAATATTTTAGAATTTCATGAAGCACAGCTACTTACAAGAGTAGAATTAAAAAAGGAAGGTCAAAATCAAAGCAGGCGATTCTGGACCCATACTGGTCACTTTTAGCCAAAAAAGACTTGCTTTGCCAAGTCAGTGACTGTGATATGTCTTTGTGCCTCTGTGAAGAAGGGTTTCTGTTAAGAATTCAGTCTCTCTAAGTCCCAACGCAAATAACCTTGATAACATCTACAGGGGAGAAAAAAGTGCACTGCTTTTTTAAAAACATACAAAAGAAAACAAAGAGGAAAATGTTTCCATCACTTGTTAGGGCCTTATGAATTTGTGTACAGTTTTTTGGTTAGTGATCTTAAACATACACATAACTGTGTAACATTAAGATTTTCATAAAATCTCCACAGGGAACCTTCAATTTTTGGCTGTTACAGTACTATTTTTGATCAGCGATTCTTTTACTATTGTAAACAGCAGTTTCATCTAAACCAAACAGATTACAGCTGATAACAAAAGGAGAAAGTTGGGTTCACTTCATCTTGGCATTCAGCAGTTTCTGACTGGTTGCCCTGATCCCTCAGGAGGATGCAAGGAGGAAGTGGAGGGGATGCTGGGAGCTTCCTGCTGGCAGCCAGATGAGCCAACTCCTCAACTTGTGCGACCAGCTGTTGTCGCAGCAACAACTCTTGGTCCAAACCACACCCTGCTTCGGTTCAACTGCGTGTTTGTGTGTCTGCACAGCCATATGTTTGTGTGCATTTACATGTGTGTGTCTTACCAGTGGGAAGGCGTGGGAGATTTTGCCATCAGGGGGCAGCTTAGCTCCAAAACCATAGGCAGGAAAGAGCTTGTCACTGTCATAGTCCTGGATAATCTCACCCACTGCTTTCAGGGCCATGGCATATGCATTCATCTGGTAGGGACTCATATAGTGCAGGGAAGTGGGCTGGGAGGGGTTACCTTGGAGGAACACACACACAAACACACACACACAACACAGTAAAGTAAATGATAACATGTCTCCCTGTCTTCTCTTTGTTTGTTTTTCCCTTGTAATGTACAAACTGAAGTGTCACACCAGTAGAACCATGAACATGATTCATCCATAGGAAATACTGTGGGTTTCATCTCCCTCTTTCAAATAGGTTTCCCAAAAGTAGCAACTAATATTTTGATTTTTTTAATTGCAACAGAGGCAGATGATGTCTGTGATGAAAAACATTATAAATCATGGCTCTATCAGTATAATTTTACATCGCAGGAAAGGAGAAAATTATTCTTGTAAATCAAAAGGTCATATACACAGGATTGTTATGAAGAGTTATCAGTTTTTTGCAATCATGTAAATGTCTTCAACAATTGCTCTATTTAGACAGAGAAATTATTGCTCACATGTAGACAAATCTGACTAAATGCAGACTCTGACTTCTCCCCTTGAGAAGAGCAGGCATGTGCTTTCTCCTCCATTAAGAAACGATTTCCATACTTTAAAGGGAATGAAAGGAGGGGTGTGATTTGATTAGCCATGATAGATGCATGCTCCTAACACACCTACTGATAATGTATTCCTCCTAATCCCATCCAGCCTCCAACCGCGCCGCAGGTGTACCAAACGCCTTCGGCCATGAAAATACTAATCATGTTCACCACACCCTGTGCACCTTGCATGGTTGACTGCACTTTCCACCATGTGAAAATAAGAGCCTAATCTCAATCTCCTGCAAGTGCAACTGCCATGAAAAAATAAATAAAAGCCATGTTACATATAAGAGGGAAAAGAGACAAGTGTCTCCATAACAAAGTCTTTTTTATTTTTAAAGTAAACTTTTACCTGCATTTAATAAATAGAAATGAGAAACTTAAATTCATCATGGGCCAAAAAAATACAGGTGTTAAGACAAAAACATGTGATGATATTGAAGGAGAACCCTGAGTGAAGGCGTATCACACACTGGCAAGCAGTCATATTAAAGGTCCTCATCTTTAGAGTATAATAAGCAATATAATATTTTGGTAAATATGAGATTTACACAACAACCCAACAGGCATATCCCTGTTAAACTAAATTGTGTTTTCTTAATTTTCTATTGCACAAAGTTATTTTGCCATACTAGCTTAGATTTGAATAGAACAGATTATTCACAGATTTACAGAAAAACACTTCAGGGCTGATTTCAGTTAAAAACTCACTGTCATCTTCATACAGTAACAACTGGATTGTCTCAAAATGTGTTTGGTCTTTAGAGAAATGGAAAACATTTGGGGGCCAAGTCAGTTACCTTGGAGGGTACCTTACTGTCACACTGATATTTACAGTGTAAATGATACTTCACTGTTTAGAAGACAAAAAGCTACTGGACCGGACAGAGTAGGTGGTTTTCTAAGCTGAGCTGCAGAACTGACCTGACCAAAATATAATGTTGGTTTTCAGGTATGTGTCTTTTCCATGGTCGATGGTTGTTAAATGCATTATTTAAGTAATTCATAAAATTTAAGACGGATGGTTGAATAAATTATTCACTCTTAAGTTATCACAGATTTTGCTACTAGCTACTTTATCTGCTGTGCTTGGACAGGTACTGATTAAAAACACCAAAAAATGAAAGAACAATCACTGATACATTTGACAAAAATTAATAGTTTATCAGTTTAGGAAAAAATACACTTATTTGTTTTCCTGTAAAGCCAGCAGAAAAAAACTTAGCAGGTGGAAGCAGTCTGTCTGTATAATATTATGGCATTGCCTAAATCTCAAAAGTACATCCAAAAGCACCTTTAAGCTTAAAAATTAACACATTGTATCTCGTTTGTATATGGTCAGACGCACTGATGACAAATAATGAACAACTTTGATAAAAAAACAAAAAAAACAAAACTTTACTCTTGGTTATGGAAGATGATCAACTCTTTTCTGGCAGTTCATATAGATGATTCTGCAATCAAGGGTCTTTCTCATGCTTGATTTAAGTTTGACATGGTTGAGAAATCCCATCATATCTTTCCATGTTCTGATGAAATGAAAGGGAGCAAGTGAAGTGTAATGGATCACAACACAAGAAATAAAAACACATCCAAGAATGTATCTAAAATACATCACTGAGTGACTTACCATTGGATGCTGTAAAATCTATAGCCACTGTGAAGTTCAGCTGTGTTCTGTTGCAAAGAAAATGGTAATCAAAGAGAAGAAAACAACAAAGAGCATCAGCCAGTATACTTCATGTAACACACATTCTCATCGACACAATGCACTGCAACTAAATGAGTTTAGTGGTTCATGGGCTAATTAGCATGGCTGGACAATATTCCCTCCACCATCTTGATATTTAATTAGGTAAAACAAATGGAACCGGTAATTAGAAGTGAATGAACTGAATAAATTAGGTAGTTATTATAAGATTTACCAATGTAACCCCCCCCCCCCTCCAAAAAATGCTTGGTCCTTTAGAGCCAACAAGGATTCAGTATGAGTTTTTAAGAAATTCCACTCCAGTATCTTCAGAAAACTCCACAAACACACACAAACAAAGACACAAACATCCAAAATGGTGGCTATTGACAGTCACTGTGTACCAGCTAATTATTATTCCACTCACCCTCCTCGGATGAAATCCACAAAGGTATACTCGGACTCCACTTTGAAGGACAGCAGAGTTACCTGGCGAACACACACACACACACAGACAGGACACACATACAGAGTGATAAACAGACGGAAAGGAAAAAGACAAACAGGTGGCCAGACAGCAAAGGAGTCAGAAAGAGAGACGCAGATGTAAGAGGTGATGATACCTTTATGAATATATATGATGACATAAAATACCAATACAGAGGAAATAAAACGGGAGAGGTGGGTGTACTCACAGTTCCAGAATTGATGTACTTCTTCTTTTTGCTTTTCTTCTTGGGATTTAAAACCTGATGATGATAGTTGACAGTAAGTTAGTGATTGAAAGGGTACTTGTAAAACCACTTCACATCGTGGAACAATGGTTTATGATGAACATTAATAATTCAACAGATTCCTGATAATTCTGGCACACTGTGAATTGACACTTAAACTGATATTATGTGTGTGTATAGAGAGTAGAGAGGATAAAAATGGACTCTGAGGGGTGAAGAAATTAAACTATCCACTATCCTTCCATTTGTGCAAAGTCTATATGGGCAGGTATTAAAACAGGTTTAATATTACACGACATGGGCAGTTAACCAGCTAGGAAGTCGACATTGTTGCTTGACCCTTATTGATAAATATTGCAATCCCTACATTATTTGTCATGTTTTAAATTAGAGGGGACAGCTGACGGTGACTTGACTCCCTCCTCTCTTTAACACAGAATGGACCAAACACAACTGTGTGGGGAGCTGAAGATTACATGAAAAAAGTAAAGCCACAGACGTTTGAAGAGAGGAGACAAACCACTTTAGCCTTTTGAATAAAAAAAGGCTGTAACAAAGATGATGGTTGTATGACACATAGCTTTCTCCTTTTCCTCAAAAGTTAATCATCTGCTTCCTTACACACAAACAGGCTCTTTGGATTGGTCAGGAAAAGAAACTGGTGTCCTGAAACAATGCACGTGCCTACCAGAGGTATTAACTGTGAATTGTGGGGAAAAAAAGTGTTTTGAACCTTATTTTTGGTAAAAATAATAATAATAACACATCACAGTTGTTTGCCCCTGCCAACCGCTTTAAGATTTAGACTTCATAACTTAATTCTATTAGACATCTTCGTAAAATCTTTTGGGGAAAAAATTTGAATTTTCGTGTTACTTTTAAATTTTAGGCAAAAACATTATGCAATTCTTTTAGGTTACAAAAAGAATGGTGGTGACCTTAACAACCATTGACAACCAAAATCTAATCCCTTAATCCTTGAGTCCAAATGGAAATTTGTCTTTATTAGCAATTTCTTTCAGACATTCTGGATCTTTCCAGTTCACAAGAACGGGACAATCAGAACATCACAGTATCTGACAGTATCACAGACCTCTGGCCAACAAAATCCAATTGATTTATACTTGAGAGATGGATAATCCATACATATAATGCCTCCAGCCTTGACTGTAGCGGCAGCAGAAGACTAAACAGCACAGCACCTTTTATTTGCATGTTTATTGATTTGTTGATCTATTTGTAAAATCCTTTATTTGAGAGTCAAGGTAAAGAATTACATGTTAAACTGCTTTCAGCCCACTTACTTGAAGAGCATAGATTTTTATTATCTATTTTATCACCAATATTTCACAATGTCACTTCAGAAAAGCTTATGTAAGTCTTTGCAGGTGTTGTAGAGTTTCTCAGCCTTCCAAGAAACAGCCAGCTGAGGTGAAGATATCAAAATCTACTAAATTGAAGTTACAAGGGGAAAAAACAACAAACCACCCCCATGTCATGTCTCACCTCATAGACATTGAACTGATTCTGCCCCCGAGACAGCTCTCTGTAGCTGGTGGTGAACTCGCCAATGAAGTCATGGCTGCAGACAAACAACACCCACACATGCAGGCAAACATGACCACAGGTTTTATGATCTGATCTGATAAAAATGAACATGTCTTTGTCTCTATCTCCATCTTTGTTTCTGTCAGTCTCCCAGCTTCTGCCAGATCTATTTTCTTGCTCTTGTTTAGTACCACACAGAAACTCTTCAATCTGCACGATGTGTCTCATTTCTCTCTGACATTTGAGAGACAGCTAAGTGAATTACAAGGTTATAGTGAGTGGTTACCCACAGATGATTTTACCTTCCATCTCGATCCCAGTCATAGACATCTACCTTCACAGTCCTGAAATAGATAGAGAATATCTTATTTCTGAGTTCAGCTCACTATCAGATCATCTCCTGTCAATAAAAGGAGAACATCATGTTCTATTTAATTAAAAAAAATCTTTCAAGTCCATCGCAGAGGGAACACAGCAATCACACATTCCCTGATTCAATAGATTCACTTTGAAGAGGTTTATTGGCACAGCAAGTACAGGCTCTTATGTTAACTCAAGGCCTGTATATGCTCGCACTACTTTCCAACAGGGGAACATCATCATTACACCACATCTAATAAAGAAAATGACTTAAAGCTTTTTATATTGCATGGAGTGATTTACCATGGGTATAGCTGTTAATTCCTTCCATATTTAAAGAGCTAGATACTGCATGTAGATGATATGTAGATCATTAGCATAGTAATAGCACAGAACCCCCCTAAAATATGTAGCCTTAAAAGACTCTCTTACAGTGTGTAATAGAGGCGTAAAGTGTCTGGCAAGAATTGAGAGACCTTGCTCTAATCAAACTTATTCTGTTAAAAAGTTATGTACGTCAAATACATCTTGTGCTCATGTGAAAGCCAAGCCCATCCTGCTTAGCGACACAGCTAACAACCATGTGTTGTAGCCTGTACATGCTTGATTGGTGGAAACCCACAATGTTTGCTTTAATTTATTTTTAAAGAGAACCTGAGTAAATTTAGCATCAGGGAAATTTGTGTGAGAGCATTTCTTTTATTTTCATGTATGGATGAATTTTTCACCTGATGTTAAACATCAGCCACCAGGCAAACTTGTGCTTATTCACTGAAACCTGTCTGCGAAGGAGAATAAGTAGGTTGAATTGATTGTACCTAGTGACAGTCTTTACACTCCTTAAACAGAAGAGCAGATAATTTTAGGAAATGACCTTTTTAAATAAATTAAATATGGTATTTGTATATACTTTGTGGCTTACTGCCAAGGACAAGCTTAAGAAAGTATTGAGGGTAGTAAATGAGTGTTAGTTTTTTTTTTCATAGAATTTTTAGATCATTATTAGATATATTACAATTGTCAGGTATTTTAGACTGTCATAGCTTTATCTTCTAGGATATGCAAATCTCTCAAGTGTCTGTTACATAAACTATCATTTTCATGAACTTTGCAAGAAAATAATTACAGCAATTAGTCATTGGATTCAATATTCAGACAAATGTAATCTGAAGGAATAATATTTTACTACAACCTATAAAATATCGTTATAATCCTATAAAATAAGGATAATAGATCTTTTTTGTGTAACAGTAGCACTGTATGCTGTTCTGTATGCAGTGTGTACCTTGCATCAGGTTGATCTGACAGCAGCTCGGCACAGCCCAGCATGACTTTGAATGTACACTAGAGAGCTGTCTGAGAGCTGAGTCGGTCTCAATAACACCAGTGCTGGTCCCTGGGACACCATGACCGACTGCTGGCATTATTCTGACCGCCCCAGCAGCAGGCGATGTCTTCCACAGAAGAATCTAAGTGTGTTATGTGTCTCTCTACTTCCCTACTGTGCTTTTCTAGGGCACAGGAATTTATGTTGTTTGTGTAAACAGCAATAAAAATCAGGCAGCCTGTTAGATTCAAGTCTTTTTTTCAGTCTCTAAAATGAAATGAAATAAGTCAGGATGACATTTTATTCATTCCCCATTTGGGTGCATAATAGATTTGTGCAAAATGTTTTTCTGACCTGTCATAGTCGCCATTGCAGAGAGCTCTAACAGGGATGGTGAAGGGCTGCCAAACCGGGTTCAGTGTGTTCTTGATCACCTCTGTCTTATGGCAGATGGTGAACCTGCCAGTAAAATAACAGTGATGAAGACACTAAAGAGAGAACACATTTATATAGCTCAAATGTACCTGTGAAAATAATCCCACATCAGTTATCCGCAGCTTTCCTTGCAATGCTACAAAATGCTTTACAGGTTTTTGTGTCTTTTTTATATCTGCTTAAGTATATCTGTGGGACATGATAAACTTGCAGATCAAGCTGTTAGCTACAAACATCTCTCAAAGACAGAGCAGTGCAATAGGGTGGTAATCTCAAAGGTTGAGAAAAATCTCAAAGAGTAGTGTCACGACATAAAAAAGTTGATCCTTTTTAGAAAAATAAGTGAAAAGCAGATGATGCAGACACTTTCCTTTTTTTTGACCAAACAAGCACAGCTGCAACAGCTGCAATGCCAACGAAACTACAGAGGCTGCAGTGCTTTGATCAGCAGTACCCACATGGTACATTTTACCCTCTTGGGGATAAATGCCTGGAAATGACTTGTAGCAACAGCTGGTCCCTAAGCATACTCATTTAATTTAATGTTATTATTTAAGTATTGCACAGATTCCTCTTTATTGGACATAACGTTTTTAACCACATCACAGGATTGCCAAAACTCCTTCACAGGTAAGTAAAAAAACACATTTATTAATGTTTAATGTATGCACTCTACTGGCATTATTTCAGACAGTTGTTTTAAAAATGAGCAAATGAGTGGTCTAAAAAGTTTGAATGACATGTTTGTAATTTTAGCACTTAGATATGTGATGCTAAGCTATTGTATCCACTTTGTTAAAAATCTTTGTTAAAATCTCAAGTTAATTTTTTTTCTATTTCTATCACTCCCATTAATGCTTCTCCTAAATATATTTGTAGGTATTAGATGCTCACATTTAAATGATATATTTATGATATATAATGTTTGACTTGCTATGACTTGTACGAATGTTTTTCTGGTAGCATCTCAGACATCTGAGGCATTTGTGCTGAACAGAACAGCCAACAACAAAGACTTCCATTTTAACTAGGAAAATAAATTTGCAAAACACAGGAATGCATTTCAATTTATTTGTAACCCAGTAAAATGAGATCTGCAATCCATTTAAGTCCAAGTTTTTGGAAACTATGATCTAAATTCATGATTTTCATTTAAACCATTTCATTTGAACCATTCCTCAATGAGATGACAAAAATCTAAACTGAGTCCAAACAAAAGCTAAGTGATAAAAGGTTCAACCAAAACAAAGTAGAAGTCAGGATTACACTTAACTAGATTGCATGATGATTTCTTTTTACTTAAAACTGAACAACAGGAAAAGGCCAGAATTAAAATAAATTTAGTTTGAAGAGTCCATGAAAAACTGACAAAAAGCTGCAATACTGAGATGGTTCCAAACTTCAAGAATCATTTGGATATTTAGAATTTGATTATATCAAAATAATTTGTTCAAATTTTTTAAAATTCTACTATCATTCAATGAAAGTTCTACATATTTGGGATGTCTCCTGAGCATACAGTGAGAGGTAAAAGGTTAAAAACACAGGTAAACATCTGAGTTCACCCTGAATGCACAGACTCACGTTCCATCCTCATTACTCCGATAGAAAACCAAGAAGGGGTCCGACTTGCCAAAAAAGTCTTTCTTGTCCAACTTGTTGGCACACAACTGCATGGTAGCAATATCCTGAGAGAAAACACAAGCAGTTTCAGTTGGAAGTCAATATAATCATTCTGATGCAATTTCATTTCTAGGTCAGCAAATTGTCTTCAAGACCTCATTTTTTTGCAATGAAGGCACAAGTTATTGCAGGACATGGGTGCAACAATCCTGCAACTGAGAATCCCTGAGTGTAAAAACTCATGCATAATGGCAATGCAAATGTGGATCACAATCCCAAACACTAGCTGTCAGAACGGCTTAATAAACGATGCATAGATAGATTACAGTGATTGCAATCCAGCATTTCATTTAAATTACAGACTTTACAAATAGGAGAAACTGATTATATTTTGGGTTGTCTGTAATATAGTCAGAGAGGGAATAGCTTCATACATATGAATGAATGCTTACAGCAGTTAATGAGAAAAATGTTTTTTCCCACTGTATTAAGATGCCCGAGACAAGGGAGAGAAACAGGAGGGAAGGAAGTAGAAAGTGCTAGACAGACAGACAGACAGACAGACAGACAGACAGACAGACAGACAGATAGACAGACAGATAGATAGATAGATAGATA
>JAPZDZ010000002.1:6832548-6851001 GCA_029783805.1 Acanthurus tennentii | reverse complement strand
TAGTGCGTTTAAGCTCCAATGTCTCCCATTAATCACAGAATAAGTCATTACAGCAATCCTTCAGACAGAGGTCTTATTGTATGTAACCTTTCACTTATGTCACTTTTCTCATTTCTTTCCTCAAGGTGAATTCCATTATTGGCATCAGTGAAGAGATTATTAATCACATGGAACTTCCGGCAGGTTTGTGATGAGTGTGAGTAATTGTCCCTGTCTTTAAAATCAAATTAATTAAAAAGAGGTGGGGTAGAAATCTATAAATCTCTGTTGCTAACATTTATGTGTGTGTGTGTGTGTGTATGTGATTATGTCTGACAAAGCCTGCAGGGTTAAAAGGAAGAATACTAAATGCTTGAAAAAGAGAGTTAACTGAGATGTGCAGAAATTATGGCTCGTCTGTCTCCCTCAATAATAATCATTTTGATGTCAGGTTTGATGGTTATTTTTGTATTTGCCTTGTTTGACGACAGAGGCTGGATTTTTGGTATATATTAAAATGAGGAGAGGTTGTGAAACTTTCAGTCTTCATCTGTCTGTCCCCTCCCATTCTGTTTGCTATTTGTCCTTCCTTGCCCAACACTGTGGCATTCTGGCTGACAGCAAACCATAACGGGCTGATATTTGATCTGTCTGAGCATAATAAGCTGACATGTCAACATGGCCACTGGCAGGCGTCAGCTGCAGGGTCTATTAGCCGGCCCATAGCCCACTGGACTCCATGTTCCCCTGAAGTCAGTCAGTGTTTCAAACTACCACCAGAAAACATAGCAAAAACTCCAGGAGCAACACCAAAGATGCTTAAAGGAGAGAAAATTTTCCTTTTGCCAGGCTTGAACAATAATGAGAAACTAGAAAATCTAGAAAATATGAACATGAAATGCTGAAACAAGTTCCAAAGTTAACTTGTAATCCAAGGGACAGATGGAAGCCCAGAGAGGCAAAAAAAAAGAGAGTCTGATTTCATGATGATTTAAAATGTAGCAAATTGTAGCAAACTTGTTAGCTTGTAGCATTAGCTTCAACTAGCCCAGTTTTGGATGACATGAAAGTTTAAACTCACCTCCAACTTACATTTTAAAACATACAAGCTACACCACTTGTCACAGTCTATAGTTTGAGTAGTTTTAGTTCAGTTAAGTTCTTAAGTTTGAGAGTCAAGTTTGCTTTTTGTATATATCCTTCATTGTTTCCTGATTCATTTTGGTAATCCCTGTTCTGTGTCTAACCACAGCCTGTCAAGTTTCCCTCCTTTTGTAAGTACCTGCTCTGCCCTTATGTGTTTCATCTGTGTTGATTGCCCCACCTGAGTCTCATTAACCAAGTGTGTATATAGTCTCTGTATTTCCTCTTTGTCTTTGTCAGATTGTCTGTTGTGCTTTCGTCATCCCTTGGTCCTGTCGCTGATCCCTGCCTCTTTTGATTTGTAGCATTTGGGTTTTTTTGTCTTCTTTGATATTTCTGTTTAGTTAAACTTTGCATTTTGTTTGATTTTTGAATTATCAGTTTGTTTCTCAATAAAGCTTGCTTTTTGTTAAATGATTGAATTTTTGTCTGCATTTGGGTCCTTAGTTTCTTGTAATCCTGAAACCAGGGATTATTTTTATTGTTATTTTATTATTTTCATTTTTCTTTGGTACAAAGAATAGCACACACAAGTTCAACACACTGGTAATGACATGAGTTCATGTTTTAACTGTGTGCTTTAACTGTGCATGTCTGTGGGCTCCAACAGCTCTGGATTAGGGTTAAAATCATTTAGTGCAGATGTCAGCTGTGCTCCAGTGTCTTAACTGATTGTCCTGTGTTTATGTTAAGAATGAAAATTGTTAAATCTGTCATTTTTTCTGTGGTTTCCCATGTTTTCAAAACCAGTTAACTTGTGTCCACAAGGCATTGCTTTCTTTATCTGCCAGGTGATTATTTTTTGCCAGGATTATTTGTCCAAATGTTTGTGGTTGTAATAGTCACTTGGACACAAGAGGCTAAAGTGCGTTTTAATACTGCACATGAGAGACGTTGCCTTCAGGGCTTTAGGAGCCTTTACAAGCCTATAGACAATCAGGTGATGTAGTATAAAGAGCAACAAAGCCCATGTGGAGTTGTGGTTAATGAATGGGTCAAATACAGGGCTGTCATTCAGGAAACTGGAGGGTTTTTTCATGCTAGAAGCCCAGACTCATGTAGCATGTGGCTTATGAACAAAAGGGTTTATTTTAACCCAAGATTCTTCTTTGCTGAACCCAGTCACAAAGGTTTTGCAAGTGAACATAACCAAAAAAAATCAGCTCATGCACTTTTGAATACACAGCAATAGGAAATCAACAATGCTTAGTTGTCAAAGTAACAGAGTGATAATAAAAAAAACTTTGCTGACTTCTTGTTTAAATTTTCATGATGAACAAATTCTGATAAAGTGCCTCTTTTCACCAGAGGTGGGGTGCACTTGCTAACAGTGCTTAAAATTAAACAAACAAACCACCAAAACAAACAACAATCAGATCCTGGTTCTTTCTACTCATGCAGACAAACAAGCTGCTGTGCAGCTGTTCCGGGTGCTTAGCTGATTTTTTACAGTGTCTGATGCCTCTGCTGCTCTACAGTGAGTGTTACTGTGAAAAATTGCTTCCCTGCATCCAGTGTGATGAGCTCCACACCAGCAGACGTGGGGGCACACACTGCCTTTGCAATAAATAGGGTTCAAATCTTGCTTCATCTCTGACCTTACATCTCTATCTGTCTCACAGCATTCCTTTCACTCCGTAAAATGCAGTGTGTTATGTAACACTGAAGAGATGCAGTAAAAGTGGGGTTTTGTGTTTGCAATAAATGCACCTCATTCTCCCTCTGACAATGTGAAAAAAGCAATTACCATACAAATATAACCAGAAAGAATATACACGCAGATTCTGTATCTGAAAACAAAACACTGTTGCAGGCTTCAACCACCTCTGTGGGCACTGATAGGACTTTAAAATCATCAGCTTAGTGTGCAAAAGGTTTAACTGGCCTCACAGACCAACAATATAATAGGTGAGGCTAATTAACATGGTGAACCTATACACATTGCATTGGTAAGAAAGCTTGTATAGTGCTTCCGTCAATAAATATGGAAGTTATATAGAGGGGAGCTTGTTTAATTCTTTCTTTGCCAGTTTTTATAAAGAATTAGTTATTTTTCATGAATGGCTGGACAAAAAGGCAACAATCTCTCTTTGATATAACAGAAATTATGTGAAAAAGCTGGGGTACTTACGAAAGGGTCTTCTCCAGCCGCCCTCCTGCCGAGCCGATGATTTCTCCAAGGGTACAGAAGGTCTGGCCGAGAAAGTCCTTCAGGGCAAAAGAGATAAAAGAGAAAGAAATAATTGCATCGCAGGGCCAAAAGACAGTCCAGATTTCGAACCAGTCTCCAAACAACGGCAAAGTAATGTTATTATTTCCTGTATATGCCTATCCAACGATATCCATATGTCCATATGCACTCTGAAAAAAAATTAAGTTTTGCTATAATCTTGCCTCCAGTTCATTATTGCATTTAAGGTTCTAAATATCTAATGTAAATGAAGAGGGAGTCCACAATCCTTTTGTGCAAATATGTATTCCAGTGATATCAAAGGCTAATATGATACTTCAGTGGTCTGTAAGAACAAGGGTATCAGTCTTTTCAGTGTTGTATCAAATTGCCTCTTTTTAATGCTCAGGATAGTTTATTAATGCTGAGTCGTGACAGAGGGACATAAACATAAAGAGGGAATTATGTTCAAAAATATTTAACATCATGTAAAATATCCAAAATTTCAGGTTAAGTTTTTGTTTACATTAAAGAGCATACATTTTGTTCAATTTCATTTGAATCACTTTAAGGAGGGCTTTCTCCATTGTGTGTGAACAGAGGAACAGCTGCAGTTACCAAGCCAGTTGCAGTCTTCATCTGAGCATATGACTACTGTTTTTAGACCAGCTGAAAACATGTGGACCTGGCCTTTAAAGGTGCTTCATGCTGCAATGTCACACCAATTACTATATAATTCTAATATAGAGGTCAAGTTAGCACTGTTCACTACACAATATATATGGTTCATTGATGTTTTAAACTGTGCTGCCATACTCAAGAGCGTAGCAAATCTAATGTTTACAGAAAGACATAGAACTGTTTCTAACCAGGAGACCAAGGCTTTCCCATACATCATAAACACAGTGCATTGCAAGTGCAGTGTTTTTATCCATCAAGTAAGATTTGGTGAATCTATTTTTACCACATTTTTAGCCACATTAGAACAAAATCATCTGTGCTTTAAAAAATTTTAGGGTAGTTGGTGTTAAACTGTTTGAAATAAAAACCCATTGATTGTGCCCTGCTTAATGCAGCCATGGTGCAATTTATTTAATGCTTCCTACGGCACTGAAGTGTGGTAAGTGGTGAAAGATTTCCATTTAATTTAAGGAGCTTTAAAACATTTGACTTTATGAGTTGGCACAGGGAAGCTTCCCAATGAAAATATATGAACACTAAATGTATTACACGACATGTCTCTGGATTTAATGTGTTCTAATAAACAGCGTCAACGCTAAAGATGACAGGCTCAATAGAATTCATATAATACAATAAAATTAGCATGGGCTTTAATGGAGATATTAAAGTTATTAGGGTCCAATAGGGTTTAATGTCATCTTAATGAGTGTCATTTGAATAAAGGGCTTTTTCTTATCATAAGGGCACCAACTGAACTAGTCAAGCCCTGGAAGTCTTAGGGTTGCATTTACTGACCTATTGAATATTCTCAAAATGGACACACTCTGCACAAGGTAATTATTCTCTTAGCAAAAAAGAAACAACACTTCAGTCAGTCTTTTCTCTGAGCAACAGATACTGAAGTTTACAAGCAGTAAACAAACTACTGAGAAAAAACAGATGGCAACATAAAAAAAAGCAGTGATGACACGACACAATAAAACTGCTTCATGTTTATGTTTGTCATGTGTGGGCGCGAGCAGGTGTAGGTGTGGGCCCCACCGACTGAATGTGTGTTGCTCCTTTAAATGTCCTGACATGCACAATCTGCTGTACTTCACTGTCTCAAACAACAACAGCTGCTTTCACTTTGAAGTCGAGTTCTGAAAGTGGCTTTACCTGAGCGAATGATAAAATGCAGACAGAAAAAAATGATGAACAGCACTACATCTGACGCTCTCCGGATGGGAGCTGTTGGTGTTTGCCCTTGATGAAATGAGATGAAAGAATGGGAGAAAAACAAAATGAAAATGAATAAAACGCATAGATTTACAAGTCCTCTCTGAGGAAACTGAAATACATTGGAAAACAAAAAGTAAAAAGAATGGTGGATCATGTACAGGACTTATGGGGATAAACAAATATGCATATGCAGGACTTACCTTCTGCTCCCCACGAGTTGATTTGGAAAGAAAAAAAAAGACTGTCACGAGACTGATTCACGGACAACTAAATACTAGAGTAGACAAATTGTAGCCTCTATTCATGTAGAATCATCATCAGCTGCGTCATTCATTCACTGTAAATTAGCTTGAAAAGAATGAGTAACACTGAAAACAATGTGATACATTTGAGGGCTGATGGAAGCTGTCAGCGCTGAGTCAAAACTGTCATTTGACTTTCACTTACGTGTTTGGAAATGTTACAGCTTCTGGAGTCCACATTGTACCTGTGAGAGACAAATGAATGGTAAAAATGGAGAAACTTATGACACTGCTTTGAAGAAATTTGAAACAGCAATTAGTCTTAAAGTTATGAAGTTGTTTAGCTTTGAGGGCACTGATGTTAATGCTCAATTGTTTTATTTGCTAGTAACTGTAAGTGCTGTGTTAACACAGTCCTGATTTTCCAACAAGCATGGAAAACGATGGAACTCGACAAATATGTTGCAGTTATTATCCCAACAATGTTTTAACTTAACAGATTGATTAAGATCACTAATGGGATCCATGTGTTAAGTGGAGAGACTGGTCAAGAATGAATTAACATAATTGGGGACAGGGGTGGTGTCTTTCCAATAACTTATAATTTTTCTGGTTTACATGTTCTCGCTATGCTAGCTGGCCACTTTTAAGGGATTCATTCAAGAACCCTAACCGTAACCCTAACTGCATTTCACCATGGGTAGGGACTTTTGGAGTGCTCATGGCTAAGCTAGCTGTTGACCTCAGTGAAAACCTACAAACTATAAGCTATGCTAGTTATAATGCAGTTACTGTGTTGATTATTATTCATACAGAGGAAAACTGGGTTTAACAACCCTCAGCAATCCACTAATCAATAAATTCCAAAAAGAGGATCCTGTCACACTGGCATATGTTCAGATGATCTGATCTAGTAAAATATTTTGTCTAAAACACTATTTCATCCATAAACAGCCATGGGCTGCTGTTGAGACTGCTCTTTTTGCTGTCATTGCTGTTTTCTGTCTTTTCTTCACACATTAGCTTGTAGACATTGTTAATATGTAACTAAGATGACTACCCTCACAGTTTATAAAAGCAAATGAGAGTCTGGGTTTAGAGGATGGAACTGCCTCTCCTCCTTTGCTTCTCTTCAACAAATCAAATGCAATTGATTAGTGTTTTCTATTGCTATTGGGCTTCTAAAAACAAACCCCATCAGTGGGGTTTTTTGAAACTAAATTGGAAAAAGGGTCCCTTTCAAAAGTATTTTGATTAAATTAAGGGATTTAAATGCCCCAAAATATTATAGATTGACTTAATAAAATTATTACTATAGTTGCATGATAAAGCAATAAGGAAAATTACTTGACTTTAAAGAGCATTAGGGTAGTTCAGGTCAAACATTTTTATAAATTGTACGTCCACCCTTTTTTTATTTTTCACACTAGTCTGTATTGATTTAAGTTCTTTATCTGCTAATCAAATATTAATCACCTGAAAAAAAATTCTCTTCTTATTCTGAGATAAGTGAATTCTGACCTGTTTCATCTAAAATTCCCATTACCGGATAAAAGGAGCAGAATAATTAATTACTCTACTCATAAGATGACTGAGATTAACTGTAGCAATACACAAAAAAGTGCTTGTTCTTTTGCTGTGCCTGCTTCTTTATCACACCTGATTGGTAGCACATAGATACACGTCCACACAATGTTTAATCAGCGCATGAAGTGAACGTGGCTGTGCAGTGTGGTGAACAAGTGGACAGGTCAAAAGAACAATAGAAAAAGAGTAAGCGTTATTAACGTGTTAACTTCGACAGCCCTAATATATATATATATACATATATACATACATACATAAACTTAAATTAAAATTTTAATTCTTGTTTTCTTAAAAGTGCAGTTGACTAACTCTTGAAACTGACAATACTTGGCAGTTTTAACTATATTGGGTGTTTTTGGAAGTAAAAGATAAGTTGCTGGCATAAACAGTAAACTGATAAACGTTTCAACTGAATGCTAAGAGACTACATGGGCTGCTTTTAATGAAATGAATGTGGAGATGCCTGACTTGGACTAGTATTTTATTTCTGGCCCTAATTATGATCCTAGTCCACCAGCTGTCCTGTTTGTTTAACTCAAATATAAACTCATACATATTTGGCCTTTGGAGTTTTTAATTAATAAAACTAATAGAATAAAAAGAAACAAACAACTTCAAAAAATCGCCTGCTGAATTACAAACAACCGGAGAATACTACCTTGGTTCTGATATGGTTGGGTAAGGGGCACAAATTATACAGTTTCTCCAGGCACCACTACAAAACTGTAAGGGAGCCAAAGGGATATCTGAAAGTGCTGTTATCTTGCTGTTACCTCAAAATTCTAATGCCTGCAATCTCTCACTTTTATAACATCTAGGTTGTATCACCAATCTATTTGGGGGCAAAACACAGAAAATTACTTTACAAACCAGGAGTAATTCACTTGATTTGAGGTATGCATAACACCAACATAATAGCATAATCACAAACAATGTTTCCATTTCATTTTAAAGTTCACTGTGTACAAAAGACAAGACTCTACAGACCCCACTGAGCAGTGAAAGCATATGTCTGTGCCTTGATTAAAGCCACCGAGGCATTTCGTGATCTTTCCCTGCTATTGATTAAAGGTAACAGGTAGGTGAACTGAACAGAATAACCAAGTGGGTAAAGAGACACTAATTTAATCAGTGGAGCTACCAAGTGGCCTTAGTAAATGACTTTTTTTTTAAGTATCCGTGAAATCCCAACATCTAATTTCAACAGTAATTTACCTGCTTATTCATTTGAATCTGGCAAGATTATCTTTTTACCAAACTAGAGAGCTGCAGAGGGAGAGTTTATTTAAATGCAATCAAAGGCAATGCTGTTTTAGCTTGGCCACTCTGAAACATCAAAGTATTTACATAGCAAATGTGTCCTGGTTTGGGATTTAGTCAATTTAGTTTTATTTCAAAAAAGAAAAAAAACACTTGCAGACTACTTACACATCAAACCTTAGATTTTGTTTCTCTTCAAAGAAAAAATCCAGGACAAACTTCCTGACGAAATCTGGATTCCGAGTGTTATCGATTACCTCCGTCCTGCCAAACTAAAAGATAAGGGAAAAAAAAAGGGCTAATTAGTTGCAAAAGCAGCACTAATTAATTTGTCAATATATATCTAATGAGGATAATAAACCAGAATAAATACACTGAAGATAGAAATTAATAAGCTTAATGAAAAATTCAGCAGGAAGCCATAATACTGCAACATTTCACACAAGACTTGAATACATAAATACAAATCTCTGTTTCAAAAAAATATGAATGCCGTGTAGCACATCGAGCCTCATTGTGCTCTGTGCTAAATCTCGCGTCTCCAGAGAAATCACTGCTACATCCGAGCCAGCTCCCCATCCTGCAAGCCCACAGAGTCCCAGTCCCAGCCTCCCTTCTGGGCCAGGCCATTCCTCCATCTCCCTGACAATCACACAGTAATCCCCCTGGTGGACTGCCAGCCTTGCCTCTGTGGCCTGGCCCGACAGCACCGTGTAATGAGCTATTGATCTTGGCACTGCCTCACCGCAGCCTCAATACCTCTACTCATGTCTTTAGTGTCCTTTGCACATAATCCGTGCTATCAACTGCGTCCCAAGCTATCCATTACCAAAGCCTCACAGGGGAGTGTATTGGAGCTTAGAACCTACCTGCTGCATCGATCTGAGGGGAAAATCCCAAGATATTTTCTTGCAGTCTTTCTTTTTTTTTAGAGATGGAGGCCTTTGGTTTAAAAAAATCTCACTCAGGTATGATTGGTTAATAGGTACTTGGGTGTTGTGGATGAAAGTATGGGAATTGCTTTGTTACTAGGGGAGATGTAAAAGTAAGCACAGCAGTTGGCAAGACAATTATTAGCTTCAACACAGATGTAGACCTATCAAAAGGGTCTAAAACAAATACCATGTATTTCTTTTAACAACCTCTAACTTACTTCTCTATTTTACTGCTCTTTAGATAACCTTTGAGAATAAACACTCAATGATAAATAATAAATGGTGCACATAAGAGGGGCTTGTGCTTAAATGTGTTTCCCATGTATATGTGCAAAGTTGTGTGTCGTATGATATAGCTACTAGATAAAGCTTCTTTGCTGCCTTGTAGTCTTGTATCAATTTCTAAACATAATGTGAGATGATTATCTGTGTTTATTCTGCAGGATGGAGTGAGCTTGAGTTGAACTAAGCACTATGATTTCAACATTACGACCTTATTAAAACTCATATAAACTCAACACACAGAAAAGAACACATATTAAGATCTAAGCTTACAATGATTGAAGCGGCTAAAGAGTGACAAACTTATAATTTAACACACAAATTTCATTAGTTTAATTAGTTATTTTTATTGTGAAATTCTAAATGATTGAAAAAAAATTCCACAGTATTTTTTATTATCTCTTAAACAGTCGTGGCTCAAAAAGCAACAATCAAAATGAAGTTCAATTTAGTTAAAATTTAAAATGCAAGTTCAGCCAATTCTCTTCAAAAGGAAGTCTGAACATTCTCTTTTTTCCAATTCAATGCCACCCATTCAAAAGTAAAAATGCAAACACATTTATTTTCTTAGTCATAACTTGACAGATTATTGTTTATATCTGTTGGACCTCATTATTTGAATTAAGAAAACAAGTGAAAAATGTTAATTGAAGGTCCTTTATGCAAACAAAAGAAATGGAAAATAATCAGATATGCTCACATCAAAAAGTGGTGAGCTAATATTTATTGTGTTATCATAATAGCTCCCAAAACTTCTTTTTTTCCCCTACACTGTACATCAGCCAACTCCCTCTTGGCATTTTGTTCAGTCCATTGTAAACTGTAGCAGTGTTTCATTGTGTAGAGGAAAAGCATTTAGTGCCAACCAGCTAGTCATTTAGCACAGTTATTAGCAAGGTCTTAAACTAAGTTAACAGTGTATTCTAATCCAATGATCTTTTTGTATCATCAGCTGCTGTCTCAAAGGTGTTAAAACAAAATCATCCCACTAAACTATTCAGTTTAGTGGGATGATTAATATATAACAAATATAACAAATGTGCACATATAGATTTTTTATTACTTATTAGAGATGTCATTTTTGTCCTTTTTGGCTAATTTCTTTAACAAATCATGTATACAGTACTTCCATAATGTAAACATAATGTGAAAAGAAAACAAGGGTTTGTCAAATTTTGAGTCAAGCACAGTTAATCTGTTCATGGTGTGGCTATGCGCACAGCTGACAGGGAGATGTTTACTCTGCTGATTGCACTGCATTCCATGTTGTGTTTTGATTAGTCCTGAAACATGGAATAATAAAAAGTTGTGAGGTGTCTTGAGGTGAGGGGATCAGTGATGACAAGGGCTTCACTGACACATCAGTGTTGACATACACCAACGAAAAAACAAAGTGTCACAGGCAAATTAGGTGAGGGAAAACAGGGCCAAGATATGATGTGGAAATGTGTCTGTTTGCTGGAGAGATGTGCAGAGAAAGATGAAAAAGGGAAGGAAGTCAAAGTGGTGACATAAATGAGAGATCACATGACCCAGTCTTAGAAAGAGAGTGACAGACGGTGAGACAGCAAGAAGTCGACAGGAGCAGACACACATTGGATGATGCCAAAAAGGACTGTCTCTTAGTTTTCACCCAACTCAAAGTTTTGATTTGAATGCCTTTTGCCTAAGATCAGATACCTGATAAAACCCATTTTTAACGTGTACTGCTAATTCATCAGTTTGCGTCTGGTGGGCCCAGAGAAAGCGTATTTTTCATCCTTTTCTGAGTCAATTTCAGACAGTGGTTACACTTGTGTGCACAAGTGAAGAGGTTGGCACTTTCAATTTTCTACTATAACATTCTCAGTGCTTTGCAGTGAATTCCCTCTGGACTTTATCTTAATAACCCCTTTTCTTTGCCTTGAATGAAAGTCTCGGAGTTAATTCTCATTACATTGCATTGCTAGCAAAACACACACACATATTTGGCAGACAAGTAGTTGCAAAAATTGGATATTAAACAAAAGGTTACTTAACTCACCTCCCTCCATTCTTTGGTTCCAACAGCCTGCAAATACAACACGACCACTGGAAGAAAAAGAGAAGGAGAAGAAAACTGAAGCTGAGGCATGGGCAAAATAAGAAAAACAAGGCCATTCAATTTGAGATAGTAGCTCAGTGGTTGTTACATGCGAGCACCTGCAGCACCTGACAGAAATCAAAACACTCAGGTAAGAAAATCAATGCGAGCCATATCCATTTTCATTAGATCTGGCACAGCTAGAGGCAAAGTCAATAATTCCTTAATAAGAACCATTACAACACCATTATCAAGCTAAGAAACTCTGGACAACTGAGGGAATTAAGGTGTATTTAATCTATAATGAATACATTCACCCTAATTAAGACAAAACAGGAGCAAAATTAACTTAACTTAATGAAAACATATTAACACAACATATCTTCTCTTGGGTTAAATCCAGCTCTCCTGCCTGTGTAACAATGCAGGGGTAATTAATCTGTACATTTTCTGCCTTGCAGATATGCCGTCGGCATCTCCAGTCAGGCCATTCCATGGCTATCAATATCTATAATTACAAAAAGGTGGAATTGTTGAGTATGAGGGATTGTTATAAGGAGCCAATGAAACATAAGCCTTCATCTCATTGAAAACTGTCCTCCAGAAAAAAAGCAAAGGAATCAAAAACAGAAGTTTGACTGCTTTTCATTGAACAGTAATATTTACAATATTGTCTCACAAAGTTGTTAGACTCTTAGCAACGTAAAGTAACCTCAGTGAGCAGAAACCTAAGTTAAATTATAGCCTCTTGACTGGCTGTTATTGGTGCCTTACAGTTTACATAATCTTATTGTGGTCTGTTCCCCAAACATTACATTTGTCTTCTGAGGAAACAAAGCGGAGGCAGCCCAATTATAACCCACGCATTTATCTTGTTGGCATGTCAGGGATCAAATGCATACTGTATGCATGTCCATGCATATGCAAACAAACAACACTCACTTAAGCTATGGGATGTATTAATAATTGGCCAAAGGTTGATGTTTGTGTCTATATGGGCACCATCAGCCACTGTGTGTGCCTCTGTGAAGTTTGGACATTAGCTCTAATGAACTTGAGACTGTCTGGACAATTAAAGCCACATTTTCCCTCCTAATGAGCAATTAACAGAGGGAGGATAACAGAGAAAGGGCATCAGGCAGCGAACCTTTGGAGCATTGCATCTCTAAAAGAAAACAATCTTCCCCTTGTCGGTTATTAACAATAGAGGGAACACAGTGCTGCTTAAAAGGGTTTTGTAAATATGAGTTTAAAAGTTAATCAGTTTGGGAATAACATATTGTCTTCAGTTAAATTACAGAAAGGGTAACATCCAAGGCAAACACACAGCAGGGATTAAATCGGCTTGTATCAAAGTCATATCCCATTTTTTTTCTCTGCAGCAGCAACTAAAGTAATGATGTTCAAGAGACAGAGTATGTCTCTTTATCTGAGATAAAAGTCATAGAACCTTTAAGCTCCTCCAAGGTTGCAGAGTGTAACAGCGCCACAGCCCAAATGTGAGCTCAGACTAATATGTGTAAAGGCAGCATCGGTGTCAGCGGTGTCCAAGGAACCTGGCTGATTGCCTGCTTTATGGAAAGTGACTGAGAAAGGAAAAAGCCCATCTGGTCAGCCACAGAGCAGCATAATCACATTGTTACTCCGGACCATACTCCAACTACAACTCCTGACAATAGTCTGGCTGCAGGATGGGTACGCAGGTGACTGAACATGAATGACTCAGAGCACAAATCATATTAAGGTCAAACACAGATCAGCAGTAAACAGGAAAGAAAGCAAAGAAAAAATGAAGGACCTCCAGCTAACAGGAGTGTTCACGGACATTTTGAGCAGCAGTGGCACTCCAATATCCTTTAACCCTAAACGTTAATGTTGCCATATGTAGAAAGCTGTATGCTGGAACCCAAAATAGTAACATGTTTGAGGACGAAACACTGTCTTGATGTCAAACATATTGCACACCTACTTGAAATCTAAAGATATAAGGACACAAACATAATTTAGGGTGGGGATAAATCATGTGAAAAGTACTTGACTTTGTTGTCTCTGTCACCTCCCACCAACACAGTACAGTGCATCATGAAGTAATTTTCAAGTGTGCTGAGTAAATATCAAATTGAATTGTAGCTGACTTACACCAGAAAGATGATGCTCCCCTGTAGAAGCAGTGAAAAATAATCGACTTCAATAGAGTGCTGCAGGGAAAATGTCATTTTTTTGGCCAAAATGAAAGTTAGCATCATGCTGGTTCCCTGGACAAAAAGCCAGTGGGATTTTTCCAAATAATTTTGGAGCATTGCAGGAAACAAGCTCTGTCATAAAAGTTTAGTGGACCTAAACATTTTGTTCTGCAAGATATTTATCACAAACGAACACCACCATGATAATTTTTAAGTTTTTTTTAATAAATGCAAGCGTCAGAAGCTGACAGCTGACATTAAGTTATAAATGAACTATACCATAGTTGCATGACTTTGTTACCATCACAAAGCCTCCTACCACATCATAATGCACACAAACATCATAATGCACAGAAAACTGTAACCTCACGAGTCACCAAGTTGTTAAGTTGCAAAGTAGTCTGCAAGAGTGCTAGCATACACAAAAACAAGGCTGTAAATCTGAACTGGGTTATTTACTGGAGTATATAATGGTGTAGAACAAAATTAGGCTTGCGGTGACCACAAGTTTTATTTCAGGCATTAAAATCACATACACTATTCAAAAAAAAACCCCACTTACTTTGAGAAGAGGGAATTAGAAATTCAACAGCACCAACTTATTTCTAAATTTCAGCACTTATGTCTTGCTACATTACTATGAGGCATAATACTATTGTTATTAATCTTCTGTACTCTTCTGGTCAAACTACTTAAACCACCATGAGTGTGTGTCTGACAGCATTTTTTTCTTTTTAATGGGCTGCTACAGGACATAAAGAACACAGAATCTCTAGTGTGTACATAGATGCAAACAAGAGACATTTTACTTCTTACTGTGTTAAAATGTATGTTCCATCACTGAATTGAGCATGATGGAAAATAGCAGAAAGTGCTTTTCAGACTCATCTGGCTAATCCGAACAAGCTGACAGTAAGAGTCACCTGTGTGAAGGTTTTATTTCAACTGGCCAGTTTTCGCTGCCCGCCTCTTGGATTTGCGCTGCAGGAAAATATAATCAGAGAGTAGGCAGACATAGACAGGATGCCACAGGCTTACTTAAAGGCTGAGGGCACAAGCTGCTCACGGTGAGGTGAAACAGAGAGGTGGTTGGGAAGCTGCAGCATGGGGAGTGGGGTGGGGGGTGGGGCTGAAAAGGTAGGACTGAAAAGAGGATAAAATGGAATATTTAAGAGAGGGGAGGTGGAATAAGATATCTACAGAAATTGAGGGGGGCATATAAAAGGGAAATTGAAAATGGAGGAATAGATGAGGGTGAGGAAAGAAAGTAAGTAAAAGAAGCTTCATGAAGGTGGGAAGATGAGATGGATAGAAATTTGGTTGGCAAATAGAAATGGAGAGGAGGTTGAAGACTGACATAGTCAGGTGGTGGCAGATTTCAGCTGGAGAAGAAGGGGTGGGTTTGGCTGTCAGAAATCCCTCACAGATATACCTCTCACACAGCAATTTAGGTGAGGCACGGTGGGCACACAGCTCCCCACTAATCTATTGATCCCCTGCCAAGAGAGGGATAAGGCCAGACAGCCCCGAACCTTTGGAGGCCAATTCTTGAACCTCAGTGGAGCAGCTATGACAAAGCTGCATGGTAGGGAGCCAATGTAGGGAGATATCTTCCACCAGGCAGGGTCTTTTCTGAGAAAATCCAACCTTCTTTTGCACTTTTATCACAAAGTATTGCTGCAATAGTGAAGAGCACCCAATTACGTTCGGCTGAGATGGAACAGATTCCCCTTGAATTTCAAAATCAAGTCCCAATGCCCTATGTGGTTGTTTCTTTGCCAAAAACAACAGTAAATTGAATCTGAAATGTGCATTAACAGATGTAGTAGCATTAAACACAAAGTGACATTCTTAGTCATTGGATGACTTAATTCTACATAAGGAATTTAAAAATTCTACAAACATTAAAACCCCCTTTCTCACGAGTGTGTTTGTAATGTTTTCTGTAAAAAGATGTAAAAGTGAGACAAAGCAATCACAGGCCTAAAAAACCCCATGAGAACGGGAAGGTTATTTGCCTAACTTTGCTTAAATACTGGCAACAGGACAAAAAATAAAAAAAATTTGCTCCAAATATTGCTTAAAGGGACGGTTCACCTCAAAATCAGAGATATGTTCTCCCTCTTACTTGCAGAGCTGTACATCCGTCTGAATATTACACATTGTAACTTATTATATTATTGCGTACACAAACAGAAATCTAACTGTTTCTTGCATACAGTCTTTACACTATCTCCGTTTGGTTCCTCCTCTTTATAAAATGCATGTGGACTTGCAGAAAGCTCAGTTTTATTTTATGTATTATATATGTATTAGTTTATTATTGTTTTGGTCATGGGGCAGTAGGAAAGGTAAAACATGGTGCTGCTGTGGGTTTCTTTTTAAAATCTGCATACCCATGTTCATAATGGACACAGACAGCTAAACGTGATACTAGAATTTTTACTCTGTTTTATTGTTGTCTTGTGAATAATACACACTCCTGACATATTGGGGATACATTCTACTGGATAGCCTTTTTTAATAAATGTGGCCATTAAATGCTGCGAGTGTAGGGCTGATGGCCATGAACGTCTAATCAGCAGGGGCTGCTCACTTTTTCCTCAGATCTCATTAGGGGACCACAGGGGTAATTGGAGACCAGTGACCTTTATTTCGATGGTATACCCCCGGCCTTACTTTTATTAACCCTCTCCACTGAGTGTTTATTTAATTAATTATAACTGACTTGCATGAATACAATGAATAAGAAAAATGTTATTAGCATTAATCTACATGTTTCTTATAACTTATGTTAGTCAATTTCAATGAACAATTACAACAGTTTTGCAACTTCCTACAGGTAAAAGTAGTTTTTAGTAGTGATACTCAAACATTAACAGCAGTAACCCTTCATAGAACAAAAACTGCTGCAATATTTAACAGATAGCAAAAGGGCAAAAAAAATTTTTTTTTTTATTACAAAGAAATCAGCCATAACCATATAGTTTATTTATAAAACCATAATCATCAGGATGAGTCATGCTTGAACCACAGCAGGCACTAAAACAGATTTTTCTATAACCGGGCAATGAGCAAACTCTCGAAACTAAAACCGCACCTGCTGTGCTTTAACAAAACATTCACTCCTACCTGCTAGTGAGTCAGAATCCTCAAGCAGAAACAGCAAAATGAATGTACAGGAAGTATCACACAGTGTATAGACTTTATTAAACATGACTCATTAAGTAGACTACTCGTTTACAATTATGTGTATCGCATTAATGATTTGATACACTTAATTATATTCAATGTTAAATGCTCCTGGGCTGGTGGGGGCAGGGAGGCCGTCTCTCCTACAGATTTTTATGGAGTGAAACACCCATGCATGTGGCTGAAAACTGTCAGTACTCCAGCAGCAAATGATGTTACATAAGAGTAGTGGGATGTTTCATATGGGAGCCTGATAGCGTTTTACATGGTGGTGGATCGAAATAAAAGAGCCAGTTAAATAGTACAAGGAGTGTGTAGCTTCAGGAACTGCACAGTGAGAACATGAAGCAGCTGGAAGATTTCCTCAGTTTTGCTCAAATGCTCTCTCTTGGACTTTCAAAGTTTTAATGAGCGACTCTCATCAGTGATTTTCTTATTACTTTAGAACTAATATGATATGAGTATAATATGAAATTTACCAGAGAATTGGAGCCCAGAATTAAGCTTTTTGAAGTGCGAAGTGGTCACTTTGATGACAGAAAAGCTGTGCTGTGCTACAGTCTTAGCTGTTGAGAATGAGAAGAAAAATATCTCATGAATTACATTATTCTCTTCTAGGTCGAAAGAATATATATCATATAGATGCATTTGTCTCTGACCATTTGACAGGCTAGCTCAAAATCTCTTCGGAGATTTCAATTTTTCTGATCATTGCAGTTGAAACAGGGAATTTCTACTTGCTTGGGGAAATGCATGAGGGCCGTTTGCATCTCTCCAAGGACAACATCAACGTAGTGGAGGTCACACATGCCTAGAATATGTTATAACTCAGTCAAGACTGGAAACAAAGGGTAAGCAAAGGATGGGGTCAGCATAAGTATCCAATGTACTAACAGCAAAGCAGAGCACTGTGTGTGAAAAGAGCTTTGTTTCAAAATAAAAACATTATTAAAAAGTGACACCTACTCTAAAGCACTGACTGACAGGGTACATCTGCACGCAGTATTCATGAAATTTCCCAAAAGAGCTTATGTAACTTCACAATCTTTGGTAAAAAATGAGTGTAAAATCAACTCGTAATTGCACTGAATATGCTGCATCTCTGTGTGAGGAACATTTTTTTCTGGTCTGACATAAATGTAAGTCCAAACGTGTTCCAAATGATGGGAAAAAAAAAACGGAATGATGCCAAGTTATTAACTTTTTATACAGTTGATTTAATGTTGTCCATATGACAACATGAGAAAAGATGAGGAGTTTTTCATGTAAAGAGTTCATTGTGAAATTTCAATAACTTTAAACTTTTCAGTTCCTTTTTCCTTTTTCTTTGTTGTTTTTTGGCCACTTTGATTCATCCCAGTTGGAATGGCAACTACATAATGCATGTTTTTACTACAAGTAACTCATGCTTTAAATTGAAAAACAAAAGATTCTGTGTGCCAGAATGTTCCAACTTCTATGTCCTCCATTAAGTCCTGATGATGGACACCTCCTCTATCCTTTACACAAGGAGTTT
>JAPZDZ010000002.1:6767179-6786947 GCA_029783805.1 Acanthurus tennentii | reverse complement strand
GCATGCACGCACAAAGCACACAAACACACCAGTCTCAGCTGCAGCATTATTTCATATGTAAGAGCCTTTGTAATTTCAGCATTGCTATTTATGTATTCCTCATGTTTGAAGTACTGAAAACTGAATATAAAATAGTTCATGTAGATATTACCTTGTTGCTTGTTGGGTGAAACATTGTTAAAACATACAGTGAATGTGCTATGAAAACGGAAACAAATCCCACCTCATGGTGCTGCCATGACATTTTGGGATACCCTGACAGTATGAAACATGGACGACATGTCTCCTCTTTCTCCTACCTGCCAGTTCAACAGCAAGAAGTCCACTTTGGTGTCTTTCTTGCAAGCTTTTATATTGCACAGCCCTTGCCCAAGACTGAAAGCCAGTCTGTATTTTCACCTCTGTCCGGCTGTCTATTGAAGCTGCTGAGTGTGTGTGTTGCTGTACTTGCTGTTTTGGGTTCTGCCTATTGCCACTCTCTACTAGCTTTCTCCACCAGGTTGCCTTTGACTCTGGGCATCAAAAGTCTCCTCATTGCGGTCCAAAGTGAAATAACATTAGTGTAAAAACAAACACTTTGGTGCTCTAACAGAGCAAAGTCTAACAGCTAACAGAGCTAACTAGCAGCTACAGTAGCATCAGTTACAGGTTTCTTTAGAAAACGCAATAGAACAAAAAGTAAACAAAGAGTCAGAGAACATCAGAGACGGAACCAGAAAGGATTTTCTCACTGGTAAAGACCCGGTTTTGTCAAAATCATGTAGTTGCTGGTCTGTGAGACCAATTACAGGTGCTGTAAAGCTTTGCCTACGTGCTCCCCCTACTTACCTACTGCAGGAACTGCCAGTCAGCGCTAAGAGTGACTGACACAGAGACACAGTTTTATCTTTTGAGGCTTACAAACTATCAAAATTGGTTTTAAGCTGAAATAATTTTAGGTTAAATTGTAACATAATGATGCTTTAATACCCACTCTTTTTTTAACTCTGATTGTCAGTTTGTAACGGAGCGGAGATAACCCTCATTACGTCACAACAACAGCACTCGGATTATTTTCCTCAAAGCTCCTAGATAGCTGCAGACATACAGCTTGTTTTACCAAGTAGTTTTGTTTATGTGAAAAACCAGTATAAATGTTTGTCTCTAAATCAGAACAGTAAAGATCTCTGTCTTGTTTTTTCTACAGATTGAAGTACGGGACAGAAGAGAGCCGAGGTACGGAGTGCAGCGTCTTCACTGAGGGCAACTACAGCACCGGAAAACTTCTCTTCTCTCATCCATCTGTTACTCTCCCTCTCCTCTCTTCTCTCCCTCTACTCTCTTCTTCTCTTCTCTCCAATGATCAGGATATCACCCAATCTCAATGCAGACACCAAGTGTACAGGATTCTGTAAGATAAAAAAAAAAACAACAACAACAAAACACACTGGGATAAACTATATTTTGAAAAAAAAAATTATACAAGGTTGTACAGTGCATTTAACACTCGACTTTCTCAACGAACCTTTATGATGAAAAAAATTACTGTATTAAAAGTCTTGATTTGTGCGAGAAATTCAATCCTTAAGATGAAGAACCATAATGCCCATTTATGATTTTACAATTATTTATTTAAAATCTTGCTATTTAATGACTTTCAGTTTGTGTGTTGTGTGCATTCATAGCTTCAGAAAGCAGATTATTAATACACTTCATACAGTCAAGACTTCATACAGCCGTAAGTACATTATTAAACATTCACAGCACTTCAACAGGGACTCGTATGGCTCTTCATCTAAGGACTTTCAAATGTGAGGAATTTAAAGGAATACCCCATTGCAGCTTTACAGAACCTAACATCTCTGGGAGATTCTCTACTTGTGTACATACTTAACAATGTAAATAACATTACTGCTGATGAAAACAGCCGACAACAAAACCTCATCTGACTCCAATGCATTCGAGTATAGTATTTCTACCCTTGGTTTCAGTGTTCATCGTGCTGGAAGAGCATCGGAGTATGTGCAAATCCATTGTGTTTATATGACTCCTCACTACTAATTTGGTGGGATTAGACAGACAGAAACAAAATGGATATTTCACAGAAAAGCAGAAGACCATGAATCAAAGGGATTGTGTACGATCACAATTTTTTGACAGAAAAAAGACGCTTCCCCTGCATCAACATGGCCTCAAAACAAGCCCCTTATTGTAGTTTTTCACCCTACAATATAAAGTAGAAATTCAGTTTGCTGAACTGAATTGCAGTTGTCCAAGTCAGACTTAGAAGTCATATTTTTCTTTTCTTTGTCCAAGTTGTTATACCCATCCTCCAGTGTGCAGTTTACTCCAGTTTATGGTTCCAGCATACAGTGATCAGTTTACTCTATAGATGTCTTAAGACTGTGTGAATATGGCTGTATGAGTCTCAGAGGGAAGCCCCAAGTGCTGCATTGTCTTAAGGTGATGTCACTTATATGCCTCTTTGAATAAGCACGCTGCTTGTAGTAGTAATAGGAACGATAAGAGGAACAAAATCACAGCAAATAATCCCTGAAAATGAAGACAGATGTCCTTAAAGAGTACAAAATCACATCGAAATGTTGCCTTCGTAACATGAGTATTAATCTATACTGTGATTTTGTGTCCTACCATTTAATCCTTGCTATTATGTTGGACGTCATTTAATGTTATTATGAACAGGGCAAGATTTTGGGAAGATTGGGAAAACTGAGGTCAAGAGTCCAGGTCCTGCCAAGGCCACACCCACATCCACATGAAAACGTAGCCTGAACTTGCTAAAAATGAAATATATTGGGCCTTATGCAAGAACATTTCAAAACATAGCTTTAACCATGAGGTTTGTCTTATGAGTGTCCCACAAGCTGTTTATATGGGGATCAATATCAGTTAGATTTCATCGCTAGCTTAATTTGCATCCTAAAGTGATACATAGCTAAGGCTAGCTAAGGCAGTTTAGCTGTCTCCTGGTCACTGTCACAGATATAAAGAGGGAAAGAATTGACATGAATTTTGATGCTAAAAAAACTTCCAAAAGTAAAGGTGCCCATGACTTAGATAGGATGTGGTCAGGCAGAATGACAAGCGACTGATGGGAGATTACTTTCAAGTAGATGGTGTTACACTGCTGTGTGAAACAAAGGATATTCCTGCACAGCTACTTAACCGTATAAGTTGCCATGTATAAATATATCAATAGAATCCTATATCAAAAGATGAAGAAACAAAGTTTTTCTTGCACTCAGTAAATTTGCCTTGATTATGTAGTGTATAATAATGACATAAATTCAACATCCTTTATAAGTCAGCCTCCCTGTGGGGTAATGCGCAATATCTGCTCATGACTGGTGCAGATGTTCTTGGCTGCATATTACTTTCATTTGTATGTAAGTGAAAATTTTAAAAAGAATGATTCTTGCATAAGGCCCATTGGATCAAAAAATACTGGAACCAGCCACCACATGTTACAGTAGTTGGCCACATTTTTCGCCAAAAGATTCAAAAATTCCCTGTAAAAATGCAGACGACGTGACTTCAGTGTCCCCAGCAGTAGCTACTATCTTGATTGTGGGCTCAAATGTCAGAAAAAGTATCATTTATGTAGCATTGTTATCGCAGCACACCAACATTACCACCAAGATTACTACTGCTCCAACAACAATGTACCTTGATGTAGCACTCGAGACAATACAATATGTCATTGGCTGTTATCAAACACCTGTGACACTAATTATTGCTAACACATTTTTTAACAGTGATCACAGCTACACCAGCAACATAGAGTTTCAAATTTCTCCAGGAAAACCAGATTTGATTGGCCCAACATACCGACTTCTCATCAACTAACGTTTTTAATCAAATAAAAAGTGTGCTACTTTGAAGTAAAAATTAGTACCTGCTCCATTAATTTAAAATTACCTGGAAGGGAATCATGACTTGGGTTGATGGCACTGTCAGTATGAGATCAATGACTCACCACTGTACCCATGAGCACAGTTATGGCCTCTGTAGGCTGTAGCCACATGACACGTCCGCATCGATGACACTGATTGTCATGATACCAGTGACATTGCTCTAAGTGTGGTTCTAACATGTGACGAGCGTCAGTCGCACCACGGGGCTCTTATCCCTCTCAGAGCAGCACTTTCAGGCTGTGAGAGAACCTCCTAAGGCACCAAACCAGGGCTGACTTATCAAGGGAATAAAATGACTTGTAAAAAAAATAAGAGGCACATGGCTAATTGTCTCAAATGAGAAATTGACGTGCTTTGCTCATTTTGTCGGAAGGCACAATCATACTGTAAAACCTTAAAAGTAATTGAATTCATTTCACAGAGCAATTTTGCCACTCAAGGTGATGAACGTTCTGTGAGGCAACTGCAGACGGCAGTTTACCTCACAAGCAACATTATAGTTAACTGTAATTCATGTTATTGCTTAGTTAGGGATGCACTATTAACATGTTCAAGCATTCATCTTAAATTATAAATGACTTTATTTACTTCAAATCTGTAGCTTCTCCAACATCAAAATAATAATAAAAAAAATCACAAATCTGTCTTTAAATGTTACACATGGGTGATGAGTAAATATACAATGAGATCATTTTAGACAGAAACTGACTCAGTAGGGCACATGCTCCTTGTATTGGTTATTAATGCATCCCTACAATATATACATCTAATGAGCAGATAGCTAGATGTGCAGTGTGTTTTTAGCTAGCTAGCTAACTCTCAGGAAGCTGTGTACACTGTACTGTATTAAAGGCTCATTATGGAAATGATCAGCAAACACAAACAAATTGGACATGCAAGTAAGATTTTTAGTCGATGCTTACGTGATGTGCAAATGACACAACACTCCACAGTGTCTCTCATTACTAAAGCTTCAGTTTGATTCATTTTGGGTAGAACAGTACAACTCTGGTTTTCCAAGCTGGGCCTTTAAGACAATATGACAGCAGCCCTTATGCTGAATCTAATGATGCTGTCCATGCAGGCCCTGCTCTGAACAGACCTTGGCCTACATCTATCATCCATCTTAGGGTAGGAGCGCTAGGTTCTCATCCCCAAAAGTTTCTTTTTTTTCTCTAACCTTGTAGTAGCTGTGCAAGCATTTGGAAAATACAGTATAAAAAATTAGAATGATATCTACAGACCTCATCCATTTGGTACTGCAAGAAACATGTTTTTGCTTTTGATATGTAGATCATTATTTGAGAAAATCAGTGCAGTTGCTGAGACATCAGCATGATTTTTTATATTTAATGCTACAAATGGCAGTATTGTCTCTCATATGGAATATATTGTGATTAAGACATCTCCTATAGCGTGCATCTCTCATTTGGAAAAGCTTTCACGGGCCCAGGACATATTTTATGACAAAATCTACAAAAAGAAAACAACAGAGAAAAAAGCCCTGAGACCCAAGTGGTCAGAGCATCATTACCTGTGTGATCATTGGTCTGGTCTCTTCTCCGGGTACTCTGTTCCTGAGGACTTGACGATGAACTGAAAAAAAAAAACCTTAACAAGGAACTGACAATACCTTAACCCTGATGAGCACATATTTGTACCACTCCAGGTGCCTCTAAGAACTCTTGATTTAATTCAGATGTGGTGCAGAACCAGCAAAACAAGTAGTGACACTGTAGTTTTTTCTACTAAAGACTACATACTCTGACTGAGCTCTGAAGCTAGGTGGGTATTACTGCAGATTTGAGGTCAATTCAGTTTCAAGTCAAACAATTTTAACCAAAATAATTAAGTTAGGAACTTTTCCCTCCAAGTTATTATATAATATGGGGGAACCATCCTGAAACATTTTGATGTGTAGAACTAAAGTACAGCACTTGTTTTCCCTGTAATTTCAGTTTTTGATTGGACTCCAAAGCTGAATTCACCTCAATCTTGAAATGCAGATTCACATAAAAATGTAAAAAAAAAAAGAATGAAAGGCTAATAAAAAAGGATGAAGAGACGATGAGAAGTCTTTCCCATCTCTAGCAGCAAACAAAATGTTTGCTGACTATGTAAATGTCATGGATGTGTCAATGATTTCATCATAGTTTTTATCATGCAATATCATGTATAAAGACATAATGTTGGGGGTGGGACGGGTCAGGGTCAAAGAAGAATAATGTCCAGTGACTTATGTTATGTTAATAGTTGACTTTCTGTTAACTCCTGAAATGCAGATGTTGCCAAAATACCATCATCTATCATGTGTTAACATGAAAAAAAAAGAAATTATCAGTTTTTGTTTTGTATAACAAAAGAATGATATACTGATATTTGTCAAGTACTTCTAATGCGATCTTTGTTTTAAGTGTTAACTACAGATTCTTTCCTTTCTGTTATGGTTTACTTTCTATGTATTTTGGTGTGATGTATGATGATTGTTGTTCTGTCACATCAGACTTAACATCTCAGATTCAATCTCGACTCACTAATGGATGACTGCTTGTTGAAATCTCAACACCCCAAAATTTGTAAAAGTCTATTTATAAAGTTGCTTGTTCGTGGACATGTGGACAGAGTCTGAAAAAGGCTTGCTGCTTTTCATGAATTCTGATGACATACTGATTTTGATTTGAAAATTCTGTCTAATTAATTCCTATTTGTGAATAGTATTCCAACTCACCATGAAGACAATTTCTGTTATTGAAACACATTTTGAGAAGGTCAAATAAAGATATTTTACATTCAAAAATTAAACTGACTGAACAATCAATCAGTTCATCATGTGGAGTTAAAGCAAAGCAATGTACAATGTTCTAGTATGTATGGCTTTATAAACAGTATATTCTTTTCTACCGCAGAGGGGTTCTGATGCCTGTTTCTATTGTTTGCACAAAGTTGTGGTTGAAACAAGGCTATTTATGTAATTAACAGCCAAGCCAGAGCATCCAGTACTGCTACTAGTGTTGAGGGTGAGTCACACGACCAAAAATATTACACAGGGCCACTGCACATAGATGCACGCTAAGAGGGAGGCAAAGGCTGAGACCGCCTGTGACTTGAGAATCTGCAGCTTTTCTCAGTAAGTACCTGTAATTCATCAGTGGGTTCATGCTCTGTGTGGTCTGCTTTTAGCAACCACCACACCGGTCACCCACTAGTGTTATTTCTATTGCATTCTGTGTTGGAACCACTTGGAACAGTGAAGCAGGATGATAGATACCATTAAGATACCACAAGGCTGGCTCCACTACAATATAAAAGCTCTACTTTTAGAAACATCAAACATTTCACTGCCATTTGGCTTTGGAGCTAAAATTACAGTTAATCCTTCACCTTCAACTCAAACTAGTTACAGTTAGAGCATTACAACAACAGACTCCAGATCACTATTACTACAGGTTTTTGTTTTTTGGGTTTTTTTTATCATAATTGTGAAATAAACAGTATTTCTAATTTTCTAAACACTTTGGTTTATCCTGATTTCTTATTTCTTTACCCCCACTATTTTGTTTTGTGGTTTGACATGCAATCACTGCTTGTATGAGGATGATCCACAGTAATCCAGGGCATAAGAATAAGTAGCCTAATACAAATTAACAAAATTAATAGTCTATAACCATGGAATTGCCTCTTTAAGGCAATCTTCAGCATGCTAACATGCTTAAAATTATAAGCAATTGTATTAACATGCTAAACATTTGCATGTTAGCATTCATAACAAGCTGATGGTAGCCTGGTAATGCTTATGTTCGCTTCCTAAATTTAGCTTGCTAGCATGCTAACATTTGCAAACCACCACTAAATGCAAAGTACAACAAAGACTGATGGCAAAGATTTTTTTATCTGATGGAATCAACATTATTTTAAATTATTATGAGAGTGACATGCATGTGTGCAATGTCACGACTAATGTACATTATATTGATATTGATATTGCATTTAAAACTACAAATATCCACCTTACTGTGCTGGCAGAAGAAACACAGCAACATCAGTGCTTAAAACAATAACTGCTATTGACATTTTTTACAGTATTGTTTGGCTTTATCTCACTTTGAGGACTAAATGCAGAACTATTTATCACAGAGGAACTTATACAAAGCCAAGGGGGAATTTGTTATGCCTAGCTAAGTTAGTCAAAGGAATCAAACTTAACTTTTTTTTTCACTGTTACAAACCAAGCTCACAATGGGGAAAAGGGAAGTAACACACAAACAATTGATGGAGGGGATTGTGATTTAAGGTGTATTTATTTTAAAAGAGAAGTGGACATTAATTACAAAACAGAAAAAGGCCACCAGGAGCTGTCAAAACAATGAAACAAATATAACAAAAAGAGGACTCCGTAAAACAAAATGGAGCCAACCATCTAATGACTAGGTGACAATAACTCATATATCTTCAAAACAAAACCTAACTAACTACTTTGGGGAATCGGTGAAAAACAGAAATACAAATGACCAGCACCCCTGAACCTAGTGTGACCAAACAGTGACAAAACCTATAGTGAGTGCACTTAACAGAAATTAGTGTTTTAATGCCGACCCTGGCCCACATCTGGGACATGCGCTAGAGTTGAACTCACATACTATTCACACAACAATTTTACAAGGAGGAGTGATACAGTACAAATGGTGTCTGCTGCCATTAGCAAAGTACACCGAACTTTTATCATAGCTGTCACTCCCAGATTGGTGGAGCCCCGCAACGACCAGCTGCACCAATCATCAGCCGTTGGGGATGCGTTCGGACACACCCTCTGGAGACCTAACCATTGTAACTCAAAAGAATATTAGACACACACACACAGCGAGAGGAGAGGATTAGGGCCCTACGGCTCAGGGCCGTAACATTAACTATTTTGATTTATAAACTCCTAGCTGCAGAAATTACAAACTGCATTCAAACATAAGTAGGATTTGATCTACAGAAGCAGGTCTGAATAAAATAATGCTGAGAAATTAGGCTAGTAGAAAGTCGTATGACTTATGGTTCCACACTGTCACAACAGTTTGCTCATCAGTGGTTTGAATATCTGTGTGGTCCTTTTCTATCCTACTGGACCTACCACACTGTTACACACTTCAGTGGCAAAACCTCTTTCACTTGTTTACAGCCAACCTACCACAGTCATCCTCACTCGGGTAGATGTTGATTGGACCTACCACACTGTATCACAGTCAGCAATTCATGAAAATATTTAACTCATCCCACTAAAGATACACTACAAGATTTTCTGTCCCTCAGGATATGGATCACAGATGCTGGAGTTTCAGAGCACACATGTAGATTACAGGATGTAATTAGGTGAAATACAGCAACTGTTATCAATAGTTAGCAAGTGATCATGGGATCTGGGAACCTAATATGTATTTATTTGCCCTCCTTATTTTATTTCCCAAGTTGTTCATCATTATAAGACACAGGGCCAATCCCCTTCTGTCTGTAAAAAGAGGAAACCACATTTTTTTTCCTCATTGCAGTAAAAAGCCTGGTTATTACAAAGTTGTTACAGTTTACATTTCTGCAAGTCATGTACGCTATACAGTAATTTTTGTGACAACCAAAACAGAGTGTGTCTGTAAAAGAGGATGGGAGTTTTTTTGCAACAAAATCATACGTTTTTAAGGAGGTGTCGCAGATTTTCCAGCTGTTTTTGAGGCCAAATGGTTGGTTTTTGACAAAGAGTAGACAAGATTTCATTATAGTGACAGGTGGTAATGTTTTTAAGATGTCTTCAGATCATCAAGACACCAAAACTTTGAGTTCTTCCCTGAGACGAAAGGAAAATTTGCAACTATAATTCTGTTTCTAGCAAAAAACACATATGTTCAGCTAAGACATGATCTTTTCTTAACTCTAACCCAGACTTTTATAAACCTAACCAGATCTTAACAGCTAACCGTACTGTATGTGCTAGCAGCTAAAGTCAAGGTTGCTTAGCCAGGACTTAAATGGGGAAAACCAGCCCTCTGTCCCCAAGAAGCAAAATCTGCCAAACACCTCTTAAGCTAATTAAGGGACGTGTTATGTGTTGTTAATGTAATCCGTATAAAACAAAATAAAACAAAACATTTATTGGTTTCACATGGTATTATGTGAAGGACTTCTTCTTATTCAGGCACCATCATTGTCTAGAATCCACTGACTCTCTCACCATTACGATATCAATACATTAATTTCTACAAACAAGCAAAAAGAAAAAGCAAACAAAAGCCTTTCTACACCCCCTTTGCACCTCCGCCTGTGTGAAACCTGGAGAAATATTCAGCCTTTACTTCTTGTCCTTGAAGCAGTCCTCTGGTTAAACTAAAACCCACTGTTAACACTTTAGAAAAGCATTGTTGGTGTTCAAACATAGGGTCATCTCATGTATTTCAGGAAATAATGTAAAACTTCATTTGTTCATGTGAGAGGCCCTTTAATGGCAAACAGAAAATTAGCATATGGTGGGTAATGTTTTAATGTATTGTGGTGGGCAGCCATACATGGATAAACGTAGAAAAATCCTACATTTTATATTTTGCTTAAAATGATTAAATGCACATTAATCTATTTTCTATTCCAATTTATCCAGAGCAGGCCACAAAAGTCTACAGTCTACTTTGCTATCATATTGTCAGGCAATAAAATTGATTTTATACATCACAGCAAAATGTCAGTGCCAACATATTTTTGTCTCTTTCCTTTTACAGTATCCTTAGATGTTGTAACAGAATGGTAATAGCTGCAGAAAAATTGTGGTTATGGCAAATTAACTATTGTTCAAGTACAGTTTGTGTTCCAAACTAAAACACTTGGCAAGGGAAAAATTATGGAGTAAGTCAATGACAGGATTCACTTTGATTGCAGGGTGCAATTCCGTCTTCTGCATGAAAAGTCAAACTAGCTGCATGCTAAATGTCCGGTGTCTCTACTGTGGATTTAATTCCTATGATACTAATATCACTGAAAGGCAAGTTATAGAATCTCCATTGCAGCAAATGTTAGTTGCCTTTGGTAGAAAGAAGGATGTGGAGTTTAATTATGAAGGTTATGTTCAGAGGACAGGAGCTTTCTGCTGTGTGGGCTGCTGCTAACCAGTGAGCCACAAAATGATCTGGAAGTATTCCCGTGTGACTAAAGGGTTGACATGGAGACAGTGGTGGTTTCTAGCTGGAGCGCCTCGAACACCACAAGTTCCTTCCAGTCCCTTGATGTGCTGTTTGTTTTCTCTTTTGTCAGAGCATGATGTGTTGACTGGTTACTGGCCAGAGGCTGTCAGGAAGGAAGGGACTGACCACAAACTGTTTTGCGGTCAGTCAAACATCCAGCCAAAATTTGCCCGTGCACGAAAGACAGAGGGGGAGTAACACTTTTAAAGATACAACTGTTTTGTTTTTTTATGTTCTATATTAGGTAAATATATAAAATAGATAAAAAATATCTGACATATACTTCCTATACTGTGATGACAATACTGTGGTTTTTCCATCATGCTTTATGTGCTGTGGCATATGTAAACTATTAAAAGCACAAAATGTCCTACACACACCTACACACACTATGACTTGCTTCTCATTTCTATAACTAGATTAAGAAGTTTGCAATGTTTTTGATGCATTTTTAATGTTTCAGAAGGCACTTTTGTGATCATTTGGCTTGAACCATTTTTTCCTCACACAAGGGACGATGTCAGCACAAAGAGTTGTTTTCTGACAATGTCAGCAGACATATAAATAGGTTTAGCTTCAATACTCAGCATCTTTGTGTGTCAGGAGGTGGTGGTATGCCTGAGATGAAGAGGAGAAAGAGGAAATGTGTATGTTAAAGAGAAAGATACAATGGTGGTAGATGGCAAACCAGCCAATTAAAGGCCACCACCAGCCTTTCCTTCACCCACACAACCTCACCTCACAGGCCAAAGGTAATACTTAGGGATGCATGGATACACAGCTAAACTCCAAACACCATGCTCTATAACAAAAGTTGGACGCTTGGAAGAAACCAAGGATCTAAACATGGGGAGAGAGATTTTTTTCTCTCTGCCAACTAGAGACATGAGACTATAAATATTAGCCAGACTCCACTGGGCCATCACTTTTTAAAGGACTGGATTTTACTGAATGCTCACAAAAGATTTAAACTAATCAGAATCAGTGTAAAAAATCTTGAAAATTTTTTTTTTCCTTTTTTCTTTCAGTTTTTTCACCATGTTACACTCAATTAGTAACATTCATAGATGCTCTCTATTGCTGGTGTTTGCTTTCAGCTTGTCTCTCATTCTCCTGCTAAACAATGGATATACAGAAGCCTCCTTATACCACATAAAAGGTAAGAATTACTTCTATTTTCCCATAGAATTTTTGTTCAGATACCATGTGGATGCATGCCCTAGCACTGTACTGAAGTTGCTACTTTTGCCCAGGGGAGTATAAATGAACACTTGCATTTTGACTTTTGACTTTTGGGACCTCTAAACCAACCCCACCTGGCTGACCACAGACTATGTCCTCTATACCCTGACCTTGCATTTAGTCCCATGGGGCTCTTCACAGCAGATCAGTGTGTTCCTATTGATCTCCATCTCAAGGTGACTGACATACCCCATGAGGACAGCTCCCACAGCCTGCAGGAATGGGAGGATAATTCACTGCGGACGCTAGATATAGCCTGACCTCTTGCAGCAGAGCTTTATGTGTTCTGCTGTGAGGGCAGACAGTTATAGAATCAGCAAGATTTTGGTGTAACAACCTGAAAAAGATGCATTTTTTCACTAGGTAGGATCCTGGCGGAAAGGAGAAACAAAAGGCTGAAAATGTGGACAAAAAGGAGACAAATAGGTTATTATGGTTCTCATTTCTTCCACAGGTATCTGTTCATATAAAGACAAGTACTACAAACCAGGAGAATCCTTCCACAGAGGCTGTGACAAGTGCATCTGTCACGACTTTGGTGTCTACTGCTTTGCGTGAGTACATTTTTCACATTTTTTAGTTCATATTAATTAACTTCAACTATACTGTACTATATCATGCTCATGATAATCCCGTCTCTGTGACTGGTTCTCATAGATACATAACAAGTCTTCTCTTCAACCATGTTTCTTCTCCATCCTTCCAGGCCAATGATGCCCACCTCCTGGCCCAGGAAGTGTCGTCGTATCAGGACAAAATGCAGTTATATGGTTGTTTATAAAGAAAACCCAAAGCTGGAGTGCCGACCCTACAGCTGGATAGGATGACTAACTGAACTGATTTGAATATGAAGATCATGTCCAAACTACATTGTACATACTGTGTATGCACAATTGTCAAACTTTGGTTGTAACAGATGTTTCTGTAATAAGTTTAAATGAGGTCAAATAAGATCATAATTTGATGCTTAAGTCTAACAGAAACAAAGGAGAAGGGTTAAATTGCCAGTATTTCTACATTTCAGCCTTGTCCATTCACAATGTTTTATGCAGTTATGTCTTTTGAGTGGTGGTTTTGGTGATAATTCATATTGATACAGTACAGTCTAGCATACTGAAGTGGTCTCTTTATGTATTGGCCCCAGTAGCATGATCTCTCCTATTCATGAAACTCACATGAATTTAGTCTGCTATTAATTTTATCTGCTGTAAAATTCATACTTTTAGGCACTGCATTAGAATAGATTGAACATTAAGACATACAGTGGCAATGTTACTAGTTATGTTTGGCAGCATGTTTAGAATAAAAGCAGTAATATTTCATTATGCTTCAGGTGAAATGAAGTGAAGTGTACTGCAGACTGTCTTAACTTTTAATGTTAGAAGGGACGACTGAACCTCAATAAAAGCACCATAAGGAAAGGAATGCAACCATTCTATTAAGCGTGGCAAAACAAAAGCATTAATTGATTTTTTTCTCTCTCTTTTTTTATGTCTTGAGGGCAGAAGGACACACCAGTACCTTTATACTAACATACAGAATAATCACCTGATTAAGCATATATTGAAAACTTGTTAGCAAACTCTTGTTTGTATCAACACATCCAGCAGTCACACAACAACATTATTGTTTCTAGTGACTTGAAAAAGCCTAGTTACAGATCAAACATTACTGCATTACAATGTTCCACTTTCTTCAGCTGCTAGTTGCTCATGTTGCCTGCTGTCAGGAAGGGTACAGTGGGTTCATCAGAGGTTTTCCATTCAAAACAGCTGCCTGCCACATCTGGATGATGACATGGTTTTCAGACTGAAAAAGCAAAACAGTGACCTAAACGAGGCCATGCTGGGTAATGGTGTTCTGAGTTTTATTGCTGTGTGTCATCCCATTTATTAAATAAATTGTTTATATAAAATATGTATTTCCTCAGCTTGAATACAAAAAAAATAAAGACAAATAAAGATAAAGATTGTTTCCTGTGTTAATTACTGTATAGGACTGGCATCCTACTGAAGCTGTCTTTAAAGTCTAGAATAGTCAGAATTAATTTAATCATAGATTTTTAAAAAAAAAATGGCAAAAGCATGAGAAATGTTAAATATAGGGTCCCTGGAATGCACAAAACTAATGAGAAATTACATTTCACTCAGTCATTATTATAAAACAGAACAATCAAACTAGTGATTTGAATATATAAAGGCACTTTTATCTGAAAAAAAATACTTGAGTTCAACTATCACCAGTAAATAATTTGCCTTGTTCAAATAAAGGATCTAGACATTGTTGTATGTTTTACAAATATGAAAGCCCTTAGTCAAATTTGTGATTTTTTTATTTTTGAGCAAAACATTAAAAATGCCTGCTTGGTACAAAAATGTTTACGGTTATGCTTTGCAAACCACTTAAGCATTTTATTTGTAATAATAAAAAAAAATGAGACTTAATATATCAACATTACAAAGTTCTGGTTAAACATAGGCCTATATAGGCGGAATTTAAGTAGACCCAATAACTGTTTAATTTAGAGACAGTCAGGTATTTTGCATGCATTTTTAAGGAGTATTGGAGGGTTTCCAACCATGTTGCTGATGAAAACCAGTCAATTTTGAGGGAACAGCATAGGTTTCAGACTGTTTGTGACACGAAAACAGGATATTTTAGTTTATAAACTTTTCCCTACCCCAACCAAGTGTTTTCTTGTTATTAAACTTAACCAAACCTTAACCACAGAAATGTAAAGTTTCAGTGTAAGAAAAATAAAGCAGTATTCAGTTCTGTGGTTTAAAGATTGCAAAATCAACATTCATTCCTGGGTTTTGACTGGCTTTTGATATGACTTACACAATGCTAACATTACATTCACACAGAATTTAATCTTGTTTTTCTTAGTTAAATTTGTTTATTACACTGTATAAAAAGTAATCAAAAAGAAAAACACCTATAAGGTACATAAAATGTAAAGATCATGAAATGTAAATTTATTTTATCATTCTAAGATTTATTAGCTAAGATGCAACCTTGCTGAATAACAGCTAAACTCTAAATTTGCTTAATAGAAACAACTCCACACTGGCTGGCGATGTCAGACTTATCAGTGTCACAAAAAACCTTACAAAATCATCGTACACTCAAAAGAGCTGCTACAAAAGAAGGGTTTAAAGGGTAATCAAGGATTGATAGGGATTTTATCAGGACAGATCTTTGTAAAAAACAAACAAACAAAAAAATCTCTAGGAACGAAGTGCATTGTGGGAGTCCAGTGAAGAGGGGCACTCTATTTTCAAAAAGGAAAACACCACAAGTCCATACAAAATCTCAAATCTATGTCTTCTAAGGTAGGATAGCTATCATGAGGTCAGCCAAGGATGGCGGAGGCATTTTGCAGCTGTGGCCCTCCTCTCTGGGTGATAATCCAACATGCGAAGTAGGAAGTCTGAGCATACAGACGCTTCCTCCAATAGGAAGTGGTATTTCTCCACCAGAACGTCAAAGAGGTTCCAGAACCTCAGTGGACCGACCTGACGCAGGTCACCTGGATGATGATAAACATGGATGGTTTAGGGTTATGCTCAAAGGTGGCAATTATGAAATGTTTACTCAGAAAAAAAAACAAACAAAAAAACGTTATAGTAGCATAAATCTTCCATATAGACATGAATCACTTTAAAATAGTGTTGCAGACCTACCTCTGGGGCTGAAATACTCTGATGAGAATTTACCCGAAAAGGCAACAGCTGGTGGTATTTTCCCAAGCAGCTCTATGATCTGGGCTATGTGGTCTGAAGTGGATAAAGAGAGCAAACATACACGTGCAAGCATGAGACATAAAACTTAACAGTACATATTAACATAAAAAGTACACATTTGCATTAACAAATTCAATGCAGTCGCAGAGTAATCTCATTTAATCCTGTTTCACAGGTTGTGGCTTCTCTGTGACTGTCAGCATACTGTACTTTACACACCTTCCTCCAAGGAAATGGACTCGCTGACTTTGGGTTCAAACAAGGAGTCTCCAGTGACCAATTCAAAGGCCTGAGGGATTGCAAGAGAACATGAAAAGATGAGATATATGGCTGCTAAAAATTAGAAACAGATTTTATCAAAGGGTGTGGGGTTATATACTGTTATAAAAGTTGCTTCTGGGGTTCCTCAAGGCTCAGTGTTAGACCCATTATTGTTTAATTTATACACTTGAATTCTGGTTGTTTTGATTGGAATGAACTTTAATAAAAACTGCATCAGTCCATATAACAGGCAGTAGACTGAAGTTTGTCTTCTTTGTAGTAGAAAAATAACTCTTAACTCACTTAAATCTCCTACTATGCAGACAAACCATGCTAAAAACAACAGAAATGTACCTAAAATTCTGGTAAGGGTCTCAAGGACCCTTGTTTTCTTTTGTTAGAATGGTAAAAAAAAAAAAATATATATATATATATGGAGTTTTGGTTTGAATATTTCATATCATGGTGTGAGCATCATATTGTGTGGCATTTCACTCACCATGCAGGCGACACTCCAGATGTCAGCAGGGGGGCCGTACTCAGATCCCAGTAAAACCTCAAGTGAGCGGTACTGACGGGTCTGGATCTCCTCACAAAAATGTTTGTACTGATCAAGGAAAGAGATAAAGACATAGCAATTTTGATCTTTTAAAGTCTGTTTTCTAATGGTGTTCTGTGCAAAAATGTAGGCTTCTACTATTTGGAGGGCTCATTCTCATGTAGCACACACAGTTTATTCAAAAAGTGCAAATTTGCTTTTTAAGATGGTTTCAAATCAATCTGCACTGACATCAAGTGGCATTGTGTCAAAGGACTGGCTTTTCTTTTTTTGTTTTTGCTTACTTTGAAACTGAATACTGAATACCTTTTTCTCCCTCAGCATCTTTCTATGACATTAGGTCATATGTGAACAAAATAGAACAGCTTAAAAGTTTCACATGAGAGATTCCTGCATTTGTGTTTTTCTCAAAACTTCTCACTCACTGCTCTCACTGGTACATTGGTGAGAAAGTGTATCAACCAGAACTGAGCTACATCAAAGTGTGATGACAGCTTGGGGGTTGTTTGCATACTTACAAACATTGTCTGTCAAATCTATTCAAACCTGTTATATTTGGCTGTTCTATCTGACCTTTGTGGTCATTTGGCAAAAAAATAGTAAATTGTAATAAATTGTAAACATTTTATTAACATATATAATGACTTGATATGGGAATGTGTGAGCATAACAGTAGTTAATTTAGACATTCTTCAAGCAACACTGAGACTCATATGAAGTTGTGTTTTATTTCTGGCCACTTGACGAATGTAAGTCCACTGTGACCTCTTTTAAAGCATGCACTTGGTCTTTACCAGCTACATAGAGAAATATTTTACTGTTAGCTGTTAAATGTTTTACTCTGTTGACCAGCTCCACTTTGAAATGTGTCTGTTTGCTGTTTGATGCTTGGCAGGTAGTGTGCTGTGCGATTTCAAACTTTTTTGTCTTTAAATCAATTGCCTTTTGAGGCTTAAAATTAAGAGATTGCTTTAACATTAATAAAAGACATTTTATACCAGAAAACAACAGAGATATTTTTATCTTGGCTAATAAATGAGCTTATAGAGATTTTGAAACCATGTTTCTTGTACACTTTAAGACCATATCTTATTAAATATTTTTGTTGAATATTTTAAGGAATAATAATAATAATAATAATAAACTAACCCTAACAAAGTCAACACTGGACTAATGTAATTTCTGTTGTAATGGCTGTGTGTAAAGTATAGAGCAACAACTGACCACCCAGCAGGAACTACCCAGGTCAGCAATCTTCACTTTTATTTCCTTTAAACTGAATGGGTTCTCCTTTCCTGAAAGAAACAATGTTAATCATGTTAAGAACATGTTTGCTGTTTAAATAAATTATGTTGTATCAGAAATTTAAATATTAAAGAGGAGGCTTTGTTAATTTGCTCATATAAGGCCTTAGGTGCATACAGCGCACAGACTGTACATTGAAAGTCTCATATTAGTACACAGGTTAGCTACAAGTACAACTGCTTTGTACACAAGTATTATAAGCCCTGTGTGTGTGAAAAAAACAACCATGCCTGTGGACTTCGTATGCACAGAAGAGCAGCTGCTGCCCCCTGCTGGTACTTTAAAGGACTGCTCCTCCAAACAAAGCAGGATATTCTCAGGCTTGATGTCTGTGTGGATGATTTTACACTGAGTGTGAAGGTAATCCAGACCCTGCAGAACCTGGAGAAAACACAAAACAGTTATACTGGTGTTTCTTTACATTCAAACCATGATTAACTTAACTCTAGCAGGACAAACTAGTGTCCCAGAGAGACACAGCACATACGCATTTATCAGCTGCCACTGGTTTCCAGTTGTGCAGACACTGGGCTAGAATGATGGCATGAACTAAGAAAAACTTAAGCTTGTGAAAAAGCATGACATAAAAACATGGGGAAACAGAGGGGGGAGCAGTACTAGTGTGATTCTGTCTACAGTTTATAACATATGCTAACACCAGCTCCCGCAGAGTTCACTTATCATTATGTTATATCTTGTAATCAAACAGAAATATTAAAACAGTAGGTATGACACAGCAATGCTAATGTTTGCCACTTTCACTTGCTTCTAGTCTTAATGCTAAGTGGTATCAACCTTTTCATCAGACTCTTGGCAAGAAATGAATAAGTGCATTTTCTATAATATGTAACTATTTCTTAATTTACTTTTGACATCTGGATTTTATCCTAAGCTAATGAGACTCCAAGAAGAGACAACTGTTTTAAGTGGGCATACAAGATTTCTGCATTCCTTCAGTGGTATTTTAAGACATTTGTTTGGGTCAACAAACTGTTTCTAAAGTTTACTACATAATTCCTCTTATTTGACAGAAAAATAGGCCTTTGTCTTTACAAGGGGTCTCCCAGGTCTCTGCAGTTTTTTACCTGAGTCAGTATTTGTTTGACCAGAGGCCGTGGCAGTCTTGGATTTCCAAAACAAAGCTGCCAGCTCCTCAGGTCAGGCCCCAACAGCTCCAGCACCAGGCACATGTCTAAGCACCAGAATCAAGGTCAGTTTCACAAGTCTGTAAGTTACTGGCCTGTCCTGTCTTCAGTCAGCCAACAGAATGCTATGAGATATATTTTCATTTTATCATCCACTTGATAATATGCTGTGCTATTTTTTCTGTCTCTTGCTATTAACTCTGATTTGATTGATACATTTTAGTGTCTCTTTTTAGACACTGACATTCACAAGCACACAGCTCCACACATTATAACTGTGCAAACCTCAGTGTCAGGTTTAGAATAGCAATATAAGGATACGGACCCCGTTGACCCCGGCCAGTTTGAACTCATCAAGCAGCTGAACAATCCTTCGACTAGAGGGATGACGACG